>VWZY01003242.1:70174-80591 GCA_013399075.1 Chloroceryle aenea
TTTGTTTTGTGTTTTGGGGGTTTTGTTTGTTTGTTTTGGATTTTTTTTGTTTGTTTTGTTTGTTTGTTTGCTTGTTTTATGGTTACAACATGAAATCTCTTAGAAGTTTCTCACTTTCCCCTTAAAGCATTCTTTCTTGCCGATAACATTCGTCTGATATCTTGGATTGTCTTCGTTGAATGTTGTATGCAGGTGGACCCATGATAATCATCACCCTGCAGTAAAAAGGCTGTAAAGCAGCATGTTCCCAGCAAACAGAGCTGAGTGCATCTTTCTACACAAACCAGTAACAGCTCCTGCCTTCTGTTGTGTGTGCTGAAGTAACCCAGCTGACCACTGCTTCTGTGGCTTTCTGTGGAAAAATGCTACCTTTTAGTTCTACTTACATGGCAGTTGGTTTTATCAAGAGTGCAAAAATGAACTTGATAAAGCTTTTCTTTAAAAAGTTTGGAAGATTAAGAAATTATTTTGAATATTTCAGTCACTTTGGAGGAAAACTAAGTACTTTTTTCAAAATCTAAGTGACCTTCACAGACACTCTATAAATCAATTAACTGGTTATTTAAAACAATAAATTTGCATAGAATGTCATTGTTATAAAAGGTCTAATCCTATTTAGTAAATTATAATCTTATGTAGCAAAGGAACTCAAGAAGCAGGGCTTTTTAGAATCATTGGAGATTCAGTTATTATTACCTTAAAGCAAGTGCAGGCCTTGCATTGAACTCTCTCTTCAAACAATTAAACAACTTGGATTTTTTATTTCCACTGCTTCTTCATTACTTAAGGGAAAGGAAATTATGTAGGAATATTTTTTAAACTAGGAGCCAATCTGAAGATGGAATTGGCAACATATTTTTTAGAAACCATAACAGACAGAAAAATATTTTCTTTACATTTAGGAAATGTTTTAGACAAAAACCTTAAACATATCTCAGTGTCTTACAACTGAAATCCTATCTATATTATTTTTATCTTTTTCAAAGTATGAGTTGGGCACTCAAATGTTCTTTAGAATTTGCTTCCAAATTTTTTAAAGGTTCTACAAATGGTTCTGGTCAATGTGAGACACATTTTTGTGCATTGCTATTACAGAGAGCGAACTACAGCTGGAAGTACAAAGCTGCTGACCATCTGTGAAGTTTGTGGCTGGACGCTGTGGATAGTTGAAGTTCCTAGTTGTTAATGTCAGTTCTATTTGCTAATATTAGGAGAACAATAAACTTTAGTACAAAGAAGTTGTCGCCACTTTTTATATTATCACAATTTATTACAAGTACCATCGCATCACAAACATTGCAGCAGCAGCTTATAGGACACCAAAACTGCCATGGTGTCCCATCTTATATATGTGGTTCTTTCCAAATCTAGTTCCACAAAATGATAACTGAGTTAGAAAGAAACCTTACTATTAAACATGCTGAAGGTAACCATGTTGTCAGGACAAATGTGTGGTAGATGAAGGATACTTGCAGCTGTGCTAGAAAAATGAGAAAGCATTCTCCAGTGGATCTTTTCTGCAGATAAGCAAAGGCATGCACTTCACTTGGAGGAGCTGCAGCCAAGATGGTGCTTCTGATTACCCTTAGGTAATGTTCTGCTCATGACAATAATGATGACAGGAACCAAGTTACATGACAGTTCTGAATTTTCTGGTGGAGGTTATTAGCAGTATCAGCAAAAAAAAGGTATCATTTTAGCACAGAAAACCTGCTGTTAATATGATCCTCAGATAACAGTACAATGCCCAGCAACCCACAATAAAGGGATGTTGTGAGAATTTTAGAATTCATAAAGATTTTTTAAGGCCTTTGTCCAAACTGCTACAAAAGTATACAATTTTATCAGAAAATCGTCTCAAAACAAGCTGTTTACAAACCTGTTAAAATGCCAATACTGTGTTTTTGTTTAACAATAAGAAGTTAATGTTTCAAGGTATACCCGTAACATTTGTTCTATCATCTGACTGCTTATGGATTTTTTTTAAGTAGGGTAGATATCACATGACTGTACATATCAGGGAGTTCTTGTGAAATTCATTAATATGTTAGTATGACACAGAGACACAAGATTGTTTCTTCTGGAAATGTGTAAATATTTGCTTAGAGAAAAGAATTAGTAGTATCATATACATACTTCACATGGTCTGTGTCCTGTAAAGATTACTTATTGGGGATTTTTGTACAGCTGAGATAAAGGACAATTTCAGTTAAAAAACCAAACCAAACCCAAACCAAAGCCCAACAGATAACCTGAAATCTTTAAAATTATATTAATCTGCTCTACAAAACACATGTGGTATTATAATTGTACGAAGTGGTGGAATTTACAACAGTTACAATTAACTTTCAGTATTAGCAGTTATAACAAATGTTTTTAAGTTGAGGTAAATTTAAGAAGCACATTCCTGTGGAACCCAGAACTTTCATAGAGGAAAATAAATAAATCTAAGTAGTGAAGAAATGGAAAATGAACTGTGAAAAATCTCCTGATGCTACATAAACCATCATAAATTTCTTATTATCATTCCTGCGCAGGGAAATGAACTCTTTTTATACTAATATCTATGAAATGCATAAGCAGCTTAAGGTAAAAATTTGAAGGAATATAGTTCCAGTGTATATTTTTATGCCATTCCAGATATACATGTAGTTAAAGAGAACAGTAATTGTTGTGAATGGCATGACTGTATGATCTGGTGAAAATTAATGTGGTTTATATGCAGATGGATGCAGAACCATATGAATGAATTTACTTCATTCAACAGTTGACATTTTTCCAACATCTCTCTAAGTGAAATGAGTGTAGCTGTGCAAATTTATGCTGCAAGGAGTTGAACACATATTGCTGAACTGAGTAAAGTTGCAGAGCTTTATGTTACAGCGTGATGAATATGAACCTTTGAAGTTGCTTGGAGAAGCAATATATTAACTTAGCCCATACACATTACTACCAGTTTAAGTTAACAAAAAGAAGACTAGGATGAGGGTGAATGAATCAGAGAGGTAGCTGAAAATAAATTTGGCTGGGAAGTATGATGGCAAGGGAAATAAACTGGATTTTTCATGACTCATTTCAAGACACAACTGAATTTAAGGACAGTGAGTGGAGGGGATTTTTACCAGATCCCTCAGTTTTAGCCTCACATCTTTTTGGAAATGGCAGACATTTAAGACAGATTGTGAGATTTTTTCTGTTTTATTTTTGTTGCTGTGATAATTGTTTTTAATGACCATATTTATATTGGATTAGCAGCTAATCCAGTAGGAGTGGGAGGGTAGAAGTGATAAAGGTTAACCCCACCCATGACCTCACTTAAGTATGGCCCCCTCCATAAGGGTTTGTATCTATGTGACCTCTCAATGTAACAAGTAGTGAAAAGGGAATGGTATAGGAAAACGTTGTTACATAGCATCAGGAACCTAATACATTTAATATTATATTCAGAATAAAAAAAAAATAAAATAAAAAGGACTTTTATAACATGTCATGTATTAAAAGTCCTCCTTTAAGTTCCAATTTTAGTGAATACACAATTTATACTGCATATTAGGGATCTTCTGGGCTTGCTACTAGTCAAAGATGACCACAGAGATACTAATCTGTGACAGCCTGCATCTTCCACACTTTCCCTTTTGTATTGTTTGCAATCCCATGTTTTTGATACCTCACTCCTAGTCTATTTCTCTGTACTCCTGGTCTCCACCCTCCTCTCTTTTTATGTATTTCTTCTGTCAATACTCATCAAAAATCTCAAATACTGAGACCTATGGAACACTCAAAATGCTGTTTGTGTGTGATTTTTCATCCGAGTCCTTAAGACCCTAGGTGTCTCTATCCCTTCAAATTCAGCTTTGGCAGTTTTCACCATGTATTGTTCTTCCAGATACTCACATCATCCTGACCAACACAAACACTTATACTAGACTCATACTAGACTCAAGCCATGAGTCACTACTAGTTTTCCTAATCATAAGAGAGATTTTATTTGCTGATCTTTAAAAAACAGTTGTCATTTTTCCGTACGTTAAAAAGTCTCGGGGAGACCATGTCAGAAAACGTAACTACAGATTTCACAGATCAATTGGGTCAAAAAAAAAAGAAAATAAAAGAGCATCTCTCTGGACTGTTTCCATATAGAAGTTTTCAGCTTTCTGTAATTTAACCTGAGAGGAAAAGTAAAACAAACAGCTGAATTGCATACAGGAAAAACAAAGTCTGCTAAATAGAATAGTTTCAATTTCTAGCATAGTAATTTTACATTTATTGCTTGGGTTTGTATGATGCTTTGGGTTTGTTCAGATGTTTTTAATCTAAATATTTGTCAGACCTATGGAGAGGCAATCTTTCCTTTTTCTGATTCTCCAAATGCCATGTCTCTCTGAAATCCATGGTTCATGCCTCCTGTTGTGGGTGAAGTCCACCCAGCTGGCAACAAAGCAATCATGCAGCCACTCCTACTCCCCTGCAGTGGGATGGTGAGGAGAAAATACAGTAATAGGCTTGAGGTTCATGACAAGGGATAGGGAGCTCACACTCACCAATTATGGTCAAAAATACTGACTCCACTTGGGGAAACAAAATCATAATAATTTAAACAAAACCACCTGCAATTTACCAACTGAATCAGAGTAGGACATTGATAAATACATCTGGATCTTAAACACAACATCCCACCACCGCTCCCTTCCTTCTGGTCCCAGCTCTGCTACCTCCCCCCAGCAGAACAGGGAGGCAGGGTTGCAGTCAGTACCAGACCCGTTACATATTGTTTCTGCTGCTCCTTCNTTGATAAATACATCTGGATCTTAAACACAACATCCCACCACCGCTCCCTTCCTTCTGGTCCCAGCTCTGCTANCTCAGGGTGAAAACTCCTCCAAGTGCTCCCCTACTGCAATGCTGCATCCCTCCCATGAGATACAGTCCTCCGTGCATGGGTCTTTTCTGTGGGCTGATGTCCTCCTAGAGATGGACTGCTCCAGCACAGTCTTTCCTCAGTAATGGCCTTTTTTGGGATCAGTCCCCTGCTTCAGTGTGGGGTCCTCTGCGGGCCACAGGTGGGATTCTTCCCTACCATTGCTCTCCCAGGGGTGCAAAGGCTTATCCTGCAGTCTTACCACAGACCAATGGTGCTGCTTGTCATATCTCCTTCCCTCCTTCCTCACTGTCCTTGGTGCCTGCATGTTATCTCTCTCCAGTGCTACTCCCCTTGGAAAACAAAAAACTCCTAAAACAAAAGAACCTGCTCAACAGGTTTTCCCCTCTTAAGTAAGTTGTTGCATAGGCACTGATTGGCTTGGCTTTGGACAGTGGTGGGTCTGGCTTGGAGCATCTGGCTTGGAGCCAGGGTTTCTTCTCAAAGCTTCCTACAGGAGCCATGCCAGTAGCCCCTGCCTACCCATACCAAAACCAATACACCTCCTCTACCTTGCTTAATGTGTGCATGTTCACATTAAAAGTCCATCTGGTTTCATCTAGACCAGCTACAGAATTCAGTTTGTCATCCCCAGAACTCCTCTTCTGGCAGACAAGTAGGACTTGTTCAAAAGCATCTGTAATATCTGCAAGGTGGAGACCCTCCCCCCTTCACCCCAACTGAACAGGGTTGTCTCCTGTTCCCTCTTCATTAATTACATGCTGAGGTCTGCATAGCTGACCACAGCCACCGTCATGTAGTGAGTCACACTTGTTTCTGTTGGTAGGCCATGGTGTGGACATGGGTGGTTTAACCAGTATGTGAAAACTCAGCAACACAAATACTTTTACTTACCCATCTCAGTCTGAGACAGGTATTCCAATGGGTTTATTTCAACAGAGGGGTGTGACCCTGTAGTATTCCCAGGCTTGAGTACTCACAGTAACCTGCGGTGACAGGGCTTCCTGGAGCTGTTTAGAGGTATCTGAAGGGTGGGTGTCATGTAGAAGGGACCAGTCTCTTTTCAGTGCTGCCCTGTGATAGGACAAGGGGCAATGGTCACAAACTGGAACAAAGGAAGTTCCACCTCAACATGAGGAAAAATTTCTTTGCTGTGAGGGTGACAGAGCCTGTTCCAGAGAGGTTGTGCCTGGAGAGGCTGTGGAATCTCTTTTGCTGGAGACTTTCAAACCCACCTGAATCTGTTCCTGTGTGGCCTGTCCTGGGTGATCCTGCTCTGGCAGGGGGGTTGAATTTGATGATCTCCAGATATCCCTTCCAACCCCTACCATTCTGCATTTCTGTGATTCTTGGATCTGATGCATCTCTAAAGCTGCTCCTAGATTCAGGTTTCCTGCAAACATCAAAATGCTTAATCTAAGCTTCTCTGTCATTACACTGAAAAGAGCTTTCCTCTGAAATGTTTTTAGAAGGCAGTTGAGATTTTGTGAGACCAAACTTTTACCTTTCTTTTTTTTTCTTTTTTTTTTTTTTTGTGATAAAGAAAACAGTAAACCCTAGCTGATGTACAAGGATAATAATGTAATAATTATCAGTCACTTTGAACTTAAGCACTTAAGTAAACCAAAAAGTCAAATAATTAAATGAATTAGGTTACAAATAAAATCTGTGAACACAATTTATGGCTTAAGGGATTGATTTATGGCAAGTTGATCAACAAAAATGACATAAATAACAGTCAGGACTTCCATGTTGTTGATGCATACTTTAAAACCTGAAGAAATTTGAGAATGATAGAATGATCCATTAGAGATGATGGGGAGTTTTGTTGGCTAATTCCAGTTTATTAAAATCAAAACTTTTAAACAGAACATACATATTTTTATGAATCTTTCTTTAGGAAGTTATCACATGATAAGAATGGTATCCCCAGTCAGAGCCAGAGAGGAAGGGAAAACTTCAGAGCCAATAATAATATCAATAATCTGCCTATTTCTGTACAAAACCATAATTTTGAATCTCATATACTTCAGGTGAACTCCCTGATACTGATTATGACTCAGAAGAAATTAGGATGGTCCTGATTTAATTTTGTTCTGAACTGAAGCAAAAACAATTGTTGAAATTGTTAAGAAAAAAATCTGAAAACTGGCTTGCATCCAGTTTGGGCTTTTACAAAAATTTGTCGGTACACAAAAGTTTGCACTAATTGTGCCAGAAGTTATAAACAATTTGAAGAAGTTTTCTTGTGATTTCACATTTCAGTTTAAAAGGAATACAGTACATATTTTGTAGTCTGTTGAACAGTAGTGGAGTGGAATGGGAAGAGATGGTACTTCGCTGCTGGCGGAAAAAGTGACAGAGATTCCTTGAAGTGGAAGGGATCTCTACTTTGAACTAAAGGAACCTGAAGTGGATTGCTGCTTATCTCAGTGAAGTTCCAAAGGCCATGAGGTGCAGCATATACATGGCATGCACTTCCACATTACCAAAATAGCAGCCATAAACTAACTGACCAGGACTGCTAAACATGTGTAAACAGGAAGAGAGATTTTTTCTAAACATGCAAAAAAATTGGACACTATTGTATTTAATAGTTAACTACATCAACCTGGTTTAAATTTCTAACATCTCAAAGACTTGATCAGAGTAATTATTGCTGAGTTTTTCAAGAATTATTTTAAAATATTCAGATATCTGAAAAAGATTGGAGTTGGATTTCAGAATAGGCATCAAGCTTTGTTTGCTTCTTCAGTGAACTGAGCCTTTATTAAATTCTTACAATCATATCACATTCTAGCAGTTCTAGCAGTGGTTCTCATCAGTAACATTTAACAGGAAACTTCATAACCTAGAAAATGATCTAACAATGGAAAAAGAAGCTAAATAGTGTAAATTTCTGCATACAGGGGAGCTTTCTGTAAGGTAGAAAGTTTCTCAAATAGAATGCAGTAGAGTATGAACAATGCTCATCAGAGATTGGGTTTAAACAATATTTGGAATGATTAGACTTTATATAAGGAAGAGACATTTTCATAAAATAAGTAAGTTTTAAGCCCAGAGAATTCTTCTAATAGAAAAAAGCAAGATTTCAGTTTACAGAACAGAGCATTCAGTGATTGTATAATTTACTTGAAGTATTTTAGCACCAACGAACATTGACTAACTTCTTTTTTTCCCTCACCTCTAATTTCTCGGATTGTAATTATAGAGCAAGTGATTTTTTTTTATTTTTTTTTTTTTTCTGTTCTGCATTTTGGTCACCAAGGGGAACTGCTCCAGAGCTGCCCAGCCTGCAGTGGAACACAGTGGCAAATCTCATTGCACAGTGGGTTTTCCTGCATCAAGGAAACACCACGACAGTGGAGAGACCTGCCAGAAGCCAGCAGCTCTCACAGGAAATGCTGACAACACCTGGCCATTTCCAGAGCAATGGCCACCATGCAATAAAAAGTGTCCTGGAAATGGGCAAACAGAACATGGTGTGTCAGCCAGGGCATGGCATGGCAGTTTGCACAACAGTTCACACAGGAAGGGCATAGTCACCCTATCAGTTCAAGAAGGCTCTGCCATAAGTGGTGGGCACTGCCTCAGTTAAAACCAGTGTTTCTAGAGAGAAAGCCCCTGAGATGTCTAACACATCTACCCAGACGTAACTGGTAAGGAAGGAGACTTCAGTACAGATGGTAGGTTGCAAAAAGTGCCCAGACCCCTCTCCTGTAGGAAAGATAAGTACCTTCAAGAGATGTGCACAGGCTGGTGATCTGTTGCATCAGGTGACCAAGTTGCAGGAAACAGAAGACTGTGCAGTATTAGAGGAGCAGAGTCAGAGATAGATAAAGATTTCAGAACCATGTTCCTGTGGTGGTCACCACAGAGAACAAGGGGCCATGGACCCTGCTGACCCACAAAAGCAGGACTCTGCTTCTGTCCCCGACATCCACATTGCAATCAAAACCCAATGTGAAGCTTTAATAGTCGAAGACACCCATGACCAAGCCCTATCAAAGGCCTCCGGGTCAAGATCGGAGATGTCATCTCCAAGGGAGTTCTTACAGTAGGCATCTGCTACTGACCTCCAAACAAAGATGATAAGGCCAACAAAGCAGTTTTTGGTTCAGTTAAGCAAGCTTGGGGTCAGCAGAACCTTGTTCTTATGGGTGATTTCAACTAACCAGACATTTCTTGGAAGAACAACACAGCAGGTCACATGTCATCCTTCAAATTCCTGTAATGCATTGAGGACTGCTTCCCCACACAAATTTTAGATATGCCAACCAGGAATGGGACACTGCTGGACTTGCTACTCACACACCAAGAAAAGCCACTTTATAATATAATCTCAGTGACTGCCTTGGCTGCAGTGATCACAATATTGTGGACTTTGTGATCCTGATGAGCACACAGAAGGTTTGTACTAACACACCAAATGATGACATTTAAGTCACCAGCTGATGACACCAAACTGAGTATGTAAATGGACACTCTGGAAGGAAGAGCCACCCTTCAGGAAGACTTGGACAGGCTTCTAGAAGAGTGAGCTAATAAAACCCTGATGAAGTTCAACAAGGACAAGTTCAACATTGGACGCTTTCAAGATTCAGCTGGACAGGTTGCTGGGCCATCTGATCTTGACCATGCTTTTTCAAAGAAAAGTTGCATCATGTGATTCTTGAGGTCCCTTACAACTGATATTCTATGATTCTATGTTTCTGTGGGTTTTGAATTTATTATCCTACAATTTCACAGAATAGTTCCTTGTTCCTGTTATGTGATAGGAAGAACAAAATGTTCTGCTTTATTTCCTGTGGTTTTTTTATGATGTACAATCACCATAAATCCTCTTACTCGCTTTCCTCTCAAACCATATAGTTCTTTCCACTTGTTCTTTAGATGCAAGATTTTTCCTATGCTTCCCAGCTTCCAGAGTACTCCCTCATTTTGAACTGCCACTACAGTATTTCAGATTTGCATGCAGGTTAATTTAACTTTATATTATGTCACTGAACTTAGGACCATATTCACTTCAGCACCCCATATTTAATGGAAAGACACAGACTGTCCGTTGACAAACTCAGGACATTCCAATATAGTATTCGTTACGTTCTGGAGGTGCCTGTTTATGCTCTGTATATTGCAATTATGGTTAAGGGGTTGTACTTTCATTATTTAGCCATCTCAATGATACTCTTAGAATTAAGAGAGAATAAGGTGGACTAAAGTTACAGGTAATGAACACAATATTCTAAATAAGAGTGTAATGTCAACTTGTGTACTTTTCTCATTCTTTTCCATACATAATGTCTTTTCTCTTTTCTTTTCTTTTCTTTTCTTTTCTTTTCTTTTCTTTTCTTTTCTTTTCTTTTCTTTTCTTCTCTTTTCTTTCTTTTCTTTTCTTTTCTTTTCTTTTCTTTTCTTTTCTTTTCTTTTCTTTTCTTTTCTTTTCTTTTCTTTTCTTTTCTTTCTTTTTTCTTTTCTCCTTTCTCCTTTCTCCTTTCCTTTCCTTTTTTTTTATTTTTTTCTTTTTTTTTCTTTTTT
>VWZY01003242.1:82243-112446 GCA_013399075.1 Chloroceryle aenea
AGAACTGGCTGAATGATAGAGGTCAGATATCTGTGATCAGCAGCACAGAGTCTAGTTGGAGGACTGTAGCTAGTGGTGTTTCCCAGGGATCAGTGCTGTGTTCAGTCTTGTCAAACCTCTTCATCAATGACCTGGATGAAGGGACTATGTACCCTCAGCAAGTTTGCTCATGATACAAAACTGGGAGGATGATCAAGCGACTGGAATATCCCTCTTATGAAGAAAGGTTGAGGGACCCAAGTTTGTCTAGCCTGGAGAAGAGAAGGCTGAGAGGGGATCTTAATGCTTATTGGTATTTAAGGGGTGAGTGCCAAGAGGATGGGGACAGACTCTTTTTCAGTGGTGCCAAGTGATAGGATGAGGAGCAACAGACACAAACTGGATCAAAGGAAGCTCCACCTCAGCATGAGGAAAAATTTCTTTCCTGTGAGGGTGGTGAAGCCTGGACCAGGCTGCCCAGAGAGGTTGTGGAGTTTCCTTCTCTGGACACTTTCATGACCTGCCTGGACATGTTCCTGTTCAACCCAGCCTAGGTGAACCTGTTTTGGCAGGAGGGTTGGTCTTAATGATCTTCAGAGGTCCCTTCCAACCCCTAACAATCTGTGATTCTTTGGAAAGAAAAGAAGAATTATTTTAATCCAACTGTTAAGAAATGTTTGCCTTTGCTTTCAGCAATTTAATTCCAAAAGAATGCAAACAAAAAAACATTCAAAATAAAACAAAACCCCAACCCCCCCCCAAAAAAAAACAAATAACCCCTCAAAAAACCCTACCCCACAACAGAACAAAGGAAAGATCCAACATTTTAAAATCATACATGAGGAATGAGTTACAGGAATTCTTTGAAATTCCCAGATGGACTTCTCAAAATCAATTGGTTTAACGTAGCTAAGGAAATGAAATCAAAAGCACAGCCAAAATTAACATCTTTAAGGAAATATATTTATTTTATAAATATGAACTAGAGGTTACATTACAAACATTATGTTGTTTGGAGAAACAAAATTACATTATTACCATAGGATGCACATTATTGAGCAATGCTTTACATTTATTTACATATCTGCACTTTGGCATGATCATGGGAAATAATTTGCATATAAAGTCTTGAGTCTTAGGAACACATTGTCTCATTTAATTGAATCTGTCATAGACTTACTGGGAGTGATGGAAGACAATTCCTACATTCACTAATGCAATAGTATCACAATACCCAGCTACTAGCTTGGAAGTCTCCATTTTATATTACATGGTCACAACTTTGCAGTGGGCACATTACCTGCCTGATTATTCCACTATAATTTAAAGTCCAGACTTTTATAATTCAAAACAATTTTTAACCTGCTATGATCAAGATTTTCCTAAATTCATAGCAATTTAGTGATCATCCAAAATTCTGAAGTGTGATTTTAGTTCAGAAGCCTGATTTGATATTGAAGTAGATAACCCCTTCTAGATAAATAATCTGGTATTTATACTAGTTTGTAATACAATTTTCTTTAGGATTTAAAGGCTGCCATCATTGTAGAAAGGATGCACCTTCATATAATATTTATTTTGCCTTGTATTCAAACTCACTTGTGTTGCTTTTTTTCTCAGCCTGACTTATGTTTGTGGCCTGATAAAACTTAGGATATTCAACTGCATATAACATACCCTGTGTCTTATATTTTCATTCTCTAATGATTCCTGAAAGGAAGTACTGAAAGCAGTGCAACTACTTTTTTTTTTTTTTATTCTGCAGTTATATCAATAGAATATAATCAAAAGAAGTGATGGTTTGGGTGAATTCACAATAAAAGATCATGGCAAGTTTTAAGAAAGAAAATCACAAGAATTTCTGATAAACCTGAAATCCTTCACACAAGAAAAAAAAAAAATTACCTTAATTTTTTTTTTTAAGTTACGTAACCTCAGTTTTTTGCATGTGGTAAAACAAATGCAAAATTAAATTTACTGTTTAAAACAAATCATTTAATTCTGAGTCATTCAAAATCAATAGTTCAGACATTTTGATATTTACGTAACTCAACATTTTTTTTCAAGTAAAACACTTTCTGGTATGTAGTTCATTCCTCTAGGAATTATGGTTGTCATTGAATTTGTGTTAAGAATAATTTATTTTTTTTTGTATTTAACTATAAATAACAAAGATGGAAAAGTTAATCATATGTAAATTAAACATTGTATTTACTCTGAGTTGATTTATTATTTGTGATGAAATAATAATTTGCCTTAAAAAAGAATTTGAAAGAACATCTGTTTCCTTTATTTTTCAGTACTGGCTATTCAGTACTGATCTATTAATTAGGGAGATTCCGATGCAAAGCCTGACCAGAACCCAGCTTCCATTTCTGTTTTCACTAGTTTATAAGCACTGAGCAAGTGGAATAAATGGGTTGCATGATGATACTGGTTTTGGCAATCATAACTGATTAAGAATCAAAGTCTTGCAGCATCATTCCAGTGGGTATGAAAAAACAATGTCTTCCTATTATTAAATGTAATACACATAACAATAAACAGAATGACACTGATCAATAGGAACAGAAATATTTGGAAAACAAACTTAAACTGTATTAATTCAGAATGTTAACCCCCTAACACACATCCCATAACTCTTCCAATTTAGAAGAGATCTCTATTCAAGTCTGAAAAGGTCAGATATTTTATTTAGTCCATTGTATTTTCAGAACCTGAAATTCTAAAGAAAGTGCCCCAGGTGCCCTGCAGCTGCTCTGGGAATTTAAAGTTCATGTATCTGTATTCTTACAAATTATTTATCAGAATTGACAAGAATGACAGTTACCCTGGGCAACTGCAGCAACCTGGGTGTGAATCAACACCTTTTCTCAGGATAGACTGAGTTTGCAGGCTGCCCACAAGCTACAGACTCAGTGTGGAGAGGAAGATTAGACTCACAGACTTTCAGTGGCAAAGAAAAAAAGTATCCATGTTCTGGATGAAGAAATCGGTATTTTCTGACAATTTGTTGTTTCACTGAAAGGTGTGTTACTAACTCTAGCGTGAAGAGAATGTACAAGGGAGTGAGAAATGTCCGTGAAATTTCCCTGGGAGATACCAGGAAATGTGTGCTATGGAGTCTGGTTCTCTGCTTCTTCTGAAAGAGAAACTGAGTGTTCCTCTCTGCTAAGGATAGTGAGGAGGTAAGTTTGTTCTCCTTTTGCATCAAACACTGAACAATCATAGGGCATCACCTGTGAATGGTGACTGTCTCTTTGAGATACAGATGCAGAAGTAATCACAATGTTTTCAATCACAACTATTTAACAATGAAATAACTATACAGTATGTATGGTAAGAGCTGGCAAACCATCCTAAGGTCTTGCTGATTTTTCTGGTTTTGCCAGACTGAATATATGAGACTAACTGAGTATATTCTTACTTTCTCACTTCCAAAGTTTTAGGGCAAGCATTTGCTCTCAAGGTGTAACCACACGACGCTCATTTACAGAGCTTCTAACAATGAGAGAAGACACGGAATCACAGAACCACAGAAATTTCCAGTTTGAAAAAGACCTTTAAGATCAGTCCAATCATTAACCTAACACTTGCAAGTCCTTGACTAAACCACATCCCTCAGCACTACATTTAGACAACTCTTAAATACCTCCAGGGATGGGGACTCCACCACTGCCCTGGGCAAGCCTGTCCCAGTGCCCGAGAACCCATTCAGTAAAGAAATTCTTCCTCATATCCAATCTAAACTTCCCTCGGAACAACTTGAGGCCATTTCCTCTTGTCCTATCACTTGTTAGCTGGTTGACCCCCACCTCTCTATAACCTCTTTTCAGGTAGTTGTAGAGAGTGATAAGGTCTCCTCTGAGCCTTCTTTTCTCCAGGCTAAACAACCCTGGAGAAAACCCCGACTCTCTTGGCCACTCTTCATGAGACATGCTCCAGGCCCTTCACCAGCTTTGCTGCAAAATGTGGGAAAGTCAGGGAAAAATACACTGTTTTTTAGGTATTAAAGGAAGCCACAGTATAAGCAGTGTAAGTAATGAATAATGCTGGAAACAACCAAGATGAAAAACAGACCTGATGAGCACAGGGTAAAAGAAGAGCATAGTGATACTCTGGATGGGTTATTTTTATGTGGAGCAGCAAGGAAACACCCTGAAATAGAAACATACATGACTAGTAAACTGGGACTAGGGCTATGGATCTGACACACACTTCATGTCTGGGCACTTTTGCATAATTTTATCTTACCAGGAGACAGT
Source organism: Chloroceryle aenea (assembly GCA_013399075.1). Classification (NCBI taxonomy): domain Eukaryota; kingdom Metazoa; phylum Chordata; class Aves; order Coraciiformes; family Cerylidae; genus Chloroceryle; species Chloroceryle aenea. The sequence continues at coordinate 86,488 of VWZY01003242.1, forward strand.
GATCTTCTTTCTCAGATTCTTATATCTGGTTCTTGTATCTGCAATGAATCACTTGTCTGACAGTAGGTCTGCAGTGGTAGATTCTGTAACACAGCTGAAGCTAAAAAAAGAGGCAGGAACGACAGGAAAAAAAATCTTTTTTTTGCCATTCCTTCTCTTTCACTGTAAGAATTGTGGTAGTGTTGTTAGTTATCACAGTTCTACAGCTGAAGGAGCACATAACATTATCAGACTTTGGTAAGGGAGACATATAATCCAAATTATCTTCTTTGGTGAATTTTACTTTCTTATGTGTGTAAAAGAGGAAGTCCCTATCTTTGCTCATTTGATGAATCATGCCATCACAGCAAACCCTGTTAGGACCCAAGAAATCATACTTCCTTTTTAAGGTGAAGGCAAGATTCACTAAGATAAAATTAGTATTCCACTAGAAGGAAAGCTAGTGTACTACTACTAGGATTCTACTGCAAGGAAGGTCTACTTCAGAAGTCAATACATACAGGTTTGATTCTTTCTTATTTATATTAATTTTAATAATGTAACTCCATTAGCTTAAAAAGGGTGGATCCTCCTGCTGTTGTACGCTACAGGAAAATCACTTCTTACTGAATTTCCAGTCCTTGATTCTTTACCAGCTATTATACCATTGCCATCTTGTGGTTTTCCTCTATTTTATATAATCCCACTTCTACTTCCCCAATGATATACTCTGAAAGGAATTTGCATCTGTGTCTGAAGCTGCAATTGAACTGCTGACTATATCTTATACAGCTGTGGTTCACATGTAGGGTGGCTCAGGAGCCCCATAAGAGCAGCTATTCATGAAAGCAAGATAATTCAGCTGTCCCATGAACATACTTAATTGATTACTGTAAGAATCTACTTTTACTGTGGATTTCTCAGCTGGCTTAGTCATAGCCATGAGGAATTACAGACTTTGTTGTTCAAACTCCTTCTACCTGCCACTCCCAGAATAGTTCAAATTGCAAACCTGAGTATCACAAGCCATCCAACAATCTGTTCTTGTCAGGTAGATGTTTTTTAACAGAAAAAATAACATGAGTAAAGCATTTCTAGACAAGAACATTCCTGTTTTTTTTGAACAACAGGACAGCATCAATAATAAAAGGATTAAGGCAACAAAAGGAAGAATTTTATGTCATCATTAAAATTTTTAAAACTGAAAATTGCAATGGAAATAACATTAGAAAATTAATATTATCTTTCCTTCTATTACTTAATTATCAAATAAGAAGTCTTACAGTATAAACAATACTAAGTACAGATATATACTAGTCAGTGTTCACCTACTCATTTCAGTCTACTGGCTTTTCATTTTAAAACTAAACTTTCTGAGTCAAACCCTGTTTTATATTATTGTTTTTTTTCCAGAGGCAAACTTTGTTGTTCCTGAAACTCTGATACCCTCATTTGAGTGTACAGTCAAGTCAGAATTTTGAACCATCACAGCAGATAAAGAAATTACTGCCACTGAAGAAAGAGGGTGCATACATCATCTGCTGCAACAGAAATTAAAGAGCACTACGAACCATGCACTTACACCCTTTCGGTGGTAAGTTTCCCCCACTCTCCCCCATTACTTTAACACAGTAAGAGCTCAAATGGCCACAGTCTATTTTAACATAACTTTAGATTGATGTTATGGAAATACTATCATTGGACTGAGCTTTTGACTGAAATAATTTCAAATTTAAGTAATTTTTACATCAAAGTAAGACAAACTAGAAAAATGGGGATGTTACTAACCATAGCCAAGACAAAAGAATAGGAAATTGCTCTTCAGCCACTGAAAAAGACTAGTGTATGGATATTAACCCATTGGGAACAATGCCTCTCTTGTATTGTCACCTACCACTGTGACAATAACTGTTTAAAACTTCATTACCTTCTGTATTTCAGGACATGGGAATGTTGATATTTCTCATGAACCAGGGAGTTCTATTTGTCATAGCCTATCATTACCCAGGATCTTACTTGAGAAACTCTCTGAATAGACCAGCTGAATTAATGCATATATGGAGGCTTAATCACCACTTCCAGGAAGCTCTGGGCTGCTCATTTCAGTATTAATCGTATCTATTTGTATCCTATAAGTTCCTTAGTTGTTAATACATGAAAATAGGCTATCTGAAATCCTCTCCACACTATTTTCTAAAAAATAAAAAATAAAAAAGACTTACAATGTGCTTCAAAGTTTAACAACTTAGCCTGGTAGAGATAGACAAATTGAAAAATACAGGATATTCCATCAGATGTTGGCCTTCACAATCCTGCCTCCAGTGACTGTTAACTCAGGACATCCAGCAAATTGCTAGTGATACTGCAGATAATAAGAAGTAGAACTTCCTAAAGACTGCCCCAACCCATCCAGTAGCCTTGAAATACATAATTATAGAATTAGAGAATGTGTTTTGGGTTAGAATGGACTCCTCTGTAGTGAGCAGGGACATCTGATCAGGTTGCTCAGAGCCCCATCCAATCCAAACTTGAATGTTTCCAGGGAAGGAGCATCTACTACCACTCTGGGCAGCCTGTTCCAGTTCAATTATGAGGATGAATTGAGTGCAGAAGCAACTGAGAAGCCTATACATGCTTCTTAGTTTAAGGCAGATACATAGTGTAAAAGTGTAAAGTTCATAGAATGAGGAAATGCACCACAGGAGCCCTGTAGAAAATAATGGCAAACATGTAATACTTACTGAACACCCTAAGTAACTGGTAAAAAGTATTCATATTATTTTTGTTTTATTTGGACACATGTGGAGTCAATTAAACACTCCTAAAAAGCATTTCCAACTTCTGTGATGTAGGAAGTAACAGCATTATAGAATGGCCCTGAGTTAAACTACTACATGAACATTATCAGCATATTTCAAATCTGAAAGAATATTGGAAAAGTCTAGATACAGAAATACTTTCAGCCACAAAGCACAGCAGGATCTGAAGACCATCATCCATATAATGAATGCTTTAATGAATGTACAATCCCTTAGAGAATAAGTTTTCTGCATCCCATTCTGCTCACTATTATTTTGCATTGGTTGTCTCATTGAAGTTCAAGCTCAGCTCACCTCTAGGAAAGCAAAAGCAGCAACAAAAATAGGCAGTGAAACTAAATGTTGTCTGCATCCTTATGCAGAGCCCCAGGAGCCTCAACATTTCACCCACAACCAAGTACAATCATGCAAAACTGATGCAGGAGTATCTGAATAGTGGTTAGTCTTTGCCTTAGAACCACTACGACAAAAGGCATGGCCTCCATTGATACACCCTCCCCCACTCAGTATCTTGGCTGACTGTATACAGTAAAGGCCAGGAATAAAAGCCAGAATCTGTTTCCGAAATGTAGGCTATACCTTTGGGCACAGCCCTAAGCAAAGGTTGGTATTTAACCTTCATTACAGGAGTGGAAGTCACAGGAGGGACTATGGCCCAGAGACACACCTTGGGGGCAAAACATATACACTGTTTCCTCATTGCTTAGAGGGGGTAATAATTTACTACTCAATCACCAGTATTGTCCATCATCTTGGGGCATGTCTGATGTAAGAATTAGTCTGTTTCTCCTCCATGTTTTCTGTGTCTCTCCATGTTCTGAGGTTGGTATGGATGTTGACATGGAAGGTAGCTTGCACAAAGAAAGGAAATAAGTGTGTATGAGAGGGTCTTTCTTCCCCAGTTCCTTTCACAAGTGCCTAGTCCAGATAATTCACTGGAGAACTGAATATCTGACTGAATTCATGTACAAGTTCTGGCCTCAACAAATCCAATACTCCACCCAGCCTGTATTTGTGTTGGTCATTGCCCTGATCAATAGAGTCCTTGTCTCTGCGGAACAGTCACTGTACTTGCAGCATACTTATATAGCAAAATATGGTTTTATATGACAGTGAGCAAAATTAATAATTTTTTATCACTCAAAGAAAGAGATCCCACGTCCTTTTTACTCCATTTTAATTTTCTAATCAAACACTGTTTTCACTTTCTATTAACTTTGGCACTCATCTGCTCACACTGCTGAGATTATTCAAGCTAAACACACACATACTTTTCCTTGGTTAGTGAACTGAGTCAGTTTACCATGTGATCAAAAGAGTATTAGCAAAAACTGGAGAGAGGGAACTACACAATTGAAAACAGACAAACAGACATCTCAGCTGCAATTTTACACCAATTTACACACAGATGCTCTCCAGGAAAGCTTATTTTTACTGAATTTATTACTGTAGGAATAGCTTCTTACTGGAGGGAGGTATCCCATTGTTACTTATTTTTTTATTACACATAGTGTCTACAGAATTTTTGCAAAAAAAAAATAATCTTTTGTAGCCTTCGAATAGCATAAACTTTGTTTAGTTTTCTTTTAAAACAAATGTCCATAGCGTGCAGATCCAGCCTTGGCAGCTTATTTTGTAATGTTCTTCAAGTAATCCAGGACTGCATTGGTAATTTTCCTTTAAAAATGGGAACAGAAATGCTTTTTTTGGTGCTCATTATAAAGGGCTTAGGCAGGGAAAATGAGAGGGAGATAGGTTTTATTGTTAATGAGGGATTACTGTCAAAATAAATATTCAGTACAGACAAATACAGTTAAACTTAACCATCAAAGCACCCATTGTCTCCACTGGCTTTTGAAATAAATGCATGTAAGTTATAACACTCAGAAAGATATTCAGTGTCTCCTCATGCACTGGTATTAAAATTTTCAGAAAGAAGCAAATGGGCAAAAATGTGACTTTCCATCAGGTGATTCCTTAAAGCTTAAATATCTGTGAGGGCTTAAGGTCAAGGTCAACCCTTGTTATCTCTTAAGTGCTATATATAGTCTGAGTATAGCACAACTACCATACTGTTTTCAGGGCAAAGGGCAGCTGAACACTAAGGACATAAAAGATTGAACCCTTAATAAAACCAAGATGGGCTGCGGCCCTTCAAGGGTTGTGAAAGCTAACTCAGTGTTATTCGTGGGGAAAAAGAATAATTGCTAATTTAGTGAAATTGCTAATTGTAGTGAAACAAAGCAGCATGTTTCTTTTCAGATGCATTCCAGGAAATATTGGAATTCAAGTCTGAAACTGAAAGCAGACTTGGAATAGTTAGGATTAGTTTATCCCATATTCCTCTGCTATAAACGCTCAATAAAACAAGATGATACAACATACCAGCATTGCAGCACAGAACACCTCTTTGTAGCACAGGCCACAGATTTATCAAGATATTTTTGCTAATTCAAAACTATCTAGCTAATAGGTCAGCATTGTGGCCACCTCAGTGTACAGCTCTGTTGCTGTGTAATTATTTTTACTGGGAAGCAGGATATGGTATTGAGAGTGGAGTCTGAGATGATGTAATTATATTGCTCTGGGAATCAAGGCTACTATATGTGTATGGCACTGAGCTGCCCTCTGTAGATATACCGTCTTAATCAGAACTAGCTCCAGCTTTCCTGCCTAAAGCTGCACTCTGTGGTGGAGACACATGCAAAGTTTTAATCTTTGAACAGAAGAATATGCTTTACAGTAAGATTCCATTCTATTGCACCATTATCTGTGTGAGTCTATCTGATGTAATGAACCATTTCTTAAGCACACCACGGAAAATATCATGTTTAGAGTTCATCCCTGCTTGCTGTTTTAAGCAGTATAACCCAAACCTTAAAATAGTCTTGAAGGAGTCAGGGACTTATCCCTGAGAGATACCGTTGCACATATGTGTTGGGAATATCCAGTTATTCAGTCAGCATCAATTTACTCATAATTGAAATAAGCAGGTAAGTGGATGGGCGCAGCCTTTCAAAGGAATTCTCACAATCAACTTACTTAGCACATTACTTGATTTTGGTAAAATACATGAACCATCAGTTCAATCTAAATACAAGAAATGCAGATTCTCAATATGAAACTGACGAATAGAGAAGAAAAAGCCAGAAGTCTGAACAGTGATATGAAAGAAACCTTCCTACTATTAAAATTGACAGAACTGTTGAGTAAAATCTGAAAAAGGCACCCACTGCTCACAGAAAGAAACTTGGGATTTTTGATAATCTAGCAAAAGATATTTCTCTGAGTGCAGCTGGACAGAAATCTTGATAATCCCCCCATAATGCAAAGTTCACAGAAAGCTGAAAACAGACATAATGTTATTCTGTTTAACTGCTTATTAAAAGTACTGTATATTAGCAGGTATTCAGACTAAGAATGTTGCAACAGTCAGCTAACCCAGCTATTTTGCTTCTTTTCAGAAGGCATTATCCTGCAAAGACTTTCAGCTCTATGGAATTCCAGTTTGGCCATCAATATCATCATATTCAGATGTGTAATGTGACCTATTGGGTATTAATGGCCAGGTAACAGAATATTTCCATGGAATCATTAGGTTGGTACAGGATTACATCCTTTCACTAGTTCTTAGCATTACTACAGACTTGGTAATGAAGAACAGATCAGACAACAGAAACACCATCAGAGTGTGCAAAACCACAAAAGACCTAGATTTAAGGTCTACTGAGCATACTTGTCAAATGCTACAAACAAGGAAAAATAACCTGGCAGAAATAGCAGACCAGATTCAAAATCAGTTGACACACGTAAATGCCCATAATATCATGTCTAAAGCAAAAAGCATAAAAATAAAATAAAAAAAAAAAAGTTTTCCCAGATATTAAAACACAAGCAAAGACATAACCTGTAGCACATCACACTTAAGAAACCCACTAGCCACATTTACTAATTTTTTTTTATGCAGTAAAAATAATGCATATTGTGTTTAGTATATTTTATTATATTTTAAATAACATGTATCTCAGAAGGATGTTTTTGTCTCATAATTACACTGAACAAAAGCAAAAGACATTTTTCTTCTGCATTAGCAGTCCAGCTGTTCATCTGGATTTTACTAGAGGATACATGAGTTACCTTACAATGAAGAATTAATGTCTTTAGGATCACCTTTTATTTTCCTAAACAAATTTCATAGTACTATTCAGCAACACCTGAATGAAAAAGAATTTAAACTTCTGTTTCATGAGCAAGGTTCTAGCATTATACATATGACTACTTTCAATCTATAACTTTTTGAAAAATGAACAAATCCTTTCTGACAAGGTTATATGTATATTAGTTATGACTTGTAAATGTTCTGTTATCAATGCTAAGCTCTTCTGAATAGAAACATTTCTACTGCACATCATCAACTTTTAGCCAAATTGACATTGTAATACCTTGGGATTTACAATCCAATTAAGAATCCAAAAAAAAAAAAAAAAAAAAAAAAAAAAAGTGTAATCCATAAGCAATCTAGTTGTCTGAGTGATATGATTCCGTGACAATATTTTACTTAACATAAACTACAAAGTCCCTGGGATAAGTGTGTCTGTGATTGCCTGGTCAGATGAGGATACTTAGACTCCAGGTTTTTACACAATGAGAAGATGAACAATACTCTTACTTAGATATTAGGTGGAATTTTTTAATGTGGTTTGGAAAGAGGTCTTAATCATTATAATTTGAAAATCAAGATATAATGAGATAAAGTGGATTGCCTAAACGCACTGATTACCTCAAAACCTGACATGAGACCGGACAAGCCCTGCTCCCTGTCAGAGTCATATGAATTGCATATGAAACTACAAGGGTATCTGTAATAGGGGTGTGCCTGTGGTCTTGCAATTATGTGCTACCAATGCAGAAGGGTGTCTCTGCTATTTAACTTAATTCAGGACACATGACAACATACAGGACACATGACAGGTTACGGAGTGAGCAGATGCCCCTCTTGTCATTACTAGGTATGTTGGAAAAACTAGATAAGGTGTTTCAGTAAAGCTCTAACAGGTGAAAAGCTGTATCTAAAAAGGAAATTAGTTTTACCTTTTTTAAAAAGATGCAACATTTCAGACAGCTTTAACTAGATGCCTTTGAAGCCTTACTCAAAGCAGTTACTTTGTTACATTGCACACAACTGGGAAAAGCTAAACTATCTGTTAAGTGACCTAGTGACAGCAGAACTGTGGGAACTCCAACTGAATTCAAAAAGATAAAAAGCATTTTAAAAAAGCCACCATTGTTCTCAGTTTGCATGAAGTAAACACACAAAAAAAAAAGATCTGTAAACACAGGGAAAGGATTTCCCCACAAGTTAGGTGGGGTATTCAAAGCTTGTAACTGAATCAAATAAAGCCAAAAATGCAAGACTTCTAGGGACCTTTAAACTCTCATACAAAGGGAAGTGTCTGTGTCTGTCTGTGCACGTGAGTACCTCTTAATTATTGCAGAGGATACAGCAGTGCTTGGCCAACAGCAGTTTCCTGTTACTGATAATTAGGTGTTTTCTTATAATACTTATAAAAGTATTAAACTGTGAAGCAGGGACAGTCTTATTGTCTGAATCACTGAATGTCTTACCAGTTGTCTCCCCTGACATTAGCAAATTATATTTCTGATATTAGAATGTACAAATATATCCATTTTAATCAACAGATACTGTAGCCTTAAGACTAGTACCCTGCAACAATTCATACAACTTGCACTGAAACCCTCAGAAAAGATCACAGATAAACAGAAACATGTCTGTGCAGAATTAGCAAGGGTGAAATGTAGTTAATGAGAAAGTTTTTAAATATATTACTTTTTAAGCTAGTTAAATGCACATGTTAAAATTGAACTATTTTGTGTATTTTACATTGTCTTTCCATAGACAGAAATGAAAACTTCCTGAAATACATGATTTTGTGACAACACAACAAAGCACTTAAGAATATTATTTAGCAATGTCTTATACAAAGCTTACCAGTTTGTCTCTTCTGGAACCTCTTGCATTCCAGTGACAGCTGACTGACAGATTCCCAGTGCTGTAATTCATCAAGTCCTGCTGTGGGTAAAATGTTTCCATTCTGTTAGCAGAAATGTCTGGGCTCCTGGATCTCTTCTGCTTAGAGAGTACCAAATCAAGAAGTTCTGATTCAAAAGTAAGCATTTTATGCAAAGAAATGCTCAAAAGGCTTTGCCAGTTGTTGAAGGGGGGAGAGGGGGAAGGAACTACCGGAGCTGAGGTTTAGTGCAGATTAAAAACTGAACTGTTTGTCAGAAGTGCCATACTCTTGGAAAAGCCAAAAGAAAAAAAAAAAAAAAATAGGTACAGATTATATATGGTTCAGAGGAAAATAAGAATAATCAGAGGTCTAGATGAAAATCTGAAAGACTTGGCAAAGTTCAGCCTTAAGAAGACCAAGAATAAGCACGAGTTTTTAAGTTCATAGAAGACTGCAGCAAGGGGAGAAAGGCACTGATCAGCATAATCAGCTCAAAACAGAGAGGTTAAGAAATAATAATACCTCAAAAGGTTCTCATGAAGGAACCTTGATATCAGGTTTGGTCAATCTTGTTAAGTTTCTACAGTTTTTTGAATTATCATCTTCCTTATAACTAAAATTTCAAATCAGTTTTACATTTCACATTCACATAGGGCTGTAGAGGGACTAAATCTTTAAACTCTATTTGAACTTCTTTTTTTTTTCCTTTTAAATAAAATAAGCTTTTGTTCTATTGGTGGGAAAAAAACCCAACAAAAACCAATTAAACCAACCAAACAAACAAAAAAACCCCAACAAAATAAAACCGAAAAACAAACCAAAAAAAACCCCACACCACAACAAAAAGACGGATTTTTCCTTATTCCTGAAAGGATACAGGTTAGTGACTTCTCTTCATACTCATCAAATCTATTGTTTTCAGGAGTCACCATTTGCCCAAAAGCAGTGTCAGTTGTTTCTCCACTGACAAAAATCATGTCTTCACAGTTATATTAGCTGATTAGTGAAATATTTTGTTTTACTGGGGCAAATGTTGCTTCATCAAGTCTGTTTACTCTTGTATGTGTGCTGATCTGCATTCAAGCTGAATGACAGAGTCCTGGAAGCCAATGTTAATCTACTAACTATCCCAAGTGAATTCTCTGTGCTCAAGAAATATATGGTATTAGATAGGCTCCAGTTCCATTTGCAAATACTATAGAAATAGTACAGCTGCTCGGGCATAGGAATTATCAGTCTCCTGTCCCAACAACTGGCATTTCTGGAGCTCCTGATAATGAAGGAGGAACGATACCATCTTAACTACTTTTCAGGCTGGCCAGAAGGTGCCTGACTATTTTTAAAAGCTTGTGTAGCAGTAGGTGGACAGTGGACTGTAAATGACAGAATTTACTCATATATATCAATACTGATTTTTTCCATCTGCTGAAAATTGCTATAGCAGGGAGCAGGAGACAATATTTGGAATGTCAATTCAGCATGGTAAACTTGACTGTCTTCCAATCACTCAGAGACCATAGTATTTTTTTTGTTTATGCCCCATAGCACTCTCATATGTGTATGTCCTTTCCTCATGTTAAAAAATATTTTAAGAAAATGCTGAAAAATTTTTGTAAAGATTTTTGCTTCTAGAGCCTCATTAAGCATTTCCATGCCTTGGGGATAGTTGGATATACAGACTGACATAAATAACCTATATTTTTATAACATAGCACTACTCAGAGTTGCCACAGAGTTATTTTTTTTCAAGGGAGGAAAAAAAAAAACCAACAAAATGAATTATTCAGGTTACTTATAGGGAAATGCTCTTATGGCATTTTTGCATTTATAGCATTCCTGCACAAAAGCAAGTTTTTTAATTTTGATTCAAACTGAAGTAATGTTTATCATACAACCAATCTTTGGAATATAAGGAACTCTGTCTTCCATGGAGCAGAATATTTGTTTACATGTTCCATATTGAGTGTAAGACTCAGATGGGATCAGTAGAAAAAGTATGAATGATGAGATGCTGCTCAGTTAGCTCATTTTGACCAAAAAAAAGACTAGGGAGTGTTCATATGGACAGCTCTGTGAACAGAGTTTAATGGCTGTAACTAGGAACAGGAGCTAGATGGCTCCTAGGAGCAAACTAGTCCTGATTGGAAGTAGTAACCTACTTGCTTATCTCATCAGCTAGATGAATTACACAAAATGCATGGATTTATACTTCTAGAGAAACAGTGTCATCTCCAGGACAAGCAATACACTCCAACAAAGTTTTGCATGTATTCTAAATATTTCTGCCAGGAAATCAAGAGGTTCATGTGATAAATGCTTAAATATAATGGGAAAGGTCAATCTCTTGTGGCAGTATGTAACTTCTCAATGCCTACCAAAGTTTATATTCTCTTTGTGTTCCAGAACCTTGACAATTTCAGTGTCAGGAGGGTCAGACATACACAATTTTATAAAACTTGTGTGAATGGAGTAGTCCAGAAGTCAAAGGCAATGTACAGTGTTCATTGGAAATATGTCATTGACATATTCATCCAGACTGGTAAACTGCACTGCACTTAGTACTGACTGAGCTGTAGTGGAGCAAGGTCAGTGCAAATCATTTTGGCATCTTGGTCAGCTTGCCATGTCTTGTCTAGGAGCATTTCTGCATTCCATAGAACTGTTTTGAGAAGGTTCCCAGTCTGAGGTGAGGCCAGCATAACCTTTCTACTTCCTCTCTCTCTCCAGCTCAGAGAAGCAAATCTTCAGCACTGAATTTGAAAGAGTAGGTAGTGGTCTCTGTTTGCTGGGAATGTGGAGGACATATGAGAGTTGGGAAGATTATCAATATCCAGGAGCCAAAGCTATCTGACTTGTCCAAAAACTTTGGACTTTGCCTTTGCAACCGTAGTCTCCATATGCAAATGACCCATTATAAGATGTTACTCACCAGTAACCCACTTTCTTCTGTCCTGCTTATCAGCAGTGGATGGAGCAGGACATTGTGGTAAGTCTGTGACCGCTGGTACTAGATTCCACTCATTTTTTGATGTCTGACCTGGTACAGTTGTACAAAACTTGTTGTGTGCATTCCTATTGCACAGGGGGCCTGACACCTGTACTTATCTTGCACCTTCATTCATCCTTGAAGTTCCTCTATCATTAGCAAAAAATCTCTTCTAGTGATCTTATTACCATCTTGGTTTCATAACCTTATTTCTTTTTCAAAGTGAAGTCAGGCAGTCTGGAGCAAATTGTGAGGAACATGGGTAGCTGTTGCCAACATATACAAAGCAGAGGATTGCAGTGCTGAAGATTTGCTTCTCTGAGCTGGAGAGAGAGGAGGTACAAAGGTTATGCTGGCCTCACCTCAAACTGGGAACCTTCTCAAAGGTTGGTTTCAGTCAAAAATTCCTCACTATTGGCATGACATAGTAGCAGAATTGTAGGATCTCAAACCTACTTTTTTAGAAGTTTTATAGCTGCAGCAATTATTTCTGTCTGTGTGATTAATCCATGTAGCATCAGTGGCATGATGTGTGGAAGGGGACTTACCCTTGAACATCCAGTTTAGGACTGGTAACTGTGGTGCTAGGAGGAGCTGTGCATCAGTATTAGTTTCTACAACTGCTCTACCAAAGGCCCATCGATACCCTTTTGGGTCCTTGTAATACCCTTTCTTGAGGAAGTCTATGCCAAGGAGGGGCATGGAGCATGTGGACCAGTCACTATACAGTGCTTTCCCATTTATTCCCAGGTAGGCTTACTTCAGCCTCCAGTACAGTCAGTTCTTGAGATCGTCCTGTTACTCCAGTAATAGTAACAAAATCAGCCCCTCTATGATTCGATGGCAACATGGTGCACTGTGCACCAGTATCTACTAAGGCTCTATACTTCTGTGGTTCAAATGTGACAGGCCATCAAAACCACACAGTCCAATAAACTCTGTTGTCCCTCTCCTCCACCTGGCTGGAGGCAGGGCCCCTCTAATTCCGAGGGTAGTGTCCATAACTGGCACCTGGGTTTGTGTAGTTCACTGGGTTCACATGATTTACCTGGTTAACAGGGTATGTGTAGATCACAGGAATTACACCATTTATGGGATTTACACTATTTACAGGATTTGTACTTACTAGAGGAAACATTTTTTCATTTCCCCTACTCATGTTTTGACCTAAGGCCCATGTACTTGGACCAAAGAACTGCTCATGGTGGACTGGAGCAGCCTCTCTTCTGATAAAATTCTCTCTTCTCTTTGGTTTACCTTGTGAGTACTTGTGCCTGTAGAGCAGAGGTCGGTTTTCCATCCCATCTGCTCATTTTCCCTCCAAAGCCAAGGAGAAGAGACCACAGGGTACGTCATGACATGAACTGCTCTTGTTTGGCTGATCTCAAAGAAGAGCATCTTTTAGTGCCTTCAACATGGGTCCACTCAGGGGAAGAACTGGATCTGTTCTTCCTCCTCTCTATTTTTTCCAACCAGTTTTTCAACTGATCTCTTGGTTTCCTTAGCCATCCTCTCCACGGCTGATATGCAAGCCTATAAAGGATCAGAGACAGTGTCTGCATACAGTCATGCTCTCCTGGCCACTTCACTCACAGTTGGTATCTCACCATCTGTTGTCCAGATCATTGTTGACAGTGTGTGGGAGTAGGCTGGTGGGGCACTCTGCACAAACTTTCACAACATGGGTCGCTGGCATGGGATTGCATCAGGGTTTACTACTTGCCTGTCACCATAAATCACCTGTCACACAGCTAATTCTCTCAGGTACTTGATACCTTTTTCCATGGTGGTCCATTTGCTTGGGTAGCATTCGATGTCCTTCTTATTGGGGTACCTGGATTTTACAGCTGACAAGAGTCACCTCCAGAGACTCATAGTGCCTTTATTTCTTGCAAGCTCTTGATCAATGCCTCCATCTCTGGCCAGGGATCCCAAATGTCTGGCTTCTCCGCCATCCAATTTGATGGACTTGCCCTGAGTATCCCAGCATTGGAGTAGCCAAGTGATCAGTGGCTCACCTTCATGATGGCTGTAGTCCTTTCTCAGATTTCTCAGCTCCTTCATAGATAAAGGTTGTGTGGTAACTTCTGCATCTGATGACTCCACATCTGATGGGTTTGCTCTAGAAGGACCTGCTCCATTTTCATCTGACAACACTGGGCGATATGTTTTTGTTAGGTGTTTCTTTCCAGTTGCAGGGGCATCAGGCTTTGCATCTGCTTCTGACTCACACTCTGATTCAGCTTGGGAGGACCCTCTCCCTACTCCGTCATCTGACTTGGCTGTTTTCTTTGTTTTCTTTTCCTCACAGGAGCAATTTGTACAGGTGCAGCTTGAGTGGGAGTGGCCACAGTATCTGTCTGTGTAGCTGCTGGCTTTCCTTCTGGAGTTGGAACAGTTTCAGTGCTTGTTGTGGGAGTTGGAGCAGCAGCAGCACTTGTTTTGAGGACTGGATCAGCAGCAGCAGGGCTTGCTGGGGGGGTCCTGCGGAGACCAGTGCAGTGTTTGGGTTTGGGGCTGGCGTAACATCAGGGCTTGTTGGGGGGGCTTGATGAGCCTGAACAGTTGCAGCACAATTCCTGCATGTCATAGAACCTTTTGAAGCCTGGATAACTACAGTGTATCACAGAACATCATAGGAAAGCAGCACACACTCATGGTTTTTTGGTGGCTGCCCGACCAGTATGACTGCACTGAAGACTAATCTGATGCCACACAGTGAAAATGTTAGAAAATAATAACAATAATATGGTATTTTGGTAATAACTATGTCCACAATACACACTAATAAATGGAGTTCTAAAATCCAGTGCAGTCAGATTAGCGTACAGGGGAGCAGTAGAATTTCCTGAGATAAAACCAAAAATTTTCCTAGTTATGAAATCCACTAAGTAATGCCCATAGTATAGAGACACACCTGCTGCTCAATCCAGCGCAACATAAATCAGAGATAAACACTCCAGGAAAGCAGCAGCTTTCATCAAGTGCCCAAAAATGAGAGCTTTCAGTGAGAACAAGCAAACAATAACATAACGTATACAGCACATAAGAAACAGTACAGCATTTAACTCGGAAAGAAATGCTAAAAATACATGAACTGACACTGCTCTCAGAAACAACATTTAAGCAGTCTTGTTTTCTTTCCAATTCTTAAAGATGCTCAGGAAAAAAAAAAGGTGATACTCTCTTAAGTGAGCGAACAGGAATTTGAATTATTTGGACAATCCGTCAGAGCTCTGATCGTTGCCCCACATTGGGCACTAATAAATCTGTCAGGGTTTAGGGGCAGGGCAGCCCCTTAGGCCAATAACAGATGCTCTCTGCTAAGCCCCCTCCCTGCACAAAGGGGAAGAGAAAGGGAATAAGGGAGAGAGATTTAGTAATTAGAAAAGGAAACTAGAACAGCTTTAATGAGAATAATAATAATGAAAAAAAATGGACTATGTACAAAGATATACAAACCCAGCATTGAACCCAGCCCCCCTGATGGTAATTACATCACTGTCACCACTGATGCCTTTGAGCAGGCACTAGGGCTGGGCACTGCACCAGATGGGAGCTGTGTTCAGGGGATGGATTCTGGTACTGGATTCAGGAACACACTGATTTGCGGAGGCGCNTACAAATCCAAAACTATAGACCCTCCAGATCCCTCTGCTTTATACCAAACATGATGTATATGGGATGGAATACTTCGTTGGTCAGTTTGGGGTCACCTGCCCTGTCCGTTCCTCCCTGCAGGGCCGGCCTTTCACTTTTCTGCACCATCCAACATGGTGCACAAGATCCAGCAGTGGCCTTGGTCTGCACACCAGTCTTTGGTAGTAACTCTGACCATGGGCTGTCATCACTGCCAGCAGCAGACACTGTCTGTGAGAACAGGCTGCTAACTTCAGAAAGTGCAGTTAATTAGAAGAACTGAAAAGTAAAATCACTGAACAGAATTAGTTCTGTTCTCACTCAAACCAGGATAAGTGCCCATACATGAGAATGACCTCAAGACACAAAAGCATGTGACAGTGGTTATTTTACCTATGATTTTATCATCCTGGTGATTACTAATTAATTTGTCATATAAGTAGCTCAAATATTAGGGCTGTCATAATAGAGACATGTGACTATCCAAGAACAGTACAACACCCAATATTGATTGTTACAAATGGTTTTACATAGCTGGTATTCTCTAAATCAAAGAAGACTATTGATTATATGAATGTCTGGGCTTTTTTTACTCTGTACCCCGAGATTCATAAACAGAGAAGAATATTTCTCCATGGTATGTCAATGTTTGGTCTGCATATGCAAAGCTCACCTACAGTAATGGAATATATAGGAAAGACAAAGACATAATAAATAAAGGCTCTGAGCAACTTGATCTAGTGAGAGGTCTCCCTGCCATTGGCAGAGGGGTTGGAACTAGATGATCTTTAAGGTCCCTTCCAACCCTGACAATTCTATGATTCTAATTCTATAATATAATGGCACATCTAAAAGGCTGAAAAAATGGCAGGGATTCCAGCGGAAAAAAAAAAACACCAAACACGTTCCTTCTGTTTGTTTCTTGGTGTGTTGTGCAGAAACTCAGTACAGTAAGAGAAAATATTTCACAAGGGAGTAAGAGAAAAGCAAGCTTGCTAAGTCAGAAAGGAGGACTTAGTGGAATGATACAATTTCAGAAAATAGGGTATGTATTGTACTCATACACTGATACTAATTTCAACTTTTCATCAGTATACATTTGTTTCATAGAGGACATGTCTTAGGAATGCTACATGTCTTCTTGGCTCGGTGTACTGGTATCACAGTTTAATTAGATTCGATAAGTGTTAACGCATTTAGTGTTATTCTTGCTGCAGATTCATGCATAGTTTGTAAGACAGTTCTTGTAACAAGGATTATAAGTTTCCATGTTATTCTGCCATCCTTGAATATGTTAAAATGATGATGATATAGAAGGGGGATCCATGATCCAAAATAGTCAGAAGAAAAAGTCAACAGTTTTTTATTCAATGCATAGCAATACCAAAAAATGAGTACTGTTCTTATAAAAATCTTGGCCTAGGTTTTCTTACCACTATGTACATTCAAAAGACTACCTTGCTATGTAACTCAAGAAAGTTGTTTGTCTTTGCAACCCTTTATTTTTCATGGCATTAGAGCCATAAGGTAAAAAGCAGTAAAAGTTAGCTTCCTCCTAAGCATTGCTACTTCCCAGGTGTGATATGAAGCTGGTTGCTCAGCTGACCTAGAGAAGTGAATCACCATGGACAAACTGGCTGTTCCTGTGAATATTGCAAAGGCACATAATGACAGTGCATTAGTGAAAAGCTGAAAGTTAATGCCCTGTTCCATTCTCTCCAAAATATAATTCTCTGTGTGTCTTTCTTTAAAACAGTCCTCTTGATATCAACCTTTTCAGGGAATTAAGAGTCAGCTAAGCAGTAGTGAAGAGGTGAAACACACTGATATGGGACACAAGGTGGGACACTTTCTGTCTGTCTGTCTGTCACAGCAACAGGCAAGTGGTAACAGGTGGTGTGCAGGGCAGCTGAATAGCAGTCAGAGTTCAGGAAAGGTGGTATGAAAGGCATCTAACTCTCGAAACACAGAAAGGCTGGAAAAATGTGTTAGTGCCATTAAGTTAATCCCTACCCATCTACACTGAAGTTATATTCCACTGCACCAAGTTCTATTTATTGAATTGGATTTGGTCCCATGCATGGGTTTTGTCCTCTGCTTATCATTCAGGTTGATTGTTCAGTGTTTTTCAGGGTCTTCTAGATCTCTGTGTCGCTATCAGAGTTTAGGAGATCCAACATGTGTGACATTCTTGCATTTGTGTTACTGAGACGGCCATTGCCTACTTAGGAAGATGTCATCAAACTTTTCATAGAGATAACAGACCATAGCAATTCTAATCCAAAATAAAAATTTAGTAAGAACAGAATTTATCCCATGTATTTCTTCATCTGCATAATGGTGGTTATTTATGTAACTGCAGATCAGTTACAATAATGCAGATCATTCTAGTGAAAAAAATGTCTCCATTCCAAGCTTCTCAGTACATGACCCAGCCAATATCATATATGGAAGATGAAGCACCAAGAGCTCTGGATTGTGAACGTCTTATGAATTACAAATGGCCATGTAAAAGTCTTCAGAGTGACTTTTAAACAACACAATAACAGAATGACAGAATCATATTTTCCCCTTCTATTTGTAAAGATCAAGAAGGATACAAATTACATCTTCAAAAAATAGATCACTTTAAAAATTACAGTCAACACCAGCATGGATACCATCACCAGACAACTGGAGCACAACATGGAAGATGCTGTAGAAGTGCCTATCAAAATGCCTATCATTCTTAACCTGCAATAAGAAACCTATTTCCCAGTAGAGTTTTAAAGTTTCACAAGATTCTTTCCAGAGGACAAGATAGGAGGGTTTCCTTCTGGCTATCTCAAATATGAAGGGTCCAGGATTCACTGAACAGGCAGAATCCCTCTTAGCTACAAATGGTAAGCTAAGAATGGGGGAGAGACAGAAAAGGAGAAACAACCTAAGAAGCTTTTGGACNTTATAAACATTGATCAAATCATCCCTCAGTCTTCTTTTCTCCAGGCTAAAAAGCCCCATCTCCCTCAGTCTTTCCTCATAAGAGAGATATTACATTCCGTTAATCATCTTTGTGGCCCTGTGCTGGACTCTCTCAAGCAGTTCTCTGTCCCTCTTGTACTGGGGGGGGCAGAACTGTACACAATACTCCAGATGTGGCCTTACCAGGGCAGAGTAGAGGGGCAGGACAACCTCTCTCGACCTACTGGCCACCCCCTTCTGATACACCCTAGAATGGCATTGGCCCTCTTGGCCACACTCATGGTCAGCTTCCCATCAACTAGGACCCCGTAGTCCATCTCTCTACCATGACTCCAGGACAGAAAATACAACAGTTAACAATTAATACTTATTCTTCTGATGAATAATCTTCAGAAGAAACATTCCTCAAATGAGAGGTGTTCTGTACCTTTTATCATCCTAACTGTTTTTTTTTAAAACTCTTTTTTATTTATATTGTATTATTTTTTACATGAGAGAGGCAGGAGTGCACATAAATTTCAAAGTATGGGTGAACCATAATCTTGTAAAGTGGTGCAGTGATGGTCTTGATTTTGTTCTCTGTTCTTTTCCTGATAATTCCTCACATTTGATTTGGATTATTTTGACTGCAAACTGAGCTCATATTTCTGACAAAATACACAGCATATCCTCAAGACCTTTCAGCACAGGGTTCATTGGAACTGCTGAATTATCTGGGATTTGGTTTGGATTGATATAAAAAATAAAAAAAATTGTTGAGAAGATATGGTAATTTTCTTATAATAAGACATACACCATTTTATCTCCATGGTAGTATCTCAGTGATACCATTCTGACTTCTAGGGCCTTATATATCAAACACATGTATAGCAGTAACTAAGTTAACTGCTTGTCAGATGTATATTCAGATTGACCTTTTGGCTATGCTGGTAAGAAGTGAATACATAAATATACCAATACATAAAGTAGTGCCAGTAAAATTATCACTTTTGAGATATGTATAGACCTTGACATTGACCTGTGGCTCTCATGCAAGTGTATGAAAGAAAATTTCCAAAGACATTGATGGAAATTAGGATCCAATGGACAATAATTTTTTTTGATTATTGATTCCTTACCTGATGGTTTTGCCTTTTAAAAATGTCCACCCAAGAATTTCTGTGGAAGGCCTATTGCAAAACAATTTCTTACTGGAATGATAGTAAAGCTGTGTTCAAGATGTAGACTGTGTTCAAGATAAATGACTACATTTTTCTTTAAGAGTATAATTAAGGGGAAAAAATAAGAGGATATTAAACCAGGATTTATTGTCCAAATGAAAGAGGCAGAATTGGATGATATTAGATAAGGTTAAAAAAAAAAAGGCTTTAAAATTATTTTTAAAAATCTGTGGCTTGAAGATATTTGCATTAAAATAGCTACAAGTACATTACCTCAGTTTATAACAGGATGAACAGAAAGCCTAGAATCAGCAAAACATAGTACAAAAGCAGTGGCAGGTTTGGTCTTCCAACATGACATGTTTCACAATGTAGAATCATCCATAAACTGGTTTTGGTGCAAGTAAACTTGTAATATTATTTAAGTAAAATGGCAATCATAAAAGCACAATTTAATGCCAGATAATTTACAATAAAGCATTATGCTCCAGATTTAAGACATTGTAAGACGAATCAGCTCAACACACAACAGATTGCAGATGTAGACAAACACTAATGACCTCAGAGTTAAGCATGCTTTGAGAAATATTTGTAGTTAGTTTTATACTATCATATAATTCTGAGCAAACCAATAGACTGAAAAGGAAAATATTTAGAAAGGATTTCATATTGAAATACAAAAAACAGATTACATACTTGTAATTACATGTGAGTTATATGTTAAGTACCTATATATGAGCATATTTGGTTTTACTGCTTTATGTTTATATAGGGTATTATGAATGGTGTTAATTTGTCAGCTGTTAAGCAACTACTGCCATCTATTGGATAAATTCATAGAATCATAGAATTGTCAGGATTGGAAGGGACCTTAAAGATCCTCTATTTCCAACCCTGCTGCCAATGGCAGGGACACCTCCCACTGGAGCAGGGTGCTCAGAGCCCCATCCAGCCTGGGCTTAAAAATCTCCAAGGTTGGGGCTTCCACCACCTCTCTGGGCAACCTGTTCCAGGTGAAGAAATTCTTTCTAATGTCTAACCTGAATTGACCTATCTCTAGTTTTAATCCATTCCCTCTAGTCCTACCACTGCCCAACAGCCTGAAAAGTCCCTCCCCAGCTTTCTTCTAGCCCCCCTTAAAATACTGAAAGTCCACAATAAGGTCTCCTTGGAGGCTTCTCTTCCCCAGACTGAACAACCCCAGCTCTCTCAGTCTGTCCTCACAGGAGAGGTGCTCCAGCCCCCTGGTCATCCTTGTGGCCCTTCTCTGGACACATTCCAGCACAGCCTTGTCCTTCTTGCAATAGGGGCTCCAGAACTGGATGCAGGACTCCAGGTGAGGTCTCACAAGAGTGGAGTAGAGGGGGAGAATCACCTCACTCGACCTGCTGGCCACACTTCTCTTGATGCAGACCAGGATACAAGTGGCCTTCTGGGCTGCAAGAGCATACTGATGGTTTATGTTGAGTTTCTTGTCCACCAGTACTCCCAAGTCCTTTTCTTTAGGGCTGCTCTCGAGCCAGTCACTGCCCAACCTATATAGGTGCTTGGTAGATTACAGGTAAGGACGTATAAACAAATTTTGTTCAGCTCCATTTCAGAACTGTTTTTAAAGCTTTCTTCTAGGATACCAAGTAATTCTAATAACTTTCATGCCCATACTTTGCACCACAAAGCTGTGCTGACTGTGACTGTGCTGCCTATCATCTCTACTCTTCCACTGAATCAGTCACAGTTCTTAAAAACGACAGAACCTGTTGCAGATATCTTTTAACATAATACTCTTCTGTTTTGTGTCATACACTATTCCCATTGAAACTGTTTCCCAGGGGCAACAGTAATGAAATTTAGAGCAGCCAACCTCAGAAACTGTTCTCCCTGCCAGTGCAGGCAGGCTGTGGCACCAGCAGAGGCTGAGGGTATGGACTAGTGACCTCAAGCTGCTGAGGTACCAGTCAGCCAATGACCACTCTCCAGAAAAACTGCGTTAACAGTGTGTTAAAGTGTTTTTATTGGCTGCGGTTTTATTTTTTATTTAATTTGGTTATTTATTTGGTTATTTTTGGTTATTTGGTTATTTATTTTATTTATTTGGTTATTTATTTGGTTACTTATATTTGGGTTTTATTTCAATTTATTTTCAAATATTGTTTTAAGTCTGTAAAGTACAGACATGTAACAATTCTAAGTTGAATATGATTTTACTTCAAATGCTGAATCCAAATGTATCAATTAAAGGACATGTAGGGAAATTAGAAAACACTACAGATACACTGTTCTTAGCATTATGCTCTGTAAGTCAATGAGACTATGATCAGAAATTGAAAAAATGCACTCAAAATATTAATTTATACACTGAAATGTTGCAGCATCTCAAGTGTACAGTATCCCAAGGAAATCACATACTTAATTTACATTTTAGGGTAGAACAATCTTGTGATAAATATTAACAGGTAACTTCAAGGAAAAGTTAATTGCTATACAAAAGTTAATAATATAATAGGTCAGAGAATTGAGTTATACAATATTACATTAACATATTTTAAAACATATTCTATTTCTTGTATATACATACATACACAGCAGTATCCTATACCTATACTTAACTGCTTTGCTTATCAGCACTTTCTATAAAGAATAGTACAGAAAAAAAGCAAACTGAGGTGTTTGAAAGTCAGTTTCTATACTGACTTCCCCAGGTAGTATCAAAATATGAAAATACTACAGCATGGCTTAGATTTTGAAAGTATACTAGAGAAGATGATCTAAAAAAAAAAAAAAAAAAAGTTTTTTCATTTATTTAACAATTAATTCAGTGGACATCATCTTCAATTGTCTCAGCAAAATGATAAAAGACTTCTTCCTTTACATGTGACATGAAGGACTGGCATGTCTAGATTTCCCTCTTCAGTGTATTTTGTGAGAAGAATAATCATATACTATAACTTAGCATGTACTTTACCCACATGCTTCACTGAAAATATATTAATAGATATGGAGGACTTCATTTCCACACGTAGCAATATGATCTGCATTAAAATCATTCTATACAACTGGTTGTAACCTGTGCATGAGTACACTATTTTTCCACAAAGTATTAAACATAATGGAGGGGATATATTCTTATGCAACTTCTTCCTGTTCCTTGCAGAAGTTACATAAAGAACGCTCATAGCAAAATTTTAGAATGCATGAGGCATATATTCCAAAAGAAAAGCAGCAAAAGTCAGACTACAGTGTCCCTTCAAAAGATTTCTAGCTGTATTGAGAGTCTCTCAGAAGTGTTTCACATCTTCACCTTTCACAGCTTCACCTTCACAGAGTATGTTTCATCCACCCACTATTTCAGGGACTTTCTTTTAGAGAAAAATGATCAGATCCTGGAGAATGAAACACCAAGGAAGGTCCTTTAGTGGACTGTGAACAATGAGGTCTGAAATTCGAAATTGATTATTTGTTATTCTGTCACAGACACCTAAAAGTCCAGCATTAAGCAGCTTCTTCCTTTTGGTAACATTTTGAAACAAAAGAAAAAGTAGTCATGAGTTTTTTTGAGTCCCAAACTCTCATCTGCATTATAGCTAGTTTAGTCCATTTTAAATTAATAAAAATGGCTTTAGAAGCTAAAATTACCACGCTGGATTATCCAGTGGTGTATAAATTTTTGATAGAAATAGATGTGTGGGTGCAGCATCAAGTATGGTTTAGGAATCTTTTGTTGTATCACATGCCTGATGGAAATAGTTTCTAATCTCAGTTTCAGCTAAAACGTTCTCATATTATCACTGAATCATAGAGCTGTTTTGATTGGAAGAGATTTAAAGATCATCAAGCCAGGTCACCACTAATAATTGCAGGGCTCATTTACAGGGCTTTAAACAAGATATGAAGGGGGAGGGAGACTAGCTAGACATGGCCATGGGTGTAGTATACCAGCACCTGTGGGGCAGCATGGTGACATTTTTGAGAACCTGAAGGTCTTCCACCCCTCAGGGGTGAAAACTATTAACTCTCTGAAAAGCTTATACACCAAGGCACGCAGCATGGGGAATAAGCAGGAGGGATTGGAGATCTATGGTCGCAGGGACATGATCTCATTGAGGTTACTGAGACATGGGATAGCTTTCATGACTGGAATGTGGTCATGGACAGTTATTTACTTTTTAGGAAAAATAGACCAGCAAGATGAGGTGGTGGAGTTGCTCTTTATGTATGTGAGCAACTGGAATGCATTGAGCTCTTCCCAGGGTGGGTGAAGAATATGTTGAAAGCTTATGGGTGAGAATTAAGAAGCACACAAATATTGGTGAAACTGTTGTGGGTGTCTACTACAGACCATGAAACTAGGAAGAAGATTTTGATGAGACCTTCTACAGGCAGATGGAAGTAGCTTTGAGATCACATGTCCTGGTGCTCATGGATGACTTCAATCAACCTGATATTTGTTGGAAAGGCTACACAGAGACACATACTCGGTCCATAAGGTTCTTGCAATGCATCATTGATAACTTCCTGATGTAGGTGTTGGAAGTGCCAAGAAGGAAAGGAGTGCTAATGGACCTTGTATTAACAAACAAAGAAGGTCTGGTCAGGGATGTGAAGGATGGGGGCAGCCTTGGTGGTGGTGATGACAACTTCATAGAGTTTAGTATCATACAAGGAAGAAGCAAGGCAATAAGTAAGATTGTAACCATGGACTTCAGGAGGACTAACTTTGTCCTCTTCAAAGACCTACTTTGAGAAATCCCTTGGGCTAAGACTGTAGAAGGTAAGGGGTCCCAAGAGAGCTGGTTGGTATTCAAACATTACTTCCTCCAAGCTCAGGACATGTGCATTCCTTTGAGTAAAAAATCAAGTAGAGGAGGCAGGAGAACAGCATGGATGAGCAAGGAGCTGCTGAAGAAAACTCAAGTGGAAGAATGAAACTCATAGCATGTGGAAAAAGGGATGGGTCTCTTGGGAGAATTATAGGAATGCTGTCAGGGTATGTAGGGATGCAACAAGGAAGGCCCTCTTGGAATTAACTCTGTTAAATGAAATAAAGGAGAACAAGAAGGGCTTCATAAATACATCAAAGGTAAAAGGAAGAATAGGGGAAATGTGGGTCCACTGCTGAATGACGTGGGAGACTTGGTGACAGAGGATGCAGAGAATGTGGAGTTACTGAATGACTTCTTTGCTTCAGTCTTCAGTGAAGAGAGAGAGATACACCAGCCCTCAGGAATCCCTGACCCTGGAAGTAATAGTTTCACTCATGGAAAAGAGGCTTTCATTCATTCACACATGGATTTATGTGTGTTCATAAACCGAGCGTACACAAATCCATGGGCCCTGAGTGCTGATGGAGTTGGCTGATGTTGGCTCTACCACTCTCCATCATATTTGAAAGATCATGGAGAACAGGTGAGGTACCTGAGGACCGGAGGAAAGCCAGTGTCACTCATCTTCAAAAAGGGCAAGAAAGAAGACCCTGGTAATTACAGACTAGTCAGACTCAGCTCCATCCCTGGAGGCAATGGAGCATCTCATTCTGGAGGTAATATTTCATCACATGGAAGAAAAGAAGGTTATCAACAGTAACCAATATGAATTTACTAAATGGAAGTCATACCTGATATAATCCTGTGACTGAATGGGTAGATGTAGGGAGAGCAGTGGATGTTGTCTACCCCAGTTTCAGCAAGGCTTTTGATACTGTCTCTCTTAACATCCTCATAAGAAAGCTCAGGAAGTGTGGGTTAGACGAGTGGACAGTGAGATAGCTTGAGAACTGGCTGAAAAACAGAGCTCAAAGGGTTGTGATCGGTGGTGCAGAGTCCAGGTGGTGACCTGTAAGTAGTGGTGTTCCCCAGGGGCCAGTGCTGGGTCCAGTCAAATTCAACATCTTCATCAGTGACCTGGATGAAGGGATCGAGTGTACCCTCAGCAAGTTTGCTGATGATACTAAACTGGAAAGAGTGGCTCACACACCAGAAGGCTGTGCTGCCACCCAGAGAGATCTGAACAGGCTAGAGAGATGGGCAAAGGGCAACCTAGTGAAGTTCAACAAGGATAAGTGGAGAGTCCTACATCTGGGGAGGAACAACACCATGTACTAGTACAGGTGAGGAGTATACCTGCTGGAAAGTAGTTCCACAGAGAAGGACCGTGAAGTCCTGGTGGACAATAAGTTCTCCATGGAACAGCAAGGGGTCCTTGTGCCCAAGAAGACCAGTGGTCTCCTTGGGTGCATAAAGAAGAGTTTGTCCAGCAGGTTGAGGGAGGTTCTCCTCCCCCTCTACTCTGCACTGTGAAACCACATCTGGAGTTTTGTGTCCACTTCTGGTCTCACCAGTCCAAGAGGGACAGGNCTTCTGGTCTCACCAGTCCAAGAGGGACAGGAA
>VWZY01003243.1:42097-63198 GCA_013399075.1 Chloroceryle aenea
CCGCTGCTTGGAGCCAGTCACTTCATGTCTGTGGTCTGCAGCCCGTGCTTCCATCGCTCCAGGCGCTCCCCCCTTGCTTGTTTTGATGGCTGCGTGGGTGGCTTTCCTTCCTCGCCTCCTACGGCGACTGCAGACACGGCAAAAACAAGAGATCATCTCCAGATTCGGTGTCAGACTTGCTGCTGTTGAGGGATGGCTTTGGAGAAGAAAGGAAATTTTAGTTTATTTTTTTGTTCCCAAAGTTAGGGATGGGGAGGGGTCATGTTTTTCTGGTATTGTTTTCTTGCTCGGGAAAGGATCGAGGTCGTCTCCCCACCCACCAGGAAATGAGAAGTGCCCTGTGGTCTGGAGAGCTAAGATTTGTTTGCAATTACTCTTTTCCTTTCCCCCACATATCCCAGTAAGGCATTTTCTGGTGCCATGGGGGGTACATAGCCAGTGGCAAGCACTTTCCAGAGCGCTGCAACCGAGTCAGAACAGCTTCGGAGACGAGCGACTGCAAACGTGCCCAGTTGTTTGTAGCCACCAGTTCTTGTCCCTGCTCAACAACGCAGAGCTTGGGGAGGGCTTCTGATGGGTTCTGTGGTTTTATCAGGGCGTGTGATAAGCACCAGCACCTTCAAGGGTGCAGAGGTGTTGTCAAAGCCCGGATGCGTGTGGTCGCGCTTGTCATTCCGGAAGCTCCGAGCGGCGGCAGCAGATGGGCTGGAGCTGCTGCTGAGCTTCCTTTGGTCCGGATGGTGCTGAGAAGAGAATACTGAGAAGAATGTTTTAGAAATACTCGTGTAATACGGTGCAAGTTTAGATGAACCAACCTGTTCTTAGGAAAATAAGCTGCATCTGTAGTTCTAGAAGCAGTCTCATGAGTGTATCTATATTTTTGTCTACACACTGTGGGTGAAAACCTACTTGTTAAGCTTGGTATTTATTTTAAACCCCTCTCTTGTGTAAACAAAATATGCATTAAGTACTTTCCTGGATACTCAGTGTTACTCAAACGTAATTTCTCCCAATAAAGTGACATCAGTTGTCTCAAACTGGAGCCCTCGGGGTGGAAGTCAAAATACATAACACAGCTCTTGAAAGGCACTTAGATAAGATGGGTCCCCTCTGCCTCGTGGGTGGTTTCTTTAAAAGCCATTGTTCCAAACTCTACATAAGTCAAATATTTTTCTTACAATAACCCATTCAAATTTTTAATAGAGCCAGAGATGAAATTAGCTGCAGTTGTTGCAATAGTTTTAATATATCAAAATAATAACCCCCTGTTGTACTGTGCTGTGGAGATATGATCCACATGGTGTCATGTCCGTGCAAAGCACTGGTGCTTTTTTAATTAATATTTCTAAAGCTGAGCAAGGGACTTCTCTTGTCTGGAGGCATTAAAGTTTGCTCAGACAATTCCTATAGAAGCCTTTGAGTTGGCACTTGTGTGACGAGCAGAGGATCCCAAAAGCAAGAGCCTCCGCAAGGTTATTCTTATTCTTCCCAGAAGAAGAGGAGTTGGGGAGAGAGGAAAGGAAACTAAACAAACATGGATAGATTTTGTCTGTTCGAGCTCAAAGCAGGACTAAAATATCCCCCTGTGTGATAAAAAGAAGAGCTAAGGATGTGCCTTGCCCTAGCCAGAGGGAGATGGGTTCTGCCTTACGTAGCTGTTCTTTGTGCTCCCCAACCTTGAGCTGCTGTGCTGGAACCACTGATCTTAGGTCCTGGCAGTAATCAGTGATCTGGAAAGCCAAACCAACTCCACAACTTATCTCAGTGTTATGCTGTTCAAGAATGTTTCTACTCAAACACAAAAATACAATGTTCAACAACATTTGTTTAACCCCAAGCCACATTCAGGAGAGACTTGCAGTTCGTGACTACATTTAAAGTCCTTTTGTTGGTCAGGTATTTAATCAAGCCTGAAGGAGTTCTAACTGTTATTTCTCCCAGAAAAAAAGCCCCCATCCAGGAGCACGCCCTTGCCAGGCCAGCACCTGCACCTGACTGTTAAGGCCTGTCTTCTGAAATTCAGAAGGCAGTGAAGCAAGACCGAGGTTTAAGGCACCAGAAGTAAATGTGAAGGGTTAACATCAAACTGTGGACGGAGTAAAGTTCACGGTGTCTGGATACAGCTGGAGGAGTCTTCACATCCTGCCTTGCAGCTTCTTCCTGTTGGGCTCAGCTTAGCCTGTGAGAGATGGATGTGGTGATTGGATTCCTTTAATTAGCTATCTTTATCATTAAACATTTTATTTTATTTCTTTCTTATCAATTACACTTCAGTTATATAAACCAGGTAACAATCAAGACTTCGGAATACATGGCCAGCTTTTGCAATATGTAGAAGTTGCAAGGAGATCCTCCAGAGATCTGTGCTGTACCCTGAGCAATCTGGAGAGAGCGAGGTGACCAGGCTGTTGGTGAAGTGAGGTTGCACAGTGTGAGAGCAGCCTCCTGTACCTGCCCCGGGTGGGAAACTGGGAAGAAACAATTGTTATCCCGTGCAGGAGCGAGGTTTAAACTGATACTGGTTAGCAGGGAGGTCTTGGAATGCTGTAGGATGGGAGAGGGCAAAGGGAACCTCCCCCCCGACGATACCACTGTGTAAATCCACCCTGAGCCTGTATCTTTAATGAACTGGAATTGTTGTCTTTCAATGATACTCAAAAGGTGAGAAAAGATACTCGGTAGGGTGAGGTGTCCACTGTAGGAGCAGCAACCAAATAAGGTGGAATTCTGCAGCTGAGAAAGAAAGGGCTGAACAAATATGGTGATAAAATCGTGTCAGGCTTGGGAGAGCAAATAGGAAGTGATTATTCATAACTTAATGATGCAACAGCTCAGGCGGAGATCTGAGACGGGCAGGTGGCAGGTTCAGAATAAACAAAGTGCTTTGTTTGACAATATGAAGTTGAACGGAGAAACCCACTGCCAGAGGACCTCGTGGATGGCAACAATGGCATGGGCTCAGGAAGCAGCGAGACAGATTAAGAGGGAAAGTCTATTAAGGGCTATTAAACATAATTACTGCACCTCTGACTCAAAACTGTGGATTATTAGAGTCTGGGAAAGTATAATATGGTGTAGCCCTCTGCACTCAGTCTGCTGGCGTGCTCTTCCCTGGGATCTGGGGCCGGTGGAGACAGGATACTGGGGTAGACAACTGTTGGATCTCACCCAGTAAAGCTGTTCCTCTTTCTGGGCTGAAATTGGCTCTGGCACCAAAATTATGTTAACAGTTTGCGTGAAGAAATAAAATAAAATAAGAACGTGTTGTCCAGGCAGAGAAGTGTGATGGGAAAGAATAGATGTGTGTGTTTGAGGTGTGTTGGTTTGGGTTTAATTTGGTAGTTATTACAAACGCCTGCAGTTGTAGAAGCATTAGAAGGCTCTGGGCATTTGGTGTAAGTAGAAATTTCCTCTGAAGTGTAAACAGGTTCTGTATCTGGTTTATATTCACACATACCAGTGAGGTGGAAGTCTCACCTCTCTCTCTCTGCTTTGCAAACTCTGTTGTGAGAAACGGTAGGTATGAGAGGAACTTTTAACTGTGTTGGGCTCTTGTAGCTTAGAAACCAGAGGAAGGGGAAGGGAAAAAGAAAAAGCAGAAGTTAATAATAATTCTGCTTTTGGTTTCCTCCTGAACAGCTGCAGTTCAGTTCAGGAGCTGAGGACGAGGCTGTAGGAAATGTTGTGTGAAGCTGTTAGATGATAGCTGGTGGCAGGCTCAAAACTTTCCCTCGAGAGATAAGCCCCAAAATCTCAAGGTTTGGACATTGAGCAAGACTTTGCAGAGGGGACACTTGCCATTAGATGTTCTATTTTACACATAATGAACTGCAGTGCGGGGTTCGGGTCGGGATTGGGGTGTTAGGAACTGGGAGAGGCAGGATGCAGCAAGCTCTGGCAGGTGACAGCCAGCCCGAGGTTTGGGCTGGACCTTCTGCTCGGGTGCGACAGGGGAAAGGTTTCCACTGATCAGAGCCAAAACATCACAGTTTTCCTGGGCTCCTGGGCTGACAGGGAGATGTGAGGGAGAGCTCACAGGGGTGAACGTGGCTGTTCTCCTGCATCTCAGCACCGGCCAAAACCTCAGCCTCTCTTACTTATGAGCCACCAGTGTTTGGTGACACGGGTGGCAGGTGATCCCCAAACCAAGGTGGGTTTGTGGCATGAACAGCAGATACACCACGTATGGATAGATGTAAGTTCAAAGGCAGATCTCTCAGAATGACAATGAACTGGCAAAGCCCACTGTAGAGAGCAAACAGGCAGCCACTGGGGAAAATAATCCCTTTTTTTTACATAAAAGTACATTTTCTATGAGAGTGGTGGTTTCCAGGCAGGTTCAAACAGCACATCTGTATTCACCTCACGGGATCAACCTTGGCCCGTGCTCCGGTCACCGGGAGTTTTGCCACAGACTACAGCATGACAAGATTTTACTCCTTAGGAAATATTAATGCTGCTTTCCCAAGATCATTCCTGTGCACGTGCTGCGAATGGACTCGGCCAGAGCAGCAGCTGCAGAGCAACTGGGCGGAGAGGAGAGGAGCTGAATAACTCTGTGAAGGAATTAAAAATACATCCTAAAACATTCTGCACGGACAGCAATGGAGTCCAAGCAAAGCTGGTTGGTAGATGTAGGATTTTTATCTTTTTCCCTCTGGGCAGGAGATACAATAAATGAAATGATAAAAAGGGGCAGTTTAGCAAACTTACTGGTTAGTGACCCGATAATCCTGATTAAGAACTGGAAATTCCTTTCCACCCTGTAATGCAGATAAGTGAGTCTCATGGTTCTGGTGGCTAACTCCGTGAAACCTTTGTACCTGAGCAATCTTTCTCTAAATTTCTCTTCCCTTTCACCACATGAAGATGTACCAGGAGGCCACCGGGAGAGGTTCCGTTTCACCTGCAGAGGACTGAGGTTTGACTTGTGCAGGCTGCAAAACCATCAAAGTAGGTCCCTAAAACTGTGCTGGGGAATGTTCCTTCCAGGAATTTACACCTGTATCAACTGAGGAGCAGCTGGACAGACAGCTCTGTCTTTCCTAGAATCATTTGGGACCAAAATGAGCAGCTCCAAAGGCATTAGCGTGGCCATCAGCTCACGCTGCCAGCCGTCGAGCATTCGGCTGAGACTGAGAACATCAGGGGAATGAAGCTATTTTGGCTGCTCGCCCAGGCCTGGAGAACTCCATCCTGCAGCAAATAAACAGCTGGGGGACTTAATCTTTTGAAAACTAAAATGCAGTGTGTATTTATCTTTGTTTCTGCTGGGGGTATGCAGAGCTAGCTTGGACAAAGGCAGGAGGAAGCTTGTTTAACAAAAAACACCCCAAACCATGGTGATAAGAGGGATCTAAAAACTTAGAAAGGACAGGGGGGTGATGGTTTGCAAAGTGGCCTCCTCTTGAAAAATATATTTGGTTTAGTTTTAGAATAGCAGTCAAAAAGACTCATTTGCTGAGTAATTTTTGTGGTCTATGAGTTCTTCGAAAATAAAAAGTCATAGAGATCAGAAGCACCTGGATTCAGCCTGGGATCCCTGAGGTCATATTCTAGTTCTTCTTCATGTAGTTTTTTATTTCAAGATAATAAATGCCAGGCAGCATAAAGGCAATGAAACAGCAATTAGCACTGTAAACCTTTAGTCCTGGCAGTTAATTTAGTCTCTCCATGAGCTAAACCATACAGGAAATAAAGTTTCTGCTTGTTGCAAACCACAGGAGCCTCCTGCAATACTTGTCTCGGGTGTTGTCACTCCTTTCCTAACCAGTGTTGAGACAAACTAAACAAAAGAGTTTTTCCTCCCTACTCCCCCTGCCGCGTGGGGCTCCTGATCACCATGAGCCATCCATGAAAAAGAAAATAAAGGAGGAAAAATTCTTCNTGTTTTTCCTCCCCACTCCCTCTGCCATGTGGGGCTCCTGATCACCAGCATAACCCCCCAGAATCTGAAAAATCATGAATGACATCAGCAACTGTTCCAATCAGCACCCCAAAGCTCAGCTTTCTGCAGTCTGTGGTGCGTGTTGCTCTAAGGCCACCTCCTCACGCTGCTGCCCCAGTAAGGATTAGCCGAGGCCGTGGAGACTGGATTTTCAGGGTGGGACCTGTGCTGGTTTGTTTGAACTGATGGAACGTGACAGCCACCACTTTTCCTAGGGTGTAGTTGCTGCCAGCACAGGATGGACTCCTGAGACCGGTCCTGGAGCCATCCATGAAAAAAATAAAGGAGGAAAAATTCTTCTGGCTTTCAGAGCAAGACTGAAAAAAACCCAGACTCAGAACCTGATGGTGGTGGTGAGGCCCAGACTTCCAGGACTAAAGCTCTTTTTAAAGCTTCTAAAGCAAATAGTCAGGTTTTCAGCAGCACCCTTGGTGCCTGTCCCCCCTGTTTTTTTCTCAGCCACTTTGACAACTGTTGAACATCTAGGACTAGGTCATGTTCCAGAGAGTTTTCTGCATCTCGTGATGCTGACCCTGATTATCTCATTGGAAATTAGTCTTCTGTGGGTTAAATTGGGCAATAGTCAGTGTGTAAAGCCTGTTTATGAGGCTGGGCTGCTGTGTATTTGATACTGTTTGTAGAAAGAGACAGAAATGATCCCTAACCCAAATAACAAGGTAAATAAACAGTGGCTTGAAAAAATGATGGTTCCTGCCAGCTAGCAGCTTGGAGAGCAGAGGACACTCTGAGAGGTGAAGGGTGCTTTCAGAGTTGCTTGGGGAGTCCACAAGAGACATAGCTTAGACTTCAGAACTTTTCTTCTTCTTCCACGTAGCAAAAGCTCCTGTTTCTCGAGAGTGTTTTGTGCCTCAGGTAAGAGAGAACAGCGGGATGCTGAGGCTGGAGAGGCACTGGCCATCCACTGAACAGTCGTTCCAGCAGAAGAGCCCGTTGCTGGAGGCTGCCCTCTGCTCAGATCCTCCCTGAGCTGCCCTTTGAGCATCCCAGGACTGAAGGAGGGGATGAGCACAACCAGCTTCACCTTCTGTCATGGTTAACCCGGCTGGCACTGCCCGGAGAAGGGAACTTGACGTGGTGACAGCAACCCCATGAGCTGGCTGGTTGGTGGCCAGCGGGTGGCTGCGGGGCTGCTCCCAGGTCTGGTGGTGGTGGGACAACATCTCCCGTGGGGATGGACCTGGTGCAGGACTTTGCAGCGGCACCCAGCCGGATGGCACTGTGGGTGTACAAGTAGAGATGTTACCCAGGAGGTAGATTGGTTTTATGCTGCTTACTGGGAGGAGCATTTCTGTTTGGTTTGTATTTCACCCTGCACAGAGTCTGGATGCTGTGACTGGGCACACGTTAGCCAGCCAGGGAAGTACAGCCTGCCAAGCTCCAAGGCTGCTGCAGAAAACAGCGGTGCGTAATAAAGGAGGAGTTCATATTCTGCTGCTGCTGCCGCTTTGCTGACGGCTCCCCGAGATAATGGAGCCTGTATTCCTGCAGTAGGAAGCTCTCTCGCCGTTGGTTTTGGATCAGACGAGCAGTTTTCAGGCTTATGAAAGTCAAATGCCACAAAATTGACTTAGAAAATTGCCAAGGGTCAATTTATTTTGTATTGTAATGGCGGGGTTTTCTTTTGGTTATGACAATTCCGGTGGTTCTTGGACAGTGTCAGTGCACGTGGTTAAAGCTACAGCTTTGCAACACACCAACAGCTCTTTACATCCTCATCTAAAGCAAGATAAGGGGAGCCTGAGGTCCTGCTGTGCCACTGGGCGAGTTTCAGACCTTGTGCAGCCACACCAGGGCGTGCAGGGGGCAAATACATGCTTAGAGACAAGCCTTTGGAGTTCTGGGGGGTCTCTTTCCACAACCCCAATGTGTGCACCTTGAACATAGGTGGTCCCAGCTGCAAGCCATGCTTCCCCCACCATCCCTCCTGGAGAAGCATCTGCGGACCCAGCGCTGGAGGAGGTGAGGTCTGGGAGCAGCCTGGGCAGAACCCCTGGGGAGGCTTTGGTTGCTTGAAGAGTCTGGGTGTAGCGAGGCCTCTTCAAGTGCAAAGTTCATCCTTAATCAAACAGGGCTGCTGGTGGGGCTGTTTGCAGGAATCACATGAAGGGAGGGGAGAACGGTGCTGCTGTCACTCCTCCCAGGGCCACGGGGACCTGAAACAGTGGGAGGAGAGAGTTAAGCAGTAGTCAAGCGTCCCCCCTGTTCTAAATCAAGCAGAGATCCTTCCTTTTGAGCGACCGAGTGCAAGTCTGACACCTCTCCAGATCTGAAACACCTCGCCCAGCGTTCAGCAGTTGGAAGCTTCATTTGCATTCCCTGCCTTGCTGTGTTCAGGCTGTTTGGTTGTCTACAAAAAGCCATGGGTTTAGCGAGCACCCAAGGTGCCTCTTCTTGTAACAGCTCTGGTGCTGCCAGCCCCTTCTTGTGACTTCTGGGGGTTTGCCTCCTCCCTTGCCCAGCAGCAGGGGGTCTTGCTTTACACACAGAGCAGAAAAAGTTGTCCTGCCACCCTGTGAGCAAACAGCTCCATTTGATGTTAAAACCTTGCATTAAAATCTCTGGAAATGGAAGCGATCTTAAAGGTCCCTTCCAACCTCAATAATTCAATGTTTCTTGTTGTATGGAAGTCTTGGTCTGAATCAGGTTACCAAGGACCGTGATGTGGACTACACAGAGATCTGTTATTTTTTTTCCCCCTTGGATTTAGCAGCAGATGACCTTTGAGTCATGTAATAAATCGTGCTTCTTTTTCCCACACCAGCGAGTAACCCGATTGCCACTCTCAGTGCCCGGTGCTCATTAGCTCAGAGCAAAGATGAGCACACGTGGAGCGAGTGTCTTTTGGTTATTTGAACCAGCACACCACAGCAGATGAATTCCTTTGTGTTGGGAGTTCTCCCTTTGGACCACAGAGCTGCTTCCTGCGGGATGACCTCGGACTGTGGCCACAGCCACCCTGGCTAGAGGCACACGGCGGCTGTCGGCACAGCCACCCGGAACGCTCCGGGGTTTTGTGCATCTGGCTCAGCAGCCTGTGGCTCAGCTGGACTCTAGGAAGAAGAGGAGGATACGTGAGCCTCGGCAGGCCAGGAAATGCTGAAAGAGGGACTGAAAAAAAAAAATACTGGAGAGCAGCCAGCAAGGAGGGGAGTTAAGAGGGAATGTGCAATG
Organism: Chloroceryle aenea; assembly: GCA_013399075.1. NCBI lineage: Eukaryota > Metazoa > Chordata > Aves > Coraciiformes > Cerylidae > Chloroceryle > Chloroceryle aenea. The sequence goes on from VWZY01003243.1 coordinate 51,237, forward strand.
TCACCCTCCTTTTCCTCGCAGCCGAAGGAGAGAAAGATTTGCTTCTGAAGTTGGTGGCTTTGGTAGGGGAAGTGGTGGAGTTTCAGCTGGCAGAGCTCCGTTTTCATGTACTGGAAGACAAGAAGAGGTTTATAAATGGTACTTTTATCCACTGCCATCAGATGTTGCCGACAGTAAGATGTTCTCTGTTAGAAACCCGCTTGCACCACGATGCCAAGCAGGTACAGCAGGCTGAACTGCTTCACTGCTCCCCCCAGTCCCCTAGTGCTCAGGTATTATTTGTTAAGAGCAGAATTTGACTTAAGCTGTGATATATTAGATCATATTGCTGATCCTTAAGGTGCCTTCCTAGAAAGTAAACTTAAAACACATTAAAGTAATCAAAGCTTCATTAGGCAGCACTGCTGCTGCTTGCCAGAAGCTGAGAAGATATAAATAAGGAGATGTTACTTGTCCTCCTGCTTGACTAATGGCTGAAGGAATCTGCTTTTGGCCACCACGGGAGGAGAGCAGCTATTGAGACATTCGATGTGATGCAGCGAGGCAGTTCTGATTATTTATGACCTTTTAGTGTCTTTCTTACTCGAGTTTGGCTGTAATTGAGTGTTGGTGGAATGGGCAGCATCGCACGTCTGACACAAAACTGGTGACACTTGAAAATCCTGCACCACTGAGCTCCAGTCCTGGGGCACTGAAAGGAAGGAATCGGTACCGTTTGAGTCTGAAGATTTTTGACTGTTTGTATCAAGTGGGATCTTCTCATAGATTTGCTTCTGTCAGCTGCTCCTGAGATAATTTATGACCACAACGTGGTTAAGGGGTTGCTTAATGCACTCCAATTTTGCTAGCAGGCATCTGCTTTTGTACGTACCAAGTGACAAACACCCCAGACCATGATGTAGTTTAATGGTGAAGAGTCTTTGGAACCTATTTCTGAGCAGTTGCTTTCCACAACCGTTGCTCTGCTCGTGCCTTGCGTTTACACCTCTGCCTGAAGTGGGGTGACACCAAGTACTCACCTGGGCCTGTCCTGGGTGGAAGTAATGCTGTGCTGTGTGTGCACCCAGTGGTGATGGAAGCTGGGGTTAATGGTATTTACACCGTTACCTTTCCTGAACACCTATCATACTGTATGAGGTGCAGAAGCCCTTGCCTTGCATGCAGGAGGAGGAAAAACCTCTCTGCTGTGAGTGCCGGAGCCTGGCCCGGGCTGCNTGGAGGCAGGGGGGTGGCAACAGGTGACCCCCAGAGCTCCCTTTCAGCCCCCACCATGCTGGGGTTCTGTGAGCTCTCAATGCTGATTCACAGCAGAAGTAAATGCGTGAGATCCCGCATTAGGTTCTTTCTCCTGTGCTTTTGGACATAATTAGGCTGAGATTAGTTTTCTAAATCAGTATCTTCCAAATAATGCTTTTATGACTCTATTCTTCAGAACAGTACAGAAAAGATTTCTCTTTTTTTTTTAATTAACTTAATTCCTTGGACTTCAATAGCCAGGTAGTACCAGAGCAATTAGGAACCTGCTCAGCAGGCTGCTTTGCTGGGCTGTACCCAACAGAGGAGCCAGGTCTGTGTTACTGGCTGCACTTTCCAAAGCAGGCTAAGGGGATTAAAAGCCAGACACCCACTGGGGACTTTATTCTCTCTGCAGTTGGTGTTAAAGAATAAGAATGGGTGGGTGTTGGGTCCATAAGGGCCTCGGGCTCCACTGGGAATCCCGATTCCCAGGACGTTAGAACACGCAGGTGACATTAACCTTTGTGTTTGCTGCTTCTGGTGTAGGAAAAGCCCTGTCGGTCACTTGACTTGGGTTTTGATGGTGTGGGATTTAACAGATTTTTAGGCCTTGGGTTACTGAACGAGTGCACTTCCAATGGCATTATAATCCACAAGAGAAGCTTTGATTTTTCTTCTCATGAATCAGCTTTTCCATTTATGTAACTTTCTACTGTTTCTGGAGCAAGTCGTGGTCTCACTTTGGGAAGTGCAGACTTTGTCCTTTGTCCTAGCTCTGTTCTTGGCTTGTGCTGCAGAATCTGATGGGTGCTGTGGTACCATACGCCTGGATAATGCCCTGCTGCAGGCAGACCACTTGCTTCCAGGCATGATTTGACCTCCAGGTTGGGTTGCAAAAGCCTGGATTTTTCCCATTGTCACAGTCCTTTTGCATCCTTTCACCCCAGGACTTTTTCCTGCTTTCCAGAAGCATCTTTCCAGAATGACCCATGAGGAAAGGGAATCTGGTTGCTGCTCCCATGGAGCTGGAGCCCCTTCCCTCCTTCCTGCCCTGGCTCTGGGGCTGGCACATGGTGCTGATGCACCCCAGGAGCAATGGGTGCCCCAGGGTGAGAACCATCTCCAAATGAACAACTTCTAAGCTGATGGGGGCAAACCACATCAAGAGGGAGCTGCTGTAGCAGCTCTGGAGGATACATGTTGGTGTGCCACAGGCTTTCCCTAAGGAGCCTGGAGGGACAGAGAAAGTACATATGGAGCCCATCTGGACACTGCCTGATTTCTGCAAAAATAAATAACTAAAAATCAGCACAAGTACAGCGTGAGCGTTTCCAGCCTCCTGTGTTTGATTTAGGTCACCTAAGTTCATGGTGGTTTTGCTGTGTTTGTCCTCAATCTCATTCCTTCCAGCCCAGAACCCAAGCTTTGCACGAGAGAGCGATGCCATTGCTGCGCGGAACGCTCGGCTGAAAATAGCCTGAACAAAGACGTGGTTTGAGTTCTCTAATGATAATTGCCTGGGCCTAAAAATAGGGAGATGTTCTACCAGGCAGAGGGAAGTAAGAGACAGGAATTGCTGGGAGACACCTCAGACAGCCTGCAAGGCTTTGCTCAAGCAGGTCATTACTGGAGGTGCCTACAAGCTTCCCACCCCTCAGCCTCCGTTTGCAGTGGACGGTGGCCACCAGCACCGCCAGAACTGGCACCTTGGAATTTTAAGGTAGTGTGGCAGGGGAGAAATCTGGCTTGTTCACATGGATAAAACCAGCAAAACCACTTCGTACAAAAAAAGAGGTCCTGCTGTGGTGTCCTGGGGGTGAGGAACAAGCCTGGGGGGACCATCAAGACACAGAGCCGAGCTGCCACGCTGTTGAACCACAAACTGCCTTGCGCTGGGGGGCGAAATCACAAGCAGCTCATTTGCAAATGTTAGCTTCTGCGTTAGGAGGACGTTAGAAATTAGATGAGAAATGGTAAAAATAATTTTAAAACCCCCCAACATTTAATTTTTCTCTTTAAATCCCAAAAAGCAGCTGTGAGCATCTCGTGTTAACCAGCCACAGAGCAGAGGTGGCCAAGCCCTAAAGCCCCGGCGCGCAGCTCAGCCTGCGGAATGTCCCGCGGCGACTGAATTTGTCTTGGCAGCAGCACCACGTTCCTCATCCTGCCCCCTTCCCTCCCAAGAAAAAACACCTTCTGGGTGTTTTCACCTCGCCTGCTGTGAGCAAAAGGTGCTGGTTGCCACCGGAGCCTGCTGAAGATTTTTTTTTCTGGCTGCTTTTTTCCCCTTTGCCGTTTAAATTGGAGTTTATCAATCTTCAAAAGGAACTGAAGCATTTGAAGAGCTGATGGTTACAGGTCCTGGCTACAAGGGGATTTGAACCCTCTCACCTTACTGCACAAAGCAGATACCCCCTGCCAGTTAAAGAATTGCCCCCCTAACCACGAAGCTCCTCGTTTAAAATCATCAGTGGCTTTCAAGCTAGAATGGGAGAATCGTTTAGGTTGGAAAACACCTTTAAGATCATAGTTGCTTTCCCATGGAACCTTACAGGAAATCTCTTTCAAGTTCTTTTATATCCTCCCAACAACGAAGGAGCCATTTAATTGCATCTTGGGGAACAAAAATAAATACATCTGTATTTATTCCCTGCCTGGAGGTGAGGACACAGAGCCCCTCAGAAGGCCCCGTGCCCAGTGGCAGAGCTGCAGCCACGTCCTCTGCACGGGGAAATTCACTGTGTGATCAAAACAGCAGCACTCAAACTGTAAATTTACTTCGTGTTCCAGCAGTCCATAAATAGATTCCCCAAACACGTCTATTGTACAACAAGGAATTTATTTATAAACCGAGAAGAAAAAGTAAATAACAAGACTTAAAAAAACCCAACCCAAACCTTCTCTTTGCCAGCAGTGCAAACTCGGCTGTTCTTTTGTAGGTCTGTGCCTGTGTGGACCAAAATTAGACAGAAACTTCTTTGAAGTTCATTTCAATTAATTATTTTAAACAACTGCTTCCTTGCAGCGGGGTAGTGCTGAGAGAGGACAGCCCTGGCCAGAGATGGAGCCTGCACCAAGCTCCTGCAGCATCCCCCCATCTCTGTTACCTTGTAGCTGAGCTCTTTTTATTATTTTTCAGCACGTAAAAATTTGGAGGAGTCGAAAAATATTGAGACTGGAATGTTGAGGCATTTTCAGGACAGTTTTCTGCCAGCTTTGGAGTTAAAACTCCCTTTTGGATGGATTGATTTGTTGGGAAACATCACCCCTCTCTACATGGGGCAGCTTGGACGTGGTTTCTCTTGTGTTGCTGATGTCCTCCATGGTGCGAGTTAGGTCTTGGTAGATTTAACTTCTGATGTCTATTATTGAAGCAAGGGATGATATTTGTTCCTAATCCTAAACTATGCATTTCCCAAAATGAAGTGAAAATAGATAGATTTGAATGTTGCCTTTCAACGGTATCTTAGGAAGATCAGCAAAAAGGGTCATGTTTCCACTCACCTGAGTAATTTTAGCTGGTTTTCCCCCAGGAATGCCCTGAGAAGCACGAGTCAGTGTGCCCAGGCTGAGAATCCCAGTGTGTTGTACTGGGAGCTGGTGGTGAAGTCGTCTTTGGACAGCAGTGGCTGCCACAAGGATGGCATTTCCCCAGGCAGGGCAGTGGGGAGCTCCAGCAGCTCCTTCCCCTCAGCAGTACAGACTTTGCTGCTCCCCACCCCAACCCTTCTCCTTCTGTCCCTCCTTCTCCATCCCACCTCCACCCATCTCCCTCCATCCGTTTTGCTCATTCCCATCCGTTCCTGCCCGCAGCCTCTTCCCTTCCTTGCAGTTGTCACCCCAGCCCTATCTGTGATTTCTCTGCTGCACTTTTGTGTCTATCCACAAGTCCTTTAGCCTCTCCAGTTCTGATCCCCTTGCCTCCACGACGTTGCTCTGGGCTCGCTGGTTCCTGTGCCCATTCCCAGCTCTCCGCTGACGCTCCCTGTCCTGGAGAATGTATCAGGAGCACTCTGTCTAAACAAGGCTTTTTGTGTTTGCAAACTGCGGTTAGCTGCAGCTCGCAGGCCAAAATAACTTCATCCATGACAGTTGTTTACGTGGGATGAGGTGCTGTGTCTGCAGCAGCACTGGATGTGCCCAGTTAGGCAACTGGGAGAGGGTTTTTTTTTGGCAGAAGCGAGCGCCGCGCGTTGACAGGCGCATCCTGAAGAAGAGCTCCTCGCTCCTTCCCAAACATGGGCAGCAGGAACCATCTTCCAGGCTCCTGTCCTGACGACAGCCTGTGCCCTTTCCAGTAAGGCAAAATACCCTGGAGCAGCAGCAGGCGTCTCTTGCTCTATTTTAGGCACTTCCTCTGAAATTCCAGTGCCTGAGATGAATAGAAGTTTTCTAAATAAAATCCCATGGAATAATGCAGCCCGGCAGCTCGGAGGCTGTGCTGCCCAGCTCTTGGTGCTGTGTTTCTCTTGGAGCACGTCACACTCCTGTGGAAGTGCTTGTCACTCTGGGCAGAAGACTTGTCTGAGGAGCTGGGAGGAAGATGTCACCTTGGTTTTTACCTTTGGCCAGAAAACTCGGGTTTCAAATTAATCTTCCTCCCATGTCAGCACCAGCTCCCTGCTTTTCTTACAGTTCTCTAGAAAATTACCTCCTTCATCCATGGACGGCCTGAGAGAGGCACAGAGGCCAAACTGCCACGGATTTTGGACAAGTTAAGGACCTGAGACTAATGAAGACTTACCCAGCTCCTTATTTTGCAAACAGTGGGAAGCAGTTAATTAAAATAGAACTAGCTTGAGGGGGAATAAAAATCCATGTTACCTCAAATACTAGCCACTGCCAGAGGAGTTTACGACTGCAGAGACCTTTCCCTCACTTTAGCCCTGCAGAATAGTTCATGGAGGAAGTGCTTGCTGTCTTTTCTTTCCTCTCCTCTCTCAGCTGTACAGCTTGGTGGAGAAAATTCCTGACTGTTCCCTCCTGCTGTGCCCCCTGTTATTGCAGGCAAGCGAAGAAATCTCCACAGCAGTGGATTTGAGTCTGCTGAGAAATGTTTTTCTCTACAGCCTGCAACATGAATTATTTCCTCGGGGTGGTATTAACTTGTCCACTTTTATTTATTTTTAGCCATGATGAAAATTAGCTAATGCCCAGCAATAGTCTTCTGCTGAAGGGTTCAAGGGTGCTCGCTACTCGCGTTCAGCGGCTCCTCTGCGGATGAGTGAGGAGGAATCACCTTGGCTCTTGCAGCCCTGCTGAAGCTGGGAGCACATTTTTCCTCTGCTGGGAGAGCAGGGCTGGTCCTTCTGCACTACGCAGGGCTGGATGCAGAGGGAGATCTATCTCTCCATCCAGGTTTCTTAAAAACAAACCACCACACCCAACATCTAGTTCAACCTGGACCGGTTCCCTGTCACGGACTGTCACTCAGCCAGCAGTGACAGCTCCAAGGAGCTGCTAAAGATGCTTCAAGACCGCCAAATCACAACCATCTCCTCTCCCCCCACACCCCACACCCTTCCAGGGCACCTCTTCTCCACCAGACCCTCTCACCCTCCCTCCAGCTCCCTGCCCAGCCCGGTGCCCCGTGGGTGCAGAGCTGGGGGTGCAGGCTCCATATTTGGCCCTCGTCTGGCTGTGCCCTGACCTCGGCACTGCTCGCCGGAGCTGCCGCGCTTCCCCTGCCCGTATATGGAGAGGCTGCTCCGGGGAGCCGGGGCTTGACCTGAATTAGAAGCAGCCCAACATCTGTATGAAGCACTGCTTTTGTCACGCTGAGATAATTAGGTTAAAGCCAGGCCTTGCATTGGTTTTGTAGGGAAGGGAATTATTTGAAAAGAACCGATTTCCCATTAAATCCTTTTTTTTATTAGGTTTTTTTTTGCCAGGATGTGCATGGTTATAATTTCCTTTATGGTGGTAAAGTCATGCAGGGGAACAGAGCATAAGCAGAACATCTCTGTGTCAGGAAGTCAATAATTCACATACGACAGTGATAAAATCCACCTCTCCTGTAAAAAAAACCCAGAGCAGTCTTTGCCTCCCAGATCCTGCTTTTCATGGGGGTGCTGTGTGAGTTCTCAGAGAATAGGCTGCATCAGGGGTGGGATCTCATCCAGTACCCCCTGAGATGGGAGTTATATAGGAGCCAAGTCAAGGCACAGACATGACTCTTCTAAGAATTTCCTTGCTCCCATTTTCAACCCTTTGTTTCCACATCGACCCCTGGAATTGCACAACCAGCAGCAGAAAAAACCCGATTTGACTGATTTGCTTTGTTTTCTCTCCCCTCCCTCTTTCGTGACAGATTAAAAAGCAACAACAAGATGTCTTAGGTTTCTTGGAAGCCAACAAAATCGAATTTGAGGAAAAGGATATCGCCGCCAACGAGGAGAATCGGAAATGGATGCGCGAGAACGTCCCCGAAGACAGCCGGCCAGCGAGCGGGAACCCTCTGCCGCCCCGGCTCTTCAACGACAGCCGGTACCTCGGGGTAAGGGATGGCTCCAGGTCTCCAGCCCTTCTCATCCCAGTCCTTTTACTCGCTGCCACAGTCTGGCCTTAGCTGTTGTGATCGGCAGGGAAGGGCTTGGCCGTCTGTAGGTTCAAGTGTGAACGCCGGGAGGGGGTTGGATATTTACCCCTCCTCTTGGGCTTCTATTAATAATCAGTTCTTGAATATTCCAAGAGAGATTAAAATTTGGACCTTCTGATTCTCAGATCTTGGTGGTTCTTACTGGAATGAGCCTACCACCACCTCGCAGTGCAGATACACTTGCTCCAGTGCCTCAGATTCAAACTCATGCCACAAATACCATTCTTCCTTGTAATTATTTTAATGCTTGATCAAAAGTAAGTTGCCCTGCTGTGCTTCTACTCAGCAGGCCGTGGCTGAATTAGATTAACTGTTAATTTTATTTTTTAAAACTTAATATCTTCTGAAAAGAGCTCACGGTACGCGCTCCGCTGGTGCTGTGTCTTCTTTTTGAAGTCATTTTGCAAAGTCTCTAAGTCACAACCTGCTGGTTCCAAACCTTTGCAAGGCAATTCTGGAGCTACTGAAAGAAATCATTCACAGTGCACCAGGAATTTTTCTTGCTTGTAATAAAAGTAGAACTTGAAATGATATCCCCAGTGAGCTAACGCACCACTTAACTCTCCCAGTTCAACTGATGGCAGTTGTGACTTGGAAAAAGGGTTGGTTTGGAGCAACAAATTGGCACCATCAATAGACATCTGCTAAGAGGGGCTAGTCACAGAGAGCTGAAAATCTCTGTGCAGTTACCACTCGCTAAAAACCAACCAAACAAACAAAAAGAGGGAAATATTTTTGTACCTGTTGCAGCAGTGTCCCCTTTCTCCCTTGGTGTGTGGGAGCTGTAGGGATGCCAGCAGATCACGGTGATAGTGTAGCCATCAAACTCAGCAACTGAGTCTCTTTGTGTAGCTGGATTCATGTTCCTCCAGTTTACCTTTCAGGAAGGTGAAAGTTACTTCTGTGCCCACACGCTTGAACCTCTTTCTGTCTTTATCTGATCCTTCTCAAGCATGAACTTCCCTGTTTGTTCCATCGGATGGAGCAGAACTGGCAGAGAGGAGGAAGCAGACTGGCTTTCCTTGGCCTGGGTGCAGCAGAAAGGCTGTCGCTGTGGCTGCTGTGCAAGCTGCTGTGACCCCTGCTCCTTACTCCAGGGCAGGCCTTTCCTGGTGGATGCTGCAAAGCTGACGGCCGGACTATGCAGCAGCAAGATAAACACCCCTTTGTTATCAGGCAGCCCCAGTGCTGTCAGCAGAGGGGTTCAGGGAGGATTTAACAGAACAGTGCACATTTTTATCTCACTAGCCCCCGAACGCCGCCTGCACGGATGGAACAATAATTTGCCATCCCTGATCTCTCAGCAGCTTGAATCCTCTGTTCCCTGGCCTTTCTTTGCGCCTCGAGTATAAAAAAGGGCAGAGAGGGAAGCGTTTCTTTTCTTAGTTTATTGGCTTTACCTTCATTTTCCTGGGAAGTGGCCCTGGACATATTTAGAGCAACTGTAGCAAACTACGAGTGCAGTGAATGGTGCCACCTGATTGCCTTTGTTTGCAGAGACTAATTGTTAATGGGAAACGTGACAGGAGAAGGTGCACTCTCCGTTTACGTTTACAGGGGTAAATTTAACTTAAATTTAACTTCAAAGAGGTTTAAGAGTTCAAATACCACCAGTGGTATTCCTGATGACGAGGTGTGCGCTCAGCCCTCTCCCGCAGGAGGGACATCCCATGCCAGACCAGTGCCAACAACCACCTTGCTACAGAGTCTATCCCTCTGGGAAAGGCAGAAGCACCTCACAGCAGCACCTTGTTGCTACACCTCCCGAAATTCCCAGCAGGTCACTTTTCCAGCAGCAGAGCTGAGATGGCATCAGCACTAAGGGCGGTCGGCTGCGGTGCCGCTGCGGTTCGCTTGGGCTGCAGGGAGCAGTTTGCTCAGCACAGGTTGGGAATCACACCGACTGGAGCCACAGTTCTTTCTGATGATTTGTACTTTGTCTTTTGTTTCCTCCCTGTTCCCTGACTCCCTGGGGTGAAGGACTATGAAGCTTTCTTCGAGGCACGAGAGAACAACGCAGTATATGCGTTTTTAGGCTTGACTGCACCACCAGGTTCAAAGGTAGGTGTGCACGTTCCTCACTGGAAACCACAACCTGCACTTTACACCTCCTAGTAGGTATTTCATGCGTTCTGTGGTTGCCCCAAACTATGGACCTGCTGGGCTGATGTTCAGTCTCCAGGGGCTAACTTTCAGGCTTTAACATCACAGCAACACGCTGTTGTCGTGCGCTGGTTTATTTGGAGGATGCTGTGTGGTCCCTGCAGGCATTTTCCTCCCTCTCCTTCCACCAGAAAAACTCCTTTGGTGCAGATGCTCGTTTAGTGTCCTCACTGCAGAGCCACCCTGCTCTTCTTTAACTTAATAGAAAGGCTTTTGCTGCTTTGGAAGGAAGAGCTGGGTCAGGTTCTTCACCAGTTGTCTCTTCCTGTTGGATTTTTTTAATGGTGCGCTCTGGGACCAAGCGAAGAGTCGTTGCTATTTCTGCTGAAGAATACCCCAGAAATCTACATGGCAAAAATGGTCACCAAACCAAAGAATTATTCCACTTCGGTGAAAAAAAACTTAATTCATGTCAAGTTTTGATGAGATTTTTGTACTAGAAAATACCTTGAAACCAGAGTCACTGTTTTTGAAATAATGTGGGCTTGCATCGGAGTAATTTTTTCCTCCAGCTTGTTATCTGAAACCTTCTTTTCCTTTGCCAATTACGAACTGGGTTGCTGCTTTGTGGGTGCAGTGGGCTGGAATTTTCCTTTTGATTTTGATCGGGTAGGACAAGGCTGCTTTATACGTCTCACTTGACAGCAGCAGGATCCTCCAGGTCACTTCCAGCCTTCTTGTTCCAGTGGATAAACACTCCCGTTCCTTTCAAGTTTCTTCATGTAAGAGCTGAAGGTCACGCTGTGCACAGCACTAAGAGACCTCATTTTAAAGGTGGATGATGATCTGTCAGTTGTCACCATTACAAGTTGTGGGTCAGACCAAAGCAGTTTTGGGAGCCAAACTCATTTCTAGCGGCAGCTGCCCAGATGTGAATGGTGTCAGGAGGAAAACCAGAGAGCAAAACCTGTGATACGGGCCCTGCCTCATGCGTGGGCAGCCTCAGGAGGCCAGCTGCACACAGGCTGAGAGCCACATCAATCTTATTTAACCTTCTTGGGGCATCTGCACAAAAGAGGGTGTGGGATGGAGCCATGGAGTGAGAAAGAAGCTGTGAGACCATGAGATGCAGGAAAACTCACATGTTGCCCCTCGTGGCTGAGGTCTGGGGAGCGTGGTGGTACTGGAGAGCTGGTGCAGTGAATCAGGTCAGCTGTCTGTGTAAGGTTTCTGAGCATCACTGCTTATCCACCTGCCCGGTTTCAGGAGCAGCCAGCATGCTCTCTTTCTGTCCTGAGGGACTCTGGTTGTGTCCTCCCCTAAAGAAAGGAGGACTATGAGAATGATGGAGACAGAGTTTTGAGCAGGGGCTGTTGGGACAGGACAGAGGGTGATGATTTAAACTGAAAGAGGGAGATTTAGAGTGGAGAGAAGGCAGAGATTGTTGGTGTTGGGGGTGGGGAGAGCCTGTCCCAGGCTGCCCAGAGAGGTGGTGGCTGCCCCATCCCTGTCCCCATTGCAGGGGAGGTGGCTGGGGCTCTGAGCACCCAGAGCTGGTGAGTTTAACCTCTGCCCAAGTGACCTCATACCCAGCTGCTCTTGGTCTGACTTTTGCCATCCGTCCCACAATTACATGATGTCAAACCAAGCTGATTGCCTGCGGAGGGGGAGGAGAAGCTGGTCTGTAGATGCTGATCTTGGCATTTACAGTGTAGCTGCATCCAGCTTGGCTATAATCTCACAGTTAATGGCCTTGCATCTGCGTACGTTGCCACGGAAAGTGGGAGAAGTCTGGGATCAACCTGCGTGTGACAGCAAGAAAGGACCTTGGCAGCCAACCTCTGTCATTAGGAGAGAGCTGGAAAGTTGTTTGACTCTCAACACAAAGATCCAATATCGATGCTGAACAAGAAGGGCTCAGAAGTGAGCGTGGGAAATGCAAGTAACTATTTACTGAGCTCCTGGTGCTTGGGTTTGTGCTTTGGGCACTGCGAGTCCAGCTGGAGCTACCAACCCTGGGAGAGG
>VWZY01003249.1:1143-20846 GCA_013399075.1 Chloroceryle aenea
GAACATAAGATATGGAAAGGAGGAAGGCTGACATTGACAGGAACAGTGAAACACTCATGAATTCCCAGTCTTTGATGATGGCCAACATCGGAGACATAATTTTGGACTAACTGAATCTTATGCAACCAGCAATTTTGTGAGCTAGTCAAAAGGCAGGTTTAATACATTTACTTCACCTGTATTTAAGATAGATAGAAGCCTCATATGGATGCTGAAGAGTTTCCCATATTTAGAGTATATTTATATTTTTATATAGTTATATATATCTATATTTAGAGTACATTAGTATATTTCAGTGTCTCTTTTCTGTGTTTTCTCAAATTCCTGCCACATCAATGCATCTCACAACCAATCTCTCAGTCAGCATCAATTTCTATATGATAAAAGCCTATTCAGCAGTTTTTACATTTTTCCTTTTGTGATTCACAAAAGTCTAAGATTAAAGTATTTAACTTCCTTCAGTGGTAAAATGGTAATCCCAATATTTATCTCAGAGTCATTTTTAAAAAGATTGTTATGGATGTAACACAAACACAGTAAGAGAGAATCCCTAGTGAAAGAGATGACAACAATTTTCAGACTATCTTGAAAATTTATTAATGCAGGTAAAATGCCCTGAGATTCAGTGGTAGGGCATATCTTACAAATGATTAGCATAATTTAAATAATAATAAGACTAAATGAAATATTTTCATAAACTAAATTAGATTACTATTAAAAGCCATACAGAGCTTTTCTATTTTGCAGACTTTTAAGGACTTTTTTTTTTTTTTTAATTACACAATGAGGCTTGACAGGAATTTCTTTTGATCAGTTAGCTATGTAATAATGTTAAGTCACACTCTGTTATCAACAACTGAACTATAAAGATGTTGTCTTCACTTTCATAGCAGTGACAGTCAGTATGGTTTTCTTAAAACATAGCATAATGCAATTGTGAGGGGAATATGGAATTTATTAGTCCAGCAAATGCCAGATGAATATAGCCAAAGGAAATCTACTGCATCTGACTTATTACTACACAAGGAAGAGAGCAATGAAGCATTGACTGTGCTGCAAATATCTGGAAGTACCTCTCTGGAAGGAAGAAAAGGTGAGAACAGCACTCACGTGCCATGTTCACTGGGTGAGCTAACTAGGCAGGTGTTTGCCTACACTGATGCTATTTCAGGACTGAATAGAGTGTAAGTTTTACTTACACAGTTGCTGTGTGCCCCTTCACTTTTTTTTGGTTTGTTTGTTTTAATAGAGAAGAAATCTTGTTACTGAATTTGCAGGAGTGAATCTGCTTGGGAGCATGTTTGCTCCCAAGTTCTTTATGTTTTCTCATCTAATACAATCAAACTTATGGGACAGGAATTAAGTGACAAGTAAGTAATGTTCTAAACTTCACCAAATTTTAATTAATAATATACTATTGCTTTGTAGATGGCCATATTTTTAAACTGAAGCTTGCAGAGGGCTGCTCATTTCTAAATAGTTCATTGGTTTCTTTGAACCATGTTTTGCTCTAGACTAGCACAAATTTCAACAGAACTACACTGAGATCATTAGCCAGAAAAATAAATAAAAATAAATAATAGAATAAAATTTTAGAATAACAAATTAAGCATGTTCCTATGATTTCTAACCATGCCACAGGGACAAAATAAAAATATATTATGGTTATATATTATGGTTATGCCAATCTTTGGTTCATTTACATTTGCATTAACACAATTTGAGAATTAGGTAAATGATGTTTTAACAATACCCTTCCTGCTTGTGGATAAAATATAAAAGTTTATTTTTAAAATATTTGTACTAAGAGAACTATAATTATTCATTACTCTGCAGTAAGTTTCCAGCCATATTAATTATGTACCCAAGATAATGATATACTACATGAACCTTTTTGTTCAGACAACAGTGTCTTCACCTAAGTAGATATGTACTACAAAACAGCCCACAAGAGGACTTCTGTAAACTCAGTTCTCAGGTTTTATGGGGATTTATCCATATGAACCAGCTACAGCTCTAGGCACATAACAGAAAAAAACCCTCTGTGTTGCAAGAGAATTAGGGTTATAAAGTCAAGCACACATAAGTTAGGAAATGCTGTCTCTAAAGTAGCCTGTAAAACCTCACTTTGACTTTCTTTTGCTTGACTAATCAGACATGATAATGCTGAGGCCCAGAGAAAAACCCATGAGAACATAAAGGATTCTGGATTCACCCTAAGGTTTGAGTAAGGCACAGTAAATAAAGTCCAAAGAGATCTAGTCTAGAGTGGCCTGGGACATTGAATCCATCCTGCTGGAGGCTGCCATCAAGACCGCAGCCTTTTTTCCAGCACAGATGAAGCTGCTGAGCAGCTACTCAATTAGGCAAAAAGGCTTCTGTTGCCTCTTGCTCTGTAGCACCCAGAGCTGGGATGTGGCAGTAGCTGCCAATGCCCCTGGAGGCTGAGCAGCACAGATGGGAAGATGCTGCAGCTGCTGGAGCTAGTGCACTCCCCACTCCCCACAGGAAGGGCAGCAGCATGGGAGACCAGGGAAACCTGGCTTTCTGGGATGGCAGGGATTCAGCTGTGACAGCTCATCTGCCTGCCAGAGCATGGATGTCACAAGTGATTGCATTTGGCAGAAGCTGCTGCCAGAGAAAGGTGGCCAAGGAGTAACTGAGCATGGAAGTTGCTATAGGGGGATGTGAAGTGTGACACAAGACATAACTAAGTGCTACAATCTTGATCCAGCCCCAGAATAACTCAGTGTGGATTATCCTGAAGTTTGTGATCAAATTCCTCATAATTCACACCTTACCTCTCTGTTTTCTTCTTTCTAATAATTAATTTCAACCTCCTACCCTATTTCTCCCTGCCTCTGATTTTCATCCTAGTTTTTCCACCCATCTCATACCTGTCTTTCTCTCTCATCTCTGTTTGCTAGTAACAGCTTCTCTCTCTCACCAGCTTTCAGTTTTACTCTCTTCCCCTTTACCAAATCTCCAGTATTTTATTCCATTGACACCTCTTTGCACATTACAATAGGCAGGGGATCTGTGTCCTCTACTCCTGGTGCCTTGGGCTGGAATAAGATCTTTGCAGTCTGCATGAAGTCCACTATGTAGTGCTTTTCTTTATCCCCCTACCTTCATAATTTAACAAAATTAAACAAATTCTGTCTAACATAAACAAGAGAAGGTATTTCTCTGCCACCAGAGCAACACTTTATCCAAGTTTCTAGTGCCTAGAAAGTAGCATGTAGGTCCTAGACTGTCTTAACCTATATATTCATGTAGGAGAAAATATTTTCTACTAAACTCATTCTCTGAAACAGTTGAATCATTCTGGTTGACACTGGAAAAATACAGCCTTGGGCAGATACCTGACAATGCAATTTTCAGACTGAGCAACTAAAATTTCAAAAAGACCAGAAACCCTGACAGCAAGTTCTTGCAATGGGATGCATTAGACAGCCACATGTATGAGCCTTACTAACATCATTAGTACACTATACCAACAGAAGTATTTATTACAGAGAAAAAGCCTTTTCTGATATCAGCAAGTTACAATGACCACCCTCTGCATAAAATACCATCAGCTCTGCAACTACAGAGTCAATACAGTCTGAGCCCTAGGTCTGTACAGGTGATTCTCTCCACAAAGACAATATTAAAACCACAAACTTTCTATTTTCAAAATAGCTTACCTTATGATATTTTGCTTATAACATTCCTTATCATTACTAGTCATTCCAAAATGCTACCTAAGGGCAACTAAAACTGGAAAAACAAAGAAGAAACATATGCTGACTTTGATGATGTTGTCCCACTGGTTCCCATTAATATTTCGGAGTAAAATATCTTTGAAACCTAAGCAGAGAGAAAGAGAATGAAAGAGGCACACATAGAGAAAAGCTCATATCCTGAAGAAGCCAGAAGGCACCAGATAAAAGCTGATGAAAAGTAGGTCAGCTAATGATTCACAGCATACAAAGCTCACAGAACCCTGGCAACAACAGCAGGGAAGATGCAAATGCAGAAACTAATGTCAAATTCTTCAACATAAGGGAAATGTATGTAATGGAAACAATTTGCTTTACACACATCTGGGTATTGAAAACCTGCAGATATTGAGAGTCCACTGGTAATTCAAAAGTCTAGGCACCCAACTCTCAATCACCTGTCTCAATGATGAGACTGGTGATGTGAGGTCCAAGAATACTTATGCTTTCCACTAATTATTTTTTCATTTTATTCCTCCTCCCCATCCTCCATGCTCTCGTCCTCCCCTAACCCCCACCCCTTCTTTTTTTTTTCCTGGGATCACTCAGGGCAGTGAAAGTGGGTAATGTTTAATGCTCTCAGCAGTAGTGAAAGTGGTAGCATAATCTTTGTCAATAACATACCTGCTTTCTGTTGGATAATTTATCAATCTGAAAGGGTTTAGGCTTACCCAGTGATGCAAACAAATTCTTTATGGGGTGGATAGCTGATGCTATAAAAATAAGGGACAAGGAGAAAGGTAGCTTATTAGATAAAGGATCCCTTTTTTGTTTACAGACACCCTTAAACCTGTGGATAACAAGGATCAGTGAAAACTGCCACAAGCAAACATGTTAATTTATAAATGAAGTCTCTTGCAGCCTGATTCTGAAATGAACTTATTAATAAGTTTGAGTGAGCTAATAGGAATACACAGCAATTTCAGTTTGGGGTTTCAGTGTTAGGAAGTGAAATCTCCACAGCAAAAACAAAGGTTGTCTGAAAGTAGGTAAAACCTACACAGTGAAAATGTGAATTAGTTTAGAATCCTATATTCAAAGCAGACCACAATCTAAGATTTGCTTAGTATGTGATAAAAATAATGGCTAAAATGTAATATATTGAGGCTTTGATTGATCAGTAGAAAATTTCTTAATAGAAATTAATAGAAATACTCACCACAAGAATATGTCTTGTTATCAGCACTCAGTTAGAGATATTCCTTTCCCAAAATCCTTTTCATCCGAGTGCAAGGTCACTGTGACATGGGTAATAATTTTTTCATATATATTAGCACAACATCAGAGCATCATATTTTACCCCAAAATTGTAAGACATGGTCTCCTTCGATTTCAGCAAGTGAGGCAACAAGACATTTTGTAAAGCCCCACGTCACCCTGGAATTGCTCAGCTACTGTCACATCCAGGCTGTATTGGCAGCTGGAGACAAATGTCATGCATTACTCCTCTCTATATGCCTCTATAAAATACAGCTGTGAACTAACATGCTTTACAGCATTAAGAATGATGCTGCAATGTTTAAACTCTGACCTGTCCCTCTGATGAGGGCATTGCTTTCGCAAGGGTAGAAAAGTTGCTAACACATTACAGCTGGACAGTTATTAGGGTCTGGCAGGAGGTTGCTCCATGTCAAAAGTCATGTCCAAAGGATATGCCAGAAGCCAGGAGCTTTTAGAACTTAACCTGCTGGAAAACTCTTAGCAATGGCTACAGCTATTAAATATCAAGTTTGTGGCATTTCAACAAAAGCTCCCATCCCACCTCGCCTTGAACACTTCCAGGGATGTGGCATCTACAACCTCCCTGTGCAATCTGTTCCTGTGTCTTACCACCCTCACAGTGAAGAACTTTTCTTTACAACTAATCTAAATCTACCCTTTTCCAGTTTGAAGCCATTACACCTTTTCTTATCACTACATGCTGTCCTGGTTTAGACCCAGCCAGAAGCTGAGCNGCCAATAACCCCAAGTCCTTCTCTCAGGGCTGCTCAATCCATTATCCACCCAGCCTGAATTTGTGCTTGGGNTACCCCGCACTCCCCTAACCTACCCAGGATTTGATCTTCTAATGCAGTCCAGGATATGGTTTGCTTTCTAGGCTTCAAGTGCACATTGACAGGTCATGCTGAGCTTCTCGTCCNGTTGCCCAGATCCATGTGCAGGACCTTACACTTCCCTTGTTGACCTTCTTGAGGTTTGCGTGGGCCCTCTTTTTAAGACTGTCAAGGTCCTCTGGATGGCATCCTTTTTCTCCAGTGTGTTGACAACACACAGCTTGGTGTTATCAGCAAATTTTCTGAGGGTACGCTTGATCCCACTGCACATGTCAATGACAGAGATGTTAAACAGCATCAGTCCCAATACCAACCCCTGCGGAACACCACTCATCACTGGTATCCACGTGTTCAACACTCACTCTCCATGTCTCTTTTTCCATAACCTGAAAATTCATTCAGTGCAAGACACAACAGAGGAACAAAGAAGATAGGACTCCTGAGCAGTACTGAGTCCTAAGATCAAAGGAGAAAGAGAGGCTGAATGCAGAACGTGTGTGAGTCTCCATCTATTGTATAAGCAAACAGACATATTAACATATAATAACATTACATAAGAAAAAGTATAGTTATGGTCCTGCTAGTTTCATCTTCAAAATGAAGCAGTACTTGCATGAGACGGTAAAAAGCATTAAGATGAGAAAACCCTTCAGAAAGAGATACACAGCAAGTAAGTCATAGAAAGCATTAAAATACTTGAAAACAGATTCCTTTGCAGTTTAAGACATGGCGTATGCACGAGAATCCAACTACTAAATACTATTTGTCATTTTAAAAAAACATTTATGTGCAGTTCTAAACTTCTGTAGCATATATCAGGAAAAAATTTCTGGGCTTTTACAGAGGTACCATGTAGCTACTACAAAATGACTAGTAGATAATATTAACCCAGCTATTGGCCTAGACCGACACAATACTATGTACTTCCTAATGTGACAATTGTAACCAATTTATTTACTTTCAAATACACTCAGAGAATCAGGGAGTTCTGAGCATCTTATTGGAAAAATCATCTGAGTTTTACAGAAGCAAATACAGAAGACTGGACAATAAAGCAGGTGATCTTGCTTGAACTATATAAAACAATTGTCTATAAAGAACCAGAAGTCAAGCACACTGGTGACCCTTATCTATAATGGACTTGTAAAATATCTACTATTCATTTAATTCAACATCATCAGTAGGGAACTTAGAAACTTTAGGTGTCATAAATAAAAATACTGGGAATTATTCACTCTGAACTTTTGGGGAGGTTTGTTTTGGTTTTAACAATGCTGACAGAAAGAAGTGTGGCAAATTAGATTAATAATCAGTAAAGTCACAGGTTTCCTTTCTCATAATTCAAGGTCAGTGTTCTAGCCTTTGATTCTTTATATACTTCTAACCTTTGAACTTTCCCACCAAAACTGCGTGAAAGATGAAAATAAAAGTAGTAGGTCAACATCACCTTTTCCTCCTCAAAAGTGCCAAAACTGTCAACTCTCCTTCCCAATCCTCAGATCACTTATCAGCAGGAACTGGAATGAGGGGAGAATCTTTCTGTACATTTATGGCATTCTTTCTTTCAGTGTCTTTGAAACTGCAGATAGGTTATTGGACAATATTGACAAATACAGCAGTTCCTCTGAAAGTTTTCTGAGTCACACATTTGCATTTATAGCATCTAATGAAATTCACTCTATACTCTGCCTTTCTTATCTATACACTCAAAAAGGGGGGTGATTGAGTCAAATGAACAAATATCCATTTATCTAATCCTATAATCCAAATATTCAGGCAATTCCAGCAAAGCTATCTCAAGAATTGTAGCTATGTACTGCATTATACTATTATTGGAATGTCTATCCAGAATTCAGCAGACAGATGGAAATTTGCCCATGACTTGAATCAGCTGAAACCTGTATACACATTTGGCATGACACTGAGGCCAAGCTCTGCTGAAAGAGTGATGTGCTGAGCTGGGCTTGCTGCCACATTAGTGGATGTCACAAGAACTCCTGTCACTTCAGAGGGCTTTTATTTCTACCTCCAAAAATACTATGTAGAGACACCGAACTATGTACAATCTGTGATTCTCCTTTATGTCTTTTCACATACCTAGTTAGGAGTTATTAGATCATGAAATAGTCACTTATCCAATGTGTTAAACAATTGGAGTTCCGATCTTCAGCAGATAACTTCCTGACTTGCAGAGATAAGTATCAGTCTGTACATTTCCCAGTGCATCAAACCATCAAACTATAATCATATCTGTTGCTTTCTCAGATGTAGCATGAAATAAGAAAGTATCCCAACCAGTGAATAAACAAATCATCTTGTGGAAGGGGCCAGTTTCTTTTCAGTGTTGCCTTGTGATAGGACAAGGGGCAATGGATGCAAACTGGAACACAGGAAGTTCCACCTCAACATGAGGTAAAGCTTCTTTACTGTGAGGATGGGTTCCTATGTGGCATCCCCTAGGTAATCCTTCTCTGGCAGGAGGGTTGGACTGGGTGATCTCCAGGAGTCCCTTCCAACACCTACTATTGTATGTTTCTATGTTAGATTTTTATTTTTCCATCATGGACAAAAGAAGAAACTTATTTTTCTCCATGCTGCACGATCAAGTTGCTGATGGACAGTACAATTGCAGAACAAAAAGAATTAAATTTTGGAGCTTCTCGCAATCATTCCCTAGGGAAAGAAATTTTCCCCAGCTCTTTTCTCCTGCTACATGGCACTTTGAACATTGTGTATTCTAAGACCTATGAAACAGAGACATGGAACACGGTATAAGCAGTTCTTGTACTCTGGAGTTTCTGACACGCAACAGTGGACAACACACAAATTATAATGGCATGTACATTCATGTTATCATCAAAGCTACTCTGGCCTGCAGTATGCACTAATAGTGGTTTGTGCAGTCCCTCGAGAAAGCAAAAGTTGACTCATTCTGCCCAGGCACAATATTTGCATCTCAATATTTGAGTCTCAAGGGATGTACTTGGCATTTAGATTTAATTCTGTACATTGAAATCTGAAGCATTATGCCATTTTTATTCTTGTTCTTTACTCCCTTTATTCTCTTTTATTATTGTGAAACCACCCAGCATTCACAAACTGCTTTTATAATAACACCTCAAGACAGTTTTTCAAAGTGACTCTGTTTTCGACTGGCTCTGTTGGTGCTGCACCAAAGAAATACACAATTCCTTTGAATTCATTTGAACTCTGAGTGCTGGAGGAAAGCATAGTTCTTGCAATCAGGCACCTATTGTTTCCAGCTGAATACTTTGGTATGAGGCTACCCCCAAAATCAGCACGATGCTGATCTAAAATTGCCTGGCTTCCTCTTTCTGACCCCTCATGCAGTCTGTCTTTTTCATTCTTCTTTACAGCATGGGCTCGTTTAACTATTTAGAGACATACGTTTTCAGCTTCTATTAATATTTCCACATTCACTCTCTTTTCATTCTGATAACCTTACCAAAAGCAGATTTTGTCAGGTAATTTCCATCACATTAGAGAGATTAGCTTTGCTGATGTCAGTTGTACACAAGAGGCTCAAACAAGCACTAGTAGGTTGGTCTGAAATGCCAGCTTAAATTCTTCCTTACTTCAGCTTGGTACAAGAGCAAGAGACTGCTGGCTACTAACAGAATGATGCAATGAGACAATTAATTGAACACAGCTTACAGCAGAATAAAGACACTGAAAAGTTAATATTTTTTCTCCTATCTGGAACATAAATTAAACTCTTACTTCAATTTTAGAAAGGGATTTTTTTTTTTCTTTAAGGACTTATAAAAACTCCTTGTGTAACTGACATGGTTTCAGTGGCAATGATGCAAAAGCTCATGACCCAGCAAACACAGTCCTTCACACCTGACAGTACAAACATTCTCTTGAACAACACTTCAGAAGTCAATGTCTCTGAACAGCAAGAAAACAATAAGGTTAAAAACCTCACTATTTTCTTCCCTTAGCCTGCTCCCAGGCTTCAAAATATCAAAGAAATATACAAGATTTGACTTTAGTGTCACCATAACTTTCAGCTAAAGAATTGTGAAACAGGACATATTTTGAAAGTACCATTCCTAGATTGTGCCAGTATTTTCTGACGATTGCTCTCATTTGAAAACCTGGAATGTCCTAAACCATTTTGATATCAGTAATAAAAATCCACCATGTGGACAATAGTGCATGAAACCATGTAAAGACACCTTCC
Organism: Chloroceryle aenea; assembly: GCA_013399075.1. Taxonomy (NCBI): domain Eukaryota; kingdom Metazoa; phylum Chordata; class Aves; order Coraciiformes; family Cerylidae; genus Chloroceryle; species Chloroceryle aenea. The sequence continues at coordinate 11,169 of VWZY01003249.1, forward strand.
CATCACACTCTTGATTTTACAGGAATTTCAAGCTTATATCCAGTTACAAATAAAGCTGACTCATTTTACAGCCCTGGCTGTAAAAACATGCTAAATTTGCTATTTCACAAGGTCCTGAAATTAATCCAGGTGAGATTCAATATTCAAAATTGGTTTGTACAGATCTGCCCTTTGTAGATTTTTTTTTTCCATAGTCCTGAGGATGATACTAGTTTCAATAATATCTTGTACCCAGAATTCCTTTATCTAATATGACAAAAAATAAAAGAAAAGGCTAATTGTTGTAAATTCTTTTTGCTTTTGTTTATCTGTGATTCCTTCAGCGTGGACAATTGATATATGAGGAACTCTGTCAAACTCTTTCTAGTTTCAAGATACTGCAATAGAAGGCTTCTGGATTTAATCTCTAGGAACTGAATTTAACAAAATATGGAATATGACAATCATCTGTGGGCAGCTGACTACCATTAGCTTTATCAATTCCAGTACTACCATGTGGTGATCAGGTGCAAAAGTTGGCTGGCCACACAGGGAGACAGTATGAACCTTGGCAGATGACTAAATCACTTTTTGGGAAATGGCCATTACTGGTATTGTACAGCTGGCACAGAAGACTCAATTGTCTGTGCATTCACCCAGGATCAATATTTTCCTATGGACAGGAATCTGAGTTTTCTTTCTTTCCTTCCTATCATTACAATCAGAGCTCCTTAGTTAAGGTCTGTATGAAATTTATGCCTGGGATTTAAGCTGTTCATTCTTATTTTTACAGTATCTAAAGCATCCTTGTGCCCTATTCTGGAGAGCCATCTTCATGTCATCAGGCACACTCCCAAAGAAAAATGTGTCTGACAGGGTACACAGAGTGATAATGGAAGAGGATACTTCTACTTAACTTTGCATTCTAAGGCAGGAGTGAGAAGTAGGGCGCTTTCCTTTTGGAGTTTTGTTAACAGGATATCTCTGCAAAGAAAAAAATTGAAAACCATATTTGGACCACATGGAATCACCTTGCCCTTGCTCACTGAAGAATCTACTCAGAAAAGGCTTTCATTAAAATCCTTCTTTAGCATAAAAAGCTGTTACTTTATTTAATTTTCAAATGTATTTATTTATTTAAATAACTTCCTTTTCCTGACTTAGGTACTACAAATTAGTTACTAATTAGTTACTAATTAGAAGTTACTAAATAGTTACTACAATTACAAACTTTGTTTATAATTGTCCACTACTTATAAACTTTGTTTATAATTGTCCACTACAGAAATATCCACCATCACTCTCAGAGAACATTTATGCCACAGCCAAGTCACCAGAAGAATATAATCTGGACAAATATTTTTGTGTTTTCATCACATTTCAGATTTTCATCACATTTCAGATTTTATCTTCTATCTCATTTTCAGACTTCCTTTTTATCTTTTGAATTCAAAGCAGCTACTGCAACTACTTAATTCTTTCCTGTCCACCTATTCCATAGGAAATGGTAGGTCAGATAAGCAATTAGATACACTATTCATGAGTGGTTATTTTTCATTTGGAAGTGGTTTCTAGCCACAATTTCTTCCAAACTATTTGTTATATACTTGCTCTCACAATTATGTAATTGCAGTATGATAATCCATTATTTTTCTATAGAATAACAGCATTTTCCAGCATTTTCTTCTAAATCATGTTTATGACTATCCCTATAAGGGAATGGTACTTTAAATGAGAAAACTTACTATTCTTAAAGGATATCTTTAAGTGCTACAATTATGATAATTATGTGAAGCGTATGAATGAAAAAAAATGTGTGGGAGGTAAATATGCTGGTATATTTACAGCACTTATACATCACAAATGTGTTAAAGCTCTGATGCATATCTTGTACATATTGAAATCCATTTTTTTGGCTAGATTTGCATTTGTGTAAAATACATCCAAACACAAAGAGGATGAAGCGTGCTTCAAATGGAAAGAGAAGACATTTTAAGGAGCTCTGAATCTCTTTATTTTTCCTCCCCTACTGGCATGGCACCTTGTGAATCTTATTCTCTGAATACCACACACTTGCTTCCTCTAGAAGCAGGAGTCTGTTGGAAATTAAGGCCCTGATCATTCAAAGAATTACATTCATTTAAATGTCCAGTCCATGCCAACACCAGGATAAGGCATTCTGCAAAGTTAAACCTTTACAAGTCTTTTCGGCCTTGGTTGTGAATCCTGATAGTAAATACCCAACATGTCCAGCAGCTGGCTTCAGTGATATATTCTATTACTCTGTTGGCACAAAGCATCCTGACAGGTTCCACCAGCCTTTAGTCTTTATAAAAGGTGCTTTTCACTTCACAGTGCCATAATCACCACATCCATCTTGAGAGCAGTGGGCTACCTTTGCATTGGAGTCTTGTTAAGGCTGATAGAGAAATGAGAAGGCATGCTGTGTAAATTAGCCTTCACTTTCCAGAAGTCAATGGAGACAGCTCAAGAACAGATTTCTATTTGTCACATAGGCTCATCTTGCATGCCTCTCCCACTGCAGTAAGTTAGGAGAGTACTGGTGTGTACAGTGCCCATGGGGAGGAATGAAGTCTTCATTCCCTGTATCCTAGTTCCCCCTCCATGATACTACACACAGCTGAGTTGGAATGACTGATCATTTTAGTGAAAATTGAACAATTTTGTGAAAGTGTCTCTGCTAAAAACTAGGAAGAAACTGCCCACAGCCTGAAGTACTATCTCTGCCCATATACTAATAACTTAGGAACTCCTTTTGTTCCTACAAGCAGAGCCTGAATCAGATCAGATACTTGTGTTGCTTTGGAAATTCAGTGATTGCCACTGAAGTTGAAACACAGTCGGGAAGCTTTACTGTTCTTGTGTTACAGACAGGCATCTCTCATGCATATTGCTCAGGACATACTTTCCACAGTGCTATTGACCCCATACATTAATGCTGTTGTTATATGATCAATTTTCTTTTTGGTAGTGGAACACAAAGGTCTCTATAGTCCAGAAAGACTGGCCTTATCATTAGGAATATATACCTTAATACACAGTGAAGGGAACCTGTGCTGTACGATATGACTACTACCATATGCTGGGTATTGATTGCTGTACCAAAACAGCACATAAGGACAAGAATTGTTTAGAACAGCAATCAGTTGGAAGGAAGCTTCCTGAAGATATTTTTGTTATTAAAAAATATGCTGTAGCTTTGTTTTTTTCTCTCCCCCACCAACTTTTATTCTTAATTTCCTTTCTGCACTTGGCTGAGCTTCCTGTGCATTTTTATATTATCAAGAATTTATCAATTATTTTCATATCAACTGGTGGGGCTTTTTTGTTTTGTTTGGTTTGGTTTGGTTGTGGGTTTTTTTCTTTATTGTTGTTTTTTGTTTTTTAAGCAGCTACTGCTGCAGAATAGGAAAGGTTCTATAAAGTCAATAAACTGTTATTTAAATTTTTTTAGCTGCATGCTGCTGGGTTTTGCCATATAACTTGTCCATCAATTAGCATTTTCATATAGCTGCTTCTCTGTGCTCTTGGGCATTTCCCACATGAACAGCTCAGAGATGATACAGTCTAGTGATGCACACCAGACTATATAACAAACATTAACAAATGACTGAAGTTCACCAACTGCAGTTTTCTTCCTACACTTGTTCATCCTGTACTTCTAGTGAGATTTTTTTTTTTCATCATTTTAGGACTTTATTGTGCTTCTTTTTTTCCTCTCTTCATCCTAAACTTGAACAGCCATATAAGACCTGCTTGGAATTTCAATATGTCATGGTAGGAAAAGATGCAGAAGTACAAGCTGTGCATCTAGCATTCCTCTTGGACCCTGAGACCTCTCCTGCCCTAGGTCAGTTCATTAATATAAGAAGCGGTATTGACATATGTTCTCCTCTCAGTTTAAAAGGGCATATACTGCATTTCTAAAGATCCATTGTTTTCTCATTCTTTTCCTCAATAAAACTGCAAAGAGTCAGGCTGTACCTTTTTTATATTTTATTTTACATAACAGCCTGAATAACTATTTAATTGTTTGCACTTGTTATTAAAGAGTTTCTGTCTGATTCATTTAATTAGACATATACAGAGTCCAATATAAAGCTCCACAAAGTCAGTGGGATCTTTCCAAGGGATCTGTATCAGTTGGCTAATAAACAATTTCACATATTTTTTGTCCCTGTTTCTAAATGTGTTGAAAAATATTTGATTTTACATTCTGCTCAGACTTAAGTATTCTTAACAATTTGTGGTGGTCATGAAAATCCCTAGTTTTACTCAGGAGTTGTTTGAATTATAATTTTTCTGTTTACACAGTTTTTTTAGAAGGTTAATAATTTATATTGTGCTACCCTTCAGATTAATAGCAAACCCTGACTTCACAACAGATTAAATAACAGTTGTTGACCTTTAGTTTGATGTACCCATTTGATGATTAGAGAAAACCTAGTATAACTTATTTTGTTCAAGATCAGAGACTCTCTGTTTCAACATGCAAACTCCATTTTGAGCTTTTATCTTGACTGCCTTGTCTTATACCTTTCTATTGGTAGCCTGTGATAAACAGTAGAATATCTTTCCACTTTTATGATCATTTATTTAATGACTAACACTCTCAAGAAGGAGCCCAGGGTAAAGCATGTTTAAATTCTGATATTTTAGAAAAGTGAATTAAATGCTACTGGCTTGAGGGGAAATGCAACTACGCTGAGGTTGGTCTCAGACTCTCTTCATAAACTAAGGTTTATAATAGGCAGAGTTCTCAGTCATTTTATGTCAAAAGAACAACACAGAAGAGAGAAGTTTGGCTGTAAAAGAAATTATGCAAGAGAGAAGGGAGAGGATTTTTAGAGAAAACTTCAGAATCTTATTGAAAGATGCTACAGTCAGAACAGAGAAATATGTAACAGTACTTTGTTTTTTTTAAAACCTTTTTCTAAATAAACCTTTTATTAATGTTTTCAAATATCTGAAGGGTGGATGTCAAGTAGAAGGGGTCAGTCTCTTTCCAGTGGTGCTCTGTGATATGATGACAAGTTAATGGTAGCAAGGTGAAACACAGGAAATTCCACCTCAACATGAGGCAAAACTTCTTCACTGTGAGTGACAGAGCCCTGGAACAGGCTGCCAGAGAGGTTGTGTAGTCTCCTTCTCTGAAGACTTTCAAGAACCATCTGGACCTGTTCCTGTGTGGCCTGTCCTGGGTGATCCTGCTCTGGCAGGGGAGTTGGACTCGATAATCTCCAGAGGTCCCTTCCAACCCCTACCATTATATGATTCTATCATTCTGTGATTACCCATCTTGCATTCTTAATGAGTAGTACATAAACACAAATTGCTTAAAGAATTGGATCTTTAGCAAAAGGTTCATGATTCCTAAGTTCACTAGTGTTCAGAAAAATACGCAAGCACATACATAAGCCCCATAACACCTTTTAATTGGGCTCTAATTCAACGCCCTGATTAACTGCTTTTCTGAAAAAAAAAAAAAAAGGATTCTATGAGAATAAATAAGGTAAGTCAATAGTCTGGATATTAGTATTCTGCTCATTAAGCACCTTGAGCAAACCTTTGTTTTATCAGTGAGTAACATTTGTCATGTTGATTAGTAATATATATTAAATCTTTTGATATTAAGTCCAAATAGAGATATTGTCATAATAAGCTACCTCTGCTGTCCTGATCTTGATAGAGTCCTCTCTGAAACCTACATGAAAAAAAGCCTATATGTAAATAATTCACAGAAAACATGTCAACAGACAGTAGGAGACAGATGATATTTTTATAGCATACCACAAATAGCATCTTATGGCAACATATAAACACAGAAAATTTCAAAATCTTTACTCTTTTCATGAACAAAAGACACCTCTGAATATTTGCCTGTCTTTTTAGTCCCAAACCTGTGGCTGCATGAGTGGAATCTAGGGTGGGATTATTAAGTGGTGCATTGGTTTAGTGCAATGGTTGAGCAGACATCAGAAACTATGACATTTAATCTCTTTCTAGAAAATTTTTAACAAATGCAGCAGATCAGTTTCCTGGAAACAAAGATTTAATTCTTCTGTGGAACTTCTAGATAACACCTTACAAAGCTGAATAGCTTTTAAAACTTTTGTGTGAAATGGGCTTATATAACCCCTTTAAGTACCATAAATTTATAGACACTGCACATATTTTGGGATACATCTGAAAAATTCCTTTCATATTTAATAAGCCTATCTAATCACCGATGGCAAAAGCATTTTTAACATTTTCCAAAATCCCCTTAAAAAAACCTTAAAACTATGCATTTTTGAAGTTACTATTCTTCTGCTATTAATGTGTGGAGTTTCCTTGCTGGCTTTTAAATAATGCATTAAAACAGCTTTAAAACCTTTGAGAGTTGTTCTTTACAATATAGAAAATGGGAAATTGAGGTACAGGAATGATGTCCAAAACTCACGAGTCTCCTCTTCTTCAGGACAGGTGGCAACACTAACTGGTAATAAAAAGAAAGTAAATAGAAAGACTAAAGAAAAAGGAAATATGACCCATTCTAGATAGCAAATGGTACACCTCTCAAATTTTTAAGCACTCTTAAAACAGTTTCCATGGGAACCAAAATTTGGTACAGTTATGCAAAGCTGTTAGGATGCAGCTTCTACCAAGCCAGATGGCTAATATTTAACAGGGGAATAAAACAAGAAGGAAAGAGGTTGGATAACCCCTCAGACCTTGATAATGGGTCCAAATGGACCTAATCAAGGGGCATATCTCCAAAAAAATGTCATCACCACTATCAAGGGTGACAAAATTATCAAAAGCAAGTGGAAACATTCCTGATTAGATGGAAAATAAAAGGCTGCATACTTCTTTCAGCAGTGCTGATTTGGCCACAGGAAAAAAAAATGACACTGATGTGGCCACCAAATGTAGCAATGATTCCCAGATTCCTTTAGTTAAGTGGGAGAAAATACATTAAATGTTTGACTCCAAAATGCATCCAGCTAGTAACTTCAAAGAGGCTCCTGAACACCTCCAGCCTGAAAAACAAAGTTTCTATTAAGCTTTTGTTGGGGAAGTACATGGGTAGGAAGAGTTTCCAAGTGAGCATGAGCTTCAGAAATACTACAGTGATCCCACAGTCCAAATCAAAAAACTATTCCAAGTTGTACTGAATAGTTGCAACCAAGATATCACTTCTCATTAATCAGTTTATTAACTTTATTTCTGCACCTTGAATACCACTCAACCTCTACAGTCTTTGAGCACTTTTATGATCTGTAACACATTTTTTCTCCCCTATCTCTCACAGGGAAGGAATGGCTTCCTCACTTTTCTTCTACCAGGAGAACAAACTCCAAGGGGACAAGTTCCAGATGGTCAGAGATAACGTGTCTTAAGCACCTAAGTCCCATTGAATTAAATACAAATGCTTAGATACCTCTGTATATCTGAATCTGAATTTATCAAAGAATGATAAGGAACTGGATTAATGATGCAATTATGAAGTACTTTACTATGACATATATCTCTAGCAAGCAGTGCTTATTAGGCCATTGTTCTACCGGCTTTGATGAAAATGTATTGATAAGTATTATTACCTTAATGATGATGTTCTGAGGAGGTAAACACTCTCATCATAAAGTCATTGCTCTGGAATTTCTTCCAGCTTACACCAAAGAACTCACCATTAGACTTTCAACCTACTGCATATTAAAGCTGCAATCCTTGTTCTAACAACTGCAATGTAATTTAAATTCTTGTATTTTAATTCTACAACAGAAAACATGACTTCAATGCTGAAGGAAGGTTTCTTCCTGATTACAATAATAATCAGCTCTGGAAGCTGCATGAATATTTATTACATTATACGACAGTTTGTAGATAATAATTGAAAAGACATAGAACCACATATGGCATCATGTGGTTCCCAAACCTGCTGGAAAAATACGGTGGGTCCTGATTCTTTGTTCCTCAGTCACACATGCTTATGAATGGAATACATAATACAAGCAAACACATTTGTTTCAGATTTGTTCTGCACTTTAATATCTCTTCTCTGGAGACTTTCAAGACCTATCTGGATGCATTTCTGAGTGATCTGCTCTAGTTTTGTCCTGCTCTGGCAGAGGGATTGGACTCAATGATCTCCAGGGGTCCCTGCCAACCCCTAACATTCTGTGATTCTGTGAAAAAGACACAAACTGACCTAATCATATGCAGTCAGATACTAACAAAAAGGTACTGAAAACATCTGAAAAAAAAAATCTATAGACACATAATGCTATATTAAGTACTGAAAGAGTGCTGTGTTTAGGGTAACAATGCAAAAATTTTTAGGCTCCTACAACTTGCAAGGACTTCGCTAAGTCTAATACTACTTTTGGAAGAGCCCACGCAAAAATCTTTCCCAGCATTAAACTCAACCTTGCTGTTCATTGTGCTTATTTTAAAATGTTCCAACATTTCACGTGCCAGCCATAGCACATGGCTACTAAATAAGAATTACATCAAATCCAGAATACTATCTTTGACCTAAACAGAACTTGAAAATTTCATTAAGCACTTGTGCTTCTTTCATCCTGGTAGCATCTGGGGAGCATCTTCACTACTTGCAAGAGGATTTTGCCTACTTATCTGAGTGCTGGGATTGCAAAGGTTCCCTTTTGTGTCCTGAAAGTTTTGTTACAAATCATCAATATAATGAAAATTTAGTTCAAACTTTAGTCATAGTGAGGATACTGACACTCCATAACACTTGTCTTTTATTTTGACTGACATTTCATTTTGCTGCTTCATTTAGCTGCTGCCTGTCATGTCAGTTAATTACATTTTTCATTAACCACCAAAGTACAAAGTGTCTCAGGAAAAAAAAACAAACAACCAAACCAAAAACCAAACCAAACCAAACATCAACAACAAAAAACCCAACCAAAAATATAAAAGTCCAAACACCTTCAACAGCACCTTCAACAGGTGGCTCAGAAAAATAGCACAGGCTATGGGAACACAGGCTGTGTTATGACACAAATGGCTTTATTATGCATAAAGCAGTCTGGACTCCTGTAAGACCCTGGTAAATCAAATCAATGTGCAGCATGTCAGAAAACAGGCAGGCAATTTTATATGCTGATTTTATGACTATGATCCAGTCAAAAAAATAATAGGGGAAAAAAGGGTGTGGATCTTGTTGATAGCACTTCAGAATCTATTTCATGGTCTAATACAAGATACTCGCCTGCTACTTTGTTTTTTGTGGACTGGACTCTTGGCTAATGACCTTTTTACCATGCTTAGAAAATGGGCAGCTATCCTTAGCCCTAAATGAAAAGGTCATTTCAGCCAACTGGAAAAACTTTTCTTTATGTTGCATACCAGGATTAGTTTGATAACCACTGAAAATTTTGTCATTTTTCATCTCAGGGAAATAGTAAAGGCCAGGTACATGAAGAATGACCAGTATTCCTGAAGCCAGGTGGTGTAACACCTCATTTTAGGAATCTTCCTGCTAGAGCAAAATCCAAATCCATATTCTAGCACTGGGAACTCTGAAACCTTCAAGCAGACACCAGACACATCCTCTCTAAAAAAACTTAACGGATTCACCTGGGGCTGCATGCAGGCATTGCTCTCTGCTTACAATACAGAGTCCCAAAACCTTTTCTTCATAGAATCATGATCATCAAGTCCAACCTT
>VWZY01003265.1:0-39393 GCA_013399075.1 Chloroceryle aenea
TGGAGCAGGAGGGCGAGCGGCCAGACGCGGCCGGTCGGCGCGGTCTCCTGTTGTCTCGGGACGAAGCGTTTACACGAGTGAACTGAGGCGTCTCTCTCGCAGGCCTTGCTCAGTTATTACTGCCAAGAAGGCTATTTCCAACACGTCCGGGCTGCGGCGGATGAGGCACTGGCGCGGCTGGGTAGCGATCCTGTGCTCCTTTTCTACCGGGCCTATGGTACCCTGCGGGCAGGTAATGTGAAGATGGGGAGCTGGTTGTTGTGTCCTGTCCCTCCACCACCCTCCCAAAACGCTGGTCTTCCTTGCAGCACAAAATTCAGTCTTTAGTCTGCTACACAGAAAGAAAACAGTGGTATGGAGTCTGAATGTTTTCCCTGTTGAGAAGATTAGTAGTGTTTCATGTTTTGTCACTGTCCTGCCTCCTTTTGAAGAAACTGATCGTATAGTTCTGAAATGAGAAATAACATGTATTTATTTATTTGTTTTAAATGGTTACATGAACATGCATCAGGAAAAGGGGTTCATTAGAGGGAATTTGAGCCCTGCTGCAATGCCCATTGAATTGTATCACAGAGATAAATTTGCTTGTTCCACTTTTTCCATTTGTTGCTGCTGTATCTAACTTTGAGACTATCTGTCTCAGAGGAGCTGACAGCTAATACCTATTGGGAAGATCTTTCTGTACATTAAACTGTTTTGAGGAGTTTATTTACTTAAATCCATATTTAAGGATGTAACCCAAAGTGGGGGAGGGATGCAGCAGGGAGCCAGGAAGGATTCAAAAGATTTTGAGCTGGTGTATATCTTCCCAAACACCCTGACTTTTTTTGTTTGCATTACATTTGTATATTCCTGTTTTTCAAGATATTGTGTCTTCTGTTAATGTTCAAAGAGTTACACAAACAAGGCAAAAATCCTGACTCTATAAAGAAATGGGAGAGAGAGTTGCTGCTCAATGCCCTGTATCAAACAAAAATAAATATGATTTTCACCATTATGATGAAAGTTTCTCATTTTCATGGCAGTTGGCAGAACTAGCACTTCTTTCAGATTCTCTTCATTAAGATGCTTTTTTTCTTTTTTGTGTCTTTTTGAAAGACTTTCACAAGCAAATGAAAATGAGTATGTGAATACTGAATAGTTATGAAGACAGTGTTATCAAAAGCAAATAAGAGAGAAAAAAGTCAGATTGAGGTTTGATGCTGATATTCTCTGTCATGAAAAATGTTATAGCCTATTCTGTGCTTGTTTTTGCTAGGTGACATCCAAGAGAGTATTCGACAGTTGGAGTTTATTAAAAACAAACAGGAGGTGTCACTTTGTACAATGATGGCTCTGATTTATGCCCATAAAAAGAGTCCTAATCCAGGTATGCTCATTAAGACAATACCATTTCATGTTTTAAAGAAGATCTGAGAGTTGTAGACTTAATTCTGCATGATTTAAAAAGGTGTACTCCAGCTTTGCACTTGACTTAGCATCTGTACTGAACTGGCATTTATCAAGATGGTTGATATATAAAATAAAAACACCAAACCACAAAACTGTGAAGAGTAAGACTTAATGTTGAAATAAAACACTAAAAAAAATTCTACATCTTATTTGTCTGCCATGATGAAAACTCTTTTATTGGAAGAAAAAAAAATCAAGCTTCTTGTGATTGTTGTTTACTCTTTCTGTGTATTGGTATTTCTGAGTGGAATTTCAATTTAAGAAGTCATTAATGTCACACCATTTTTGTCATTCAAGTTGTCCTGATCTTAGTATTCCATTCCTCAATCTAAAAACTGGAGTTGTTTTATTAATTATATTCTCAAAATGATAATTGGCTTATTGAGGTAAACAGAGTTGTCATTAATGTAGTGCCCTGGTATCTTCCTGATTGTGCAGATTTATAACTGTTACTGACAATTTTGTTAAGCAGCATGATGTGAAACACCTCTGACTAATGACATCACTATTACTTGAATCCCTGAGGATTAACACTGTAGGGCAGCAAAATTCTCAAATAATCTTGAAAATATTTTAAAGTTGTGGCTTTCTAAAAAACAATCAGGAATAAATGTGAGTAAAAGAAAATACTAGGCAGCCAACCTTACATACCAAATGAAATTTTTATGTATGATTAATCTGATGAGAACAACTGACAATAATAATGATGCTGTAAGGAAATGAGCCCTGGGGTTCAGAAGCACAGGACACCCTTTCCAGGAACTCTGGAGCTAAATTGTCTTGTGTTCAGCATTTTAGGGCTACTTTATAGTTAGCTGTTTACTTATTTGGCAGACAGTGGTTATAAACATGACCCTTATTGTCAAGTTTAATTTATCTGGCTGAAGTCTCAGCTACAAATTTAGCAAATAGGTGGGTTCTTACATAAATGACCACGTTGATGGGAACCCTCTTTTGTCTTTTATGTCTGTACCATGCTGAATTGGAAGGGATTGCCGATGTGTCTATCCACATATAATAGAAAAAAACCAGTGTTTGATTTAGAAGCCCTTGGATTATGTTCTGCTATTTTGTAATGTTTTGAGATGTTATCAATAAAAGCTCTGAACAAAAACTTTTCAGATCGTGATGCTATTCTAGAGTTGGATGCAAAAATGAAGGAGCAACGTAAAACAGCAGGACAGCAGGCTCTGTACTATGCTGGCTTATTTTTATGGCATCTTGGTCGTGAGGACAAAGCCCGTGAATATGTTGATAGAATGATTAAAGTTTCTGGTGGTGGTAAAGAGGTAACTTTTTTTGGTTTTTTTTCTATTTAAAGTAGTAAAAGGACTGTGTATACTGTGAAGCTACACTTATTGCATCATTGCTGTCTTGAGTTTTTTCTTAATGTCATAAATTCATTTGACAGGGCCAAGTAAAACTCCCATCATGATCTTGGGGTTTTTTCACAAAGTATTAATTTTCATTTAAATGAGAGGTCTGGAAGGAAAATAATATGTAGTTATGCAGTTAGTACCTTAATTTCTAAAAAGACCAAGGGTATGCAATTTTGGTAAAACAGTACTTACAACTTTGCTTATTGAAACAATAATAGTTCATTTTTGTTTGATTTTGTTTTTGAGACACTATTTGGGAATGTTTTTTAGTAGGAAATATTTCCATCTGAAGTATTTAATGGATTTGAAATTATTTTTTTAGAGGGACATGCACATAACCTAAAAATGTACATTAGCATTTAAACATACAGAAAACAGTTTCAATTTTTCTGAGTTATCTCATGCTTATCAGTTTTCCCAGTTTGACGATATAAAGTTATGTTTACTTCAGATTTTTTGGGAGGTGTTTAGGTCTGCATATACTTAGTGAAATATAATTTGCTTAGTATATTTGTTTTTTATAAGATACTTTATCGACTCCTTATATGCAGGTAAAATGGTTCCTANGGTTTTTTTTAAATGCTTCAGTATATGAATTTCAGCCAGTTTCTGTTGCTTAACAAAGTCATGAACCTAATCATAAGCAATTACAAAACATACCTCTTCTACTAACATTTGAGTTTTAAATACATGACTAATGACATGATTACTTTTATATTACAGAAGAGGTAGTGGTTTTGTGTAGTTGTATATTATTTTTTTTTCTGACAGTTTTAATTTGGTTAAATAATTCAGAACTTTGAAATATCTTTGAGTAACTTAAGCTATAATTAAATGTCTGGAAGATATAAGAGATATGAAACTCATGAATTAGAAGTAATAATTGCTTCAGTGAAAAGACGCAGTTAATCTTTTAAAAGTTCTGAGTACTGTTTTTTTTTTTAAGTAATACTATTGGGGATTTGGGAACTGTCAAATATTTGCTGTTTTTCTTTATAAAGTTTGTTTATAAAGTTTTTCTTTATAAACAGACAGAAGAAAAATCCCAAGTTTCTCTCCTTTTTCAGGACCCTGTATGTTTTGCATATAAACAAAATGTTAAGAAACGTCTGCAGAAATGTTTGTAGAAAATACTCTTTCTTACTTAAGCAATCACTTCTACAAGGTTTTACTCTCTCTGCTGAGCATGCTAGAGTAGTTCATTGTATTGTTTGTTTCTAATCTTGTAAGTAAATATCCCATTTGATTAATTTAATACTGGAATGAATTACTAATGTTTTAGATTATGCTGTAGACCATTTAAAATTTCAAATATATATTTCAAAAAGTTGAAAGTAGATACTTTAAATTCTATTTTATTTTTGGGTTATTTCTACTTATTACTCTATATAGTATACTTTTTAAACTACCTAGTTAATGAAGAATTCCAATTTATATTTTGTTTACAGGGGCTGATTTTGAAAGCATGGCTTGATCTCACCTCTGGGAAAGAAACTCACATTAAAAAATCTGTGAAATACTTTGATGAAGCACTGCAGGAAGGCAATGATGTTTTTGCTCTGCTTGGTAAAGTAAGTTTACTTCATGATTTTAATAATTCCTAGATGTCGTATTAGTCTTGTATTTTGATTAGAGAGATGTTGAGAAGTATTGTCTATAAGTGAGCTTGTCCAAGGAGTAGAAATACAGCTCAGTCATACCCTTTTTGTTCAGAGGAAATGACTAAGGTTTAGCAGAAATTAAGTTTGAATTGATTTATGGAATTGTTTAAGGAATATAGAACAGTTATCTCACAAATTGATTACTAGCACAATAAAAGTATACTGATACTCTGTTTCCTGTGGTAGACAGCCCATTTTCTTAATTGTGTTGAAATGAGTAGCTGAGGCTTGGCTTGCCTTGTAGATTACCTCCTTTGAGGTTCTCATTTTCTCTGTAGATTAAGGCAGAGGGGCATGCCTGCGTTACAGTAATGGTACACCGTGTCTGTTACCATATACATAATTATGAATTTCTGGGGTTTTCTGGTTGTATTATTACATTTCTGTAGTATAAAATATTGCTGCACTAGGATATTGCTTTACTAAATACTATTTCCATCTTTTTTATATGAACTGGAGCTGGTAATGATTTCTTCCTGCATGTCTGTATTTCTTTTATGCTTTGTGCTTTTTTGTCTTTGCAATAAAATTAGCTATTAGATGATACTTTAGTGTCTTCTAGAACCTGATGCAAAGTTTTTGAAACCAAATAACTGACTAGTATCTTGTAAGCACTGCAGTTAGAATGCTCGCCACGCATCAGGTTTTACACGATTTTACATGATTGTCGTTGTATCTTTGATTGTATCTTTGATTGTGATTGATGCTGAAGTAAAACTATTACTTCAAGAAAGATATTTCTCTGTCGCTCTTTTTCCTAATTTGTCTGTGAAAGAACTTCTGAATCTTCTCACTTAATGAGCGTACAGGCTTTTTGATATGATTTCTCTTCCTTCCATTAGGCACAGTACTTTGAGGTCCGACAGAATTATTCAGGAGCTCTGGAAACTGTGAACCAAATAATTGCAAACTTTCCAAGCTTCGTTCCTGCTTTCATAAAGAAAATGAAGCTACAACTAGCCTTGCAGGACTGGGAGCAGGCAGTTGAAACGGCACATAGGTTGAGTATGAAGTAGCACACCACTAGTTGTGTTTTTGCCATCTTTACACTGTAAGAACAGTTTGAAATAAAAGTAAATAAGTTTCCATTAATTGTTAATGAATTTGAATTAGTTTAATCGGACATCAAACAAACAAAACCTCAAAAAACTAAAAGAGGTTTTATTAGAACCCAACCTTGCAATTCTGTGAGGATACTACATCAGTACATTAATCCATTTTAGATGGAAAAGGACTTTTTTTTTGAGATAGGCATGAAGCATCAGAGCTTTTCAATTGAGAGATATGTCATGGTTTAGGGTCAGGGAAGCTCCTTAGACTTATAACAGATGCTCTCTGTTAACCCCCCTCCCTCCTCAAGGGGAAGATAAAGGGAATAAGGGAGAGAGACTTAGTGATTAGAAAAGGAAAATAGAACAGCTTTAATGAAAATAATGAAATAGAATATGTACAAACATACACAAACCAGTATCAAACCCAACCCCCCTGATGGCAATTACATCGTTGTCACCGATGCTGATAAGTAAAATCACTGAACAGAACCAGTTCCATTCTCGCCCAAACCAGGACAGAGCTATTACTTAAAGGGGCTGTAACACAAGTTATTTTATTCCCCTGTTAGGGTAAAATGGGTGATTGAGCAAAGACTCTTCATTTCTTTACACTGACCTTTTGTTTGGCTTTAGATTATTGCAGAAAGATGCCCTGAATTTAGAAGCCATAAGAATGGAGGCCCTGCATTATCTGTGCAGGGAAGGAAATATATCTCAGGTGAGTTTTCATATTAGCAGACTGTTGAGTGTACAACAGCCTTTGTAGTGACTAGGTGCCACATGCACTGTCTTCTTTTTTTCCTCCTCATACTTTGTCTGGTCCTGTGTTACACTACTTATTTGAAGGTATATTCACTAATTCTGACACATACAGCTGTTCTATTTTATTGTTTTTCTGTATGTCAGAGGTAATGTAATTTTTTTACTTCTGTCTCTTCAAAGAGTTATTGTAGCCCTTCTGTATTTTATTAATTTAATTAAGGGAAATAATGAGGTCTTGTAGTGATAAATCTTTTAAAAAAGGGGGTCATAGTCACTTAACAGCAGTCTGAGGTGTTAGGTTATATAAGTGTACTTTGTTCATCCTTTTTTTACAATTAATGAGGTTTTCTTTAGGTCTAAGAATTCTTTTTAACTCTTCCTTCTACTCACAAGATCATTTCTGCACAGGGTTATATCCATGTCTTTTGTACTTTTGGTGCTTTTGCCATTTTTCATGAAATTTTAAAATACATTATCTAAATTGTTATGAAAAATCATTACATATTTTAAAATATCTTTCTCTCATGCAAAAATGCTGGTATAATTTAATTAGAGATTTAGCAAAAAAAGTGAAGTGTTTTCAGGGTTTTGAAGGTTTTTTTCAAGTTCTAGAGGAAAGGCATTTTAGGTCGTTAAACACGTTTTTAGTTATTTCAAGTCTTTAGACATTAGTATATTTATATTCATATGTAAGTCTTACATATGCACAATCTTGGGAAATGTGGAGAAACAGTAACAATTGCAGATTCCAATTCAGTAAGGCTGTCCAGGAAGGAAACTTGATGGACACGATAGGGCATTAAAAAAAACGATTCTGAGGTTAAATGTCACATATGGCTAAGAACTATGCCTAGGAAAAAATGAAAAAACCTGATGAGATTAAGCATCATTCAGGCATCTACATCTAAAATCATATTAAAAACCCCTGTGTACCATGCTATTGTAACCCTAGATGTACCTGAAGTATCTTAGGTGGCTTGAGAAACTTTGATGTGAGCATCTGGAATTGCTTTGGTTTTGAGCACGTGTGTCTGTACCACACTGAAGCCTGAACAAGATTCACAAATCAGATTCCTCATACTCTTTCTTTATGGGTCTCTTCTGTCTGTCATTTTTTTTAAGACCATGTGTAGAGGACACGTGGTTTAACTTTATTGTCACTTTACTACTCCAAAGTATTTTTCTTGGAATTCTAAAATAAAACCAAGTCCTAGCCCTGAAATCTTCTGAATTTAAGTTTCAAGATAATGCTGCATAGTGACTAGTTTTTACTGACAACTTCAATTGTCCTAATCTGTTCATTCTTTCTATTATTTCCTATGTTACTTCTTTTTCTCCAAGGCTTCAGCAAGACTGGGAGACCTAATTAAAGCACTGGAAAGGTTAGAACCACGTAATTCACAGCTCTTCTATAAGATGGCTTTAGCTTTCAGTAGAACAGTGAGTATGCTTTTTTCCTTAAGCAGCATACAACTGTCTGTATATCCTGTGTTTTGGTTTATTTTCTGGTAGAAAAATGTCTATTAAAAATAGAAAATGAAAGACAATTGAAATACATTAATTTTTGTAGTCTTTGGTAACTATGTTTTTCAAGTTTTACATTCAGTATGAATTACAGTACTTAAGCCATCTCATTCTGAAAATGTTTTTACCGTTTGCTTTTAAATCAGAAACAAGTTTCCAGTGAAAATACTCAGCTGTGCACCAAACATCATATTAATGTAGGAAAGTGCCAAGGTTAATCACATAGCCTTGAAACTGCAGGTTTCTTTATCTTTTTACTTGTCAGAAATGTTTTAAGGAAGCATTCAAAGCAGTTATCTACTATTCCTTATTGTATGGTGTTGTATATTTGTTTGGATCCAGCATACTTTAATGTCATTTTTTTTAATAGAATTAGTACAGATTATACTAGTCTTATATGAGGTATTGTTGTCTCAACTGCTACAGCAAAATTCAGCATGTTTTTCAAAGTGAGTCTGAAAAATAAGGAAAACTTGAGGTTTAAAGATTATTCTTACCCTTAGTGTGGCCGGAACCAGCTTATCCTTCAACATACACAAACCTTAGTTGAAAGAGCATCTGATTTGGCATCTGACAATGCAGAATTTGCTACTGAATTTGGCTACCAAATGATTTTACAAGGGAAAGTGAAAGAAGCTTTAAAATGGTACAAGACTGCTATGACACTTGATGAAACAAGTGTTTCTGCACTAACTGGTAAGGTATTACACTTTCTTTTGTTTTTTTACTGGTCTTAAGACACAGATGACACTTTTTTGATGAAGTTATTCCTAGTACTGTTACTAGGAAAATGTGGATCTATTAGAACAGGAGCATTCAGCAGTACTTTCTGATTTATGTTACACTGTCTTTCTTGTAGCAACAGTTTCTCCACACTGGGCATGGCTTTTGGTTTCCCTTTTCAAAAAATGAAACTTTTTGCTCCTCTAAATTAGAACTCTCGAAGTAATGATAAGGACAGGGATGTGGTTATATTTTTGTAATTATTATTGGTGGTTCTTCTTTGTTGTTGTTTGTGTCTTGGTTTTGTTTTTGTTTTTTTTTTTTTGTATATAATTTTATTTATGTACTCTGTAAGAACTACAGAACTCTTAGGCACTACAAAAATAAAAAATTTCAAGGGCCATTGGTAGAACAAATTGTCCATGGCTACATGCATGCTTTAAAATAGATTGAAAAACATAATCAAGTCAAAATATCTGATACTTTTCATGTATGTGTTGTGTTCTTTGGGAAAAAAAAAACAACTTTTGGTAGGAAGTCCAGTTGCATTCAGGAAAATGAAGAGTAAAATGGCATACTTGCTTTACAGATTACTGCATTTTTTTCTCCTTGACTATCTAATTGCCTTCTAATCTGAAACTTCAAACAGTATGAAAAGTTTAGAGGGTAGGAGTGGTTCATGTTAGTGATAGGAGGTGTGGGTTTGTTATTTGCTTTCTGTTTTGTTGTTTGGGTTTTTTTCTGTGGGTTTTTGTTTTAATTTTCATTTTGCTTACTGTACTTGCTCTGAATTTAAAACCCATACTTCATGGTGCTTCTACTTAGTCTAGAACGAGTTGAAGATATTTTAAAGTTTGTAATGTAAGCGATGAGAAATTTCCATGAAACTGGTTTATAGCATTGCATGTAGTGATGTATCAATCGTGTATCATCTATCCTAGGTATTTCTAAGTATATAAAATCAGTATTACCATAAGTCTTGATTTGTTCTTTCTTCTCGTGTTTCCACTTTATAAAGAGGTTGAGGAGAGAAAAAAGTTCTGACAAACAAAATATGTGCTTGACTAAGAAGACAAATATGCAATAAAATGTTAATATATGTTACAGGAATTATCCGTTGTCAGCTAATACAAGGACAACTAGAAGATGCAGAGCAGCAGTTGGAGTTTCTTAATCAAATTCAACAGGCCATTGAGGAATCTGGGGTAGGAGACAGCTTCATAAAAATACTTTGCTTACAATCTGAATTGTGGTCCGCTAACTATGTCATGTTCTGTGTTTCAGTCACTTGAGCAAAGCATTCTAAATGAAGTATCATTAAACCTAATTTATTTATTTTTTATGTCAGGTTTAGTGAACATGTTGCCTGACTTTGCAACACAAGGCTGTTTGCTTACACAGCAGAACCCTTGTTGCCTTTCTGCAGTGCTTTATCTCCGAAGACAAATTTGAAATGTCAGGAAGGGAGGGATATTTATCGTTAGGATTTTGTGCTCAGAAAAATTTGGAGCTTCTTGGACAAATTAAAGGAATGCATTGATATTATAATTATCAGTGTCATTTACAGTGAACATAGTAAATGTCTTGCAGTATCCTTAAATATAAAAAAGGAATGGCTAAAATGAGCAATTTTGGATTATTGCATGAGTAACAGATGAATGTATCTGGAATATGGAGAATGTTTTATTACTTTCTTGATTTTTTTGTTGCTTTTTTTTTTCCCATGTAGGAATTATCTTTTTTGCGTGCAGTCCTAGCTATGAAAAAGCATAAGAGACAGGATGAAGTTATTACCTTACTGAATGTTGTTCTGGATACTCACTTTTCATCTTTGTGTGGCTTTCCTCTTGGTGTGGAGTATTTTGAAAAACTAAACCCCGATTTCTTGTTAGAAATCATTAGGGAATATCTTAGCTTTTGCCCAGCACAGGTAAGCAGCTGTGGATCATGTCTGTCTTAAAACGGAAGTTGTTCTTGGGTTTCATTTTGAGATCTGTTAATCACGAAGCAAAAATGTAGAAAGTCTTTCCTCTTAAAATGTGAATTTATTTGATGTAAAAGTGTGCTTTATGGTATTATACTTCTATGTAATCAAAACTATGAAAATACATCTTTTGTGAAGTGAGCAAATTGCAGTAATGATACCTGAGGAAACTTGGGATATTGCTATGTGTCGTGGTTTAGGGTCAGGGCAGCCCCTAAGACCCAACAGACGCTCTCTGTTAACCCCCTCCCTCCCCAAAGGGGAAGAGAAAAGGAATAAGGGAGAGAGACTTAGTGATTAGAAAAGGAAACTAGAACAGCTTTAATGATTAATAATAATAAAATAGAGTATGTACAAATATATNAGGTATTTCTTTGAAAGTATTTCTTTGATAATGAAACTGTTACAGGTCAGTGAATAGAGCTACCTCTGTATGAAACTAGGATATTCAAACTGATGATTCTACTCTTGAAATACTTATTGTCATCTCAGGATATCTTTTTAATATACATGTGGTCTTTCCTTGTTTCAGTTTCTTTTGAAAAAGAAATGTTTGGGTTTTTTTTGTTTTGAAAAAGATTTTGGTAAAAATCAGTGGAATGCTTTTGTGTATTATTATTACTAATTCCAAAGAAAAATCTCACTTACATTTTCTGTTATTGAATTTGCTTTTATTCTAGTATTGACATCAGAGTCAGGTAGAACTTAATAATTTGGATGGGGACCTGACATCTCTAAAGCAGAAGAAATGCATTTAAGGTTTCCTTAAATAAATGATTCTGAAATAGCTGGCAATCAACTTTTGTTATCCTGTCATAAGCAGATTCCAGTCTAATTATAGAATTATAGAATTCCCATAAATGTTTATATAGAACTTGAAAATCTAAGAAGCAAACATTGTTATGATCTGTCCCACCATCTATAATGAAAAGGTAATGTTTGAAAGTCCAAAACATTAGTAGCAATAACAATTTTATGTCAAAGAAGGAGATAAGTAAGAAGTGTCACTCTCTGAGGTAGTATCTTGTCTCAATATTTCCTCGGGGTATATTCCAGAAGTAATGGCAGTGATGGTTTTTAATTTGGAATGAAAGCTGTTTTTTTCTGAAAGATTTGTGAAAGAAAAGATAGACTTTTCCTGAAGTTTTTTATCCCTTTATTGCAAAAAGGAGTTTGCGGTTTTAGGGTGAGGAGCTCAACAAGGTGGTGGTGGAAGTTTCCAGTTATTATAATAGGGGATTGCTGCTTCTCCAGGGCATGGGTGCTGTGTAAATGTTAGCTCTGAATAGTAGGATCATTAGATTGCCTTTTCCTTTTTTATATGTAACACTTAGCAACTACCTAAAATAATACAGGGAAATGAACAACATTTATGATAATGAGCAACTAAAATGTAGTATGTTCCACTAGCAATTTACATGAAATGAAACTTCTTGTTTCTCAGCTGCCATTTTTAGTTTGTTGCTAGCAGTATGGGTATGTTTTGTGGTGTGGAATGAGGGTGGAAGGGATGGGACCACAACCTTTTCTTATCCTTTTGTTTATTCATTCCATCTTCAGCTCTCTTGAAATTTAGTTCATCTTGCCATTGTGTTGGATGAATTGACGTGATAATTCGGAGCATGTCACCAATTGTTTATGGACCAACTTGTCAGGTCTAAATCATTTTATCATCCTTGAAGTCCATGAGGCTGCCTTGTCTTCATGATAATACCAAGAAGTTGCCCCCTTAAATTTAAAACATTTTTATGTTTCTTCACAATGACAGAGAAGGCAAATCTTTTTTGGGCTGAAGAAAATAACAGTGCTTTGCTCATTTTAGTGTAAAGTGAAGCTCAGACTTAAAATGAAATCTAAGTTCAAAACCTGTCAACTAAAATATTCATTTTTCTTTATTGTGCATTTTTGTTTTTGTTTTCCCTCCTAGCCTGCAAGTCCTGGGCAGTCTCCTTCACCAGTTCTCAAGCACTGTGCTTCTGTTCTTGAAACTGTGGTAAAAACTGTGCCTGGTCTTCAACAAGCTGTCTTTTTAATGGCAAAAGTGAAATATTTGTCAGGTAATACTTATGTGAATGGTTATCTATCCACTTCTTTAGTTCGTTCAGTATGAAAAATTATTTTCACACTTATAAATTGTAATGGATATTTTTCTTTCACTGCAACAGACTAAGTGAAGAACATTTGTACTGCATTTTTTTCCCGATTTGTATAAGATTATAAAAATTGTACAAACACATATATATGGGGGTTTTTACTTATTGCTTCCAAAAAAGATTTATTGAGGGATTTACAGATGGAACAGTGGGGAACTATATTACCTTTGACCTGTTTTTGATTTAATTTCATAGCCACATGATAATTTGTATAGGAGTTTATTCACTAAATACTCATTTAAAAAAAAAGACAAAAGATTAATAAATGCTGTATATTTAATACCTGTGCTTCATATCAACTCTTTTTTCCCTTTTCCTTTTTATCTTAGGGGATATCGAAGCAGCCCATAGTAATCTACATTACTGTATTGAAAAGAATCCTTCTTATGCAGATGCACACTTACTAATGGCCCAGGTGTATTTGTCTCAAAACAATATTAAACAATGTTCTCAATCCTTAGAACTCTGTCTGAGCTACAGTTTTGAGGTGAGTTGGCCAAAAGAATGAAACCATTTTATTTGGTCTGTTGTCTGAAGTTGTATGATTTTATATATAGTAATTTTTAAATTAAATTTTTTATGACTCTTCCGCTATCAGTTTAATATCTTAATTTTTATATGAGCATGATATCTGACTATTTATCCAAGAAATGACCATAAGGACAATACTAGTACCTTGCCACAACATATTAAAATATAAAATAAAGTTAGCTTTTTGTCAAATCCTTACATAAATATTAAAAACATGTTCTACAAACAGAACTTTTAATTCCAGACTAGCCTTGCAACAATCTTCAGAGGCCAAGGTAAAGAGCCGACATGTGTCTGTATTTTTTGCACAGATGTACAGTTGCTAATGAAGATATGTACAGATGCCTAAGGGAATCAGAAGGGGTCTGTAGTTACCTCTTGGCAATTCATGCTGCTTTAAGAGAGTAACCATATGCTACTATGCTCTCTTCAATTAATGTCGCATCTTTGTCCATCTTTTCTGTCCGTCCCTTCAGGGGCAAATTTGGTAAAGTATTAGAAAACTTTCACTGCTTTGCAATGGACCTCACCAGTTTTATTCCCTGGGAATAGTACATTACAGTATGAGATTTTTTGATTTGTTGAACTTGGTGGAACTTTATGTAGGGTTAACTACATAAAGTTGGGAACACTCTACACAGCACTCCTTAGGTCTGAGTTGTGCCAAGGCTCTTGATGGAGCTTAGTTGAAAAGTGTCAAAACTACCGTTTCCTTGCAAGCACGCTCCCATCTTTGTTTCTGCCTCCAAGTAGTGCAAGAAAGGTGAAGATTACCTATTTAGGAGAAACCAAGGTGCTTGCAATTTTGTACACAGTTACATTTGTCTGACATTTCCTTTCTATGTGAATTATGTTTTAAGAAGGTGGAGCAATGGCAGGCAGGACTTATGCCAGGTAATGATTGTATACTTCTTTAAATTAATAGCCTAGTGAAGTGTGCATAGAGCAGTGTGGGAAAAACTTGAAATCCCTTAAAATTCAGTGTAGTTTCAAATAATGCTATTAGAAATGTATTTCTATCCAAAGTATCATCTAATAGTTTAAAAAATAATTTTAGAAAAATTGCTTTATTACTTGTTTGCATCCACTTTGAAAATTCTGATATTTCCATAAGTAAATTACTGAAATTGAAATTGGATATATTTGGAGGGAAGAATGAACCAAGGTCAGGATTTTTGGAAAAAATTAAGTTAATCTTTCATGCATAAAGTAAAATTTTGAAACTCTTTTATCTCATGTTGTGTTTTTTTAGGTGAGAGAACATCCTGTTTATCACTTAATTAAGGCCCAAACCCAGAAGAAGATGGGAGAATTGTCAGAAGCTATTAAGACCTTACAGATGGCAAAAAATTTGCCTGGAATGAGAAAAACTACAGCTTCATCAAAAACTAAAGGAAAAAGAATTGAAATTGATGCAAGTGATCGTGTGTCTGTCTTTCTCGAGTTAGTAGAAGCCCATCGTTTGAATGGAGAACCGGTAAGGTGTCAAACTTGTGAAGATGTAATACATACCTGAAAACAGTTTCCTCTTCCCATTACTAGAAGTGTCTGTCCTCATTAGTTTGGAATACAAAACCACGACGACTTTTACCAAGAGGTCTTGCTTTGCAAAATTTCCAAGATGTTAATATCTGATTTGGCAACTTGTACCTTAAATTGTATAGAGAGGGGAAAAAAAAATACATGGCAGTGCTCAGCTTGAGTCTACAAAGCTCCTTTTAATTTTGAGGAGATATTCTATTCAGCTATTCAGTTGCTGGCAGGTAGATTCTTGTTTCTCCTTAAGGATACAATTAGAAACACTTCTGGATCATGACTTTATATTTATGTAGCAGCATACTTACTATTAGGTGTATCTTAATAAACAGTAGGACACTGCTTGTATTCTTACAGGTATGTAAAGCCATGCAGCCATGTAGTTGGAAGAGACCTGTAGAGGTTATCCTGCTCCAAGCAGGACCTGTTAGAGCAAGATGCTAAAGGAATTGTTCAGTTGAATTTTGATAATCTCATATGTTTACAACAGAAATGTTATTTTCTCTACTAAAACTTTTTCTGATAATTCATATCACATAAAATTTATCTACAGAATCAAGAAGAAAAAAAAACACTTTAAATTTTTAGCAAAACAAATGAATACTAGGGTTTGGGGGTTTGCCTTTGTTTTGTTTGATTGTTTGTTTGTTTGTGTAATTCTCTCAGACATTTATTTGCTTATGATGTATTTATTTTCGGCTGTTCAACATCAGGAAATACATTAATTCTATTGATTTTCTTATTTGCAGCATGAAGCTGCTATTATACTGCAGGATGCCATTAATGAATTTTCGGGAACTCCTGAGGAATTACGAGTTGTGATTGCAAATGCAGATCTGGCAATTGCTCAAGGAAATGTTGAACAAGCCTTGACTATGCTCCGAAATATTACACCTGAGCAGCCTTACTTTGTACAAGCTAAAGAAAAAATGGCAGATATTTATCTTCAGTACAGGAAAGATAAGAAGTTATATGCTGGTTGCTATAGGTAAAAGTTTATGGTTTGTTTATATATTTTCCTGGATCTTTATTGGTAGTAGAGCTAGCTCATTTTTTCCCTTTTTAATACAAAAAGTCACAAATATTTAGTGGCATAATGAATTAATTTGATTAAGTGTTGTAAGATTTAAAACAGTAATTTGAAGTCTGATTTTAGAAACTTCTCTCATTTATTTATTTTCAGAAATAAACAAAAATAAAATCGTCAGAGGATAAAATTGTTGTCCTCCATTTGTTGTTGTTTAGATACCAGTATTGACATGTTAAATATTGAGCAAGGTTCTGTCTTCTGTTTTCAGAGACCTAGTAGAAAAACTACCAAGCACTCATACTTTTCTTCTTCTTGGTGATGCATACATGAATATTCAAGAGGTAAGTGCTTGCTAGAGATGAATAGAATGATTGAGTCATTTGTTGACTTTGGCAAGTTGAGACAATGTAGCATGCTGACTCTGATTGGTAGTTGGCAAACAGAAACTGCTTTAGGATGTGAAAAAAAAAAGTAATTACTGGTTATGAATATAACTGTTCTAAGTTCAGAGAAAGAGCTATTGAAAAAGCATTTCTTCTAAAAGCTGATCAGGTGAAATTCAAGGAGAGGATTTTTATCTAGAACACTGTGCCACCCAAAATAACAAAAATCTAAAGTGAGAGCTAAATTAAATTCAGAAGGAAGCTGGAAATGTTTAGAAGACTTCTGAAGCTTAGAATAATTTTATGTAACTCAGTTCTCATACCAAAAGTTTTTATTTAAAAAAAATAAATTATTGAATTCCTATACATTTTTTTACATCTTCTGCTTTCTTGATGAACAGGACATACTATTCAGTATTTGTTGAAGACAGTGTAAACAAATGAACATAGGAAGTTGAAGGATGCACATTTTAATTCATATTTTGAAAGAATAGATTATATTAGGTATGCAACTAACATGTTAAACTACTAGTTTGAGGATTTGGAGGTGATGTTTGTATGTAGTTTTCTCCTTAATGAAGAATTGTAAGGGAAAAGGGAATTTGTAGACCTGCTATAACATGATTAAAGGAGAGATATGTATGGTCCTCCAACACAGTAAGAAATTTGAGTAACTTTGTTAGCTAGTGAAAGTAGTAGTAGAGAAATTTCAGTGGAATAAGAATCAGATTAATTCAAACTCACTTGTTTCCGAAGTTGTCTTCTCATTCTGTTTTAGCATGGAAGTATAAGTTAACATGAGCTTTACACCCCCTGTAATTTCATAGTGACCATTCTTCTCTCAGAAGTATTATAGCTTATGAAGCAGTAGTATTTGGCAGACATTCTTGAAGGTTTTTTTTTCCTCACACTTTTTATCTTAGTCCTTCACACTGTTATCTTTTACTGTTGAAGCCTGATGAAGCCATAGAAGTTTATGAGCAGGCTTTGAAGAAAAATCCCAAAGATCCGGCTTTAGCAAGTAAAATCGGAAAAGCCCTGATCAGAACGCATAACTATTCAAAGGTATTCTATAAATACTGTAATTAAGTATCATATCCATTGTTGTTAACATGTGGGCTTTGCCTGATTTTGTTTTCAGGTGGCATAGAGAAAGCATCTCTCTTTAAGCACTAAACAGACATTTTATCCAGAAAGTAAGTTTGTAGTTTCCCTTCAAAATATGTGGTCAGTCAGCTCTGTGGCCCTTGCACAGGACAGGGAAGGGAAGAAAGTGTTTTGGGACAGCCTGGGAAGGAAGCAATTAGGGCTGTAATGCTGGGGAAATGGTGTGATTGTAGCTTTTAGAGCTTACCTACAGGAATTTTGAACTTAGGTCTCTTATGTTTTGCTTACATCTCACTGAACCTTTTGATAATGTGGTATTAAATAGTATCCATGTTGCCAAAAAGACTTAGCTGTTTTGTGGTTACAGTATTCTTCTGCGTACCTGCTGTGAAAGAAGCTGAGTTTCCCATTTCTCTTTTGGAGGAAGCTAACATCTGCTTAAGCTGGCATGTATGTTCTGTACAAGTGGCTTTGATGCAGACTGATAGAGAAGTTTAAATTGCAGATGAATTGGTGCCAACTTCCTAATTTCCAGTATCTGCTCTTTTTTTTCTAGTCACTTGTATTGAAATAACAACCAGTAAATGGGTACAGAAAGTGCCTTGGAGACCAAGTAAGAGAATTAGCTCTGTGCTTTTTCCAGCAGCACCTCTTCCATAAATGCTTAGCACAATCATGCTCTGTATTTATGGAAGTAATTACAAATAATGGTTTATCTTTCTTTGATCCAGAAGTTAGGAGGAGGGCCACAAAGATGATCAAGGGGCTGGAGCACCTCCTCTATGAAGACAGGCTGAGAGAGATGGGATTGCTTAGCTTCGAGAAGGCTCGGGGGGGACCCCTGAGTTTGTGTTACTAACTTAGAAGAGTGACACTGCATAGATTCTTTGAAGCAATGTCGAAATATGTCGTCATCTTCCCTGTTTAAAGTTGCATGCTTATTACCATTGTGCCAGGAGGTTGCCTAAGGAGAAACATAATGTTAGCTCGATGGCACAAACCCAGAGCTTCTACATCTCTTGGAAATGTCTATTAAATATTTTTTTTCTCTCAAGAAGACAATTATTGACCAAGCAAGTAACCAGGCAGTGACTGGGGTATTCTGTTGCATAGAATTCCCCCTGCAGATTTTTTTCTTATTACATTGAATGTGCTATAGAATAACTTGTAATCTTTATGGTGATGTGTGTTCTACAGACTTTAATTTTTTTATTTGGAGGTTTCAGCTGTATTCTCCTTGGGATGCTTATGCCCAAATAGGAATCCTGCCTGATTTGTGCATTGTTATTGTTGTTTTAACATGTTCAGGTTTAAAATAATATAAATGAAATATTTAAAAATAATTTTGGATATGTAACTTTTCAACATAACGCCAGTTCTCATTTTTTCCTTTTACTTCGACTACTAATGTCCTATTTCAAGAATACTAAAATTAAAAAAAACACAAACAAAACCAAACAACAACAAAAAACCCAAACAAACAAACAAACAAAAAAAAACCACAAAAAATCAACCAAACAACAAAAAAACCCAAACAAAAAGAAAAACACAAAAAATCAACCAAATAACAAAAAAAAAAACCAAAACAAAAATAGAAAAACAAAAAAACCCACAGCTATGCGATAATAGTTTATTTATGCAGAACATTGCTTTTTTTTCTTGAGGAAACATTTGACTTTTTGTTAGTTGATACGTTTATTTAAAAATGCAAAGAGAAGATGTTCTCTTAGATTTTGCTTAGTTGGTATGTTTAAATTTTTCATTACTTTTATCTCCATGTGTTTCAGGTATACTTTGGGAAAATACTTGCCCTTTTTATATAGTAAAACAGAATTTTAACTTCAGTCTGACTGGAATTACACAACTTCAGCAACTAATGAAAACACAGTTTAATTGGCAGTGGTCCTGTCAAAGATAGAATGTGCTATTGTGGTTAAGCTATGTAAATGCATGTTTATGAAAATGTGGGCTGTACTTATATTTATCTTACATTTGCATTCCGTTTTTGGAAGCCTGAGCTTGCAACTAAATAACATTTTTTTAAAGTGCATTATTTATTAGCAATTACTTGGTTAAAAGAGAAGTGAAGAAGGCAGAGAAAACTCTAAGGGGTATGTCATTAAATACCTAAGTAAAAGGGTTGTTGTCTATAAGATTTGGTTTTAAATAATATTTCAATTTCTGTTTCTTCCTTATAGGCAATCAGTTACTATGAGACTGCATTGAGAAGTGGTCAACAGAATTTCCTTTGCTATGATATGGCTGAGCTTTTAATGAAACTGAAGCAGTATGAAAAGGCAGCAAAAGTACTTCAGCAAGCTTTAGATCATGAGCCTGGTAGAGATGTAATTAATTTATAGCAAAACACGCAATTGCTACTGTTGTATGTGTTTTCTGCATGATTCTAAGCAACAGACACGTTCCCTGTAAACTTTTTTTGAACTGCAAGACACAGGAAACCATGAAGTTGCAAATGAGAAGTGCACTCATAAATTAACATCACTTATATTTAAAGGTGCTTTTGGTGCGATTTTTGGAATATTTGTGATTGATGAAATCAGTAAATACAATAGCAAAGCTCCACACATGCAAGTTTCTTTCTCTCCTGTGGAAGATTGGTAAATCTTCCAATTGTGAATAGGTCAAGTATAGCTAAGTCATTCCTGCTGTTAGGGAATGGTTTAGGTAGTAAATGCTATTCAGTAAGGTTGAGAGCAGAGATTGAACTGGTTGAAAGTGTCTCTTGAGTCCCTCTTTTACATGTGAGGACTATGCACTGACAAAGCTAAAATTTTGGATTTTTTTCCTTGTTTTTGTTAAAAGGCAAGTAAGAAGTTTTATGGTGTTTAGTGTGAGATATTGAATCTTTTTGCAGTGGTATAATGATATTTGTTAACTTCTGTGTCTCTCTGAGTACAGAAACAGTATTATCAAATCTTATTACTAGTCCCTTTTGTAACATTTTATGTCACTATCTTTCATACTGTGCAGAGGAGTTACTTAGTTAAAATAATCGTATTCATGTCTGTTCCAGAAGCTAGCAAAAGAAAGGTAGTTTGGGGCCTGACTAAAAATTTCATCAATCTTATATTTTTTGGGTGTACAGTAGGACTCGCTGTATCAATTTTGACATTTTTCATTGACTTTTGAGGAGGAATTAGACAAGAAGTGTCAGGAGTGGCTTTGTTTCCTGTCCTTAAAAAGCTTTTCTCTCATTTCTGAGAATGGAAATAGACTAGACAGGGAATTTTTGTTATTCCTTTTATATCTTTCAGTATCTTTGGCCTTAAGTCTCATTCTGTAGATTGTAGCATTTACTCTGCCCACTAACACCACACTGACTGAAATCACAATCCTAAATACATAAAGTTGAGCTGTGAACTTTTCCCTTAAGGTCTTGCTTGTAGTATGTGGAGAGCTTCATCTTTCTCTGACTTTGCCAGGATCAGTTCTTAGAAGAATCATGTTGTTTAATGTAATTCTTACAGTTAATGAATTGTCTTCTCTGATGGAAGATGGACGTTACCAGGTGATTCTAGCAAAAATTTACAGCAAAATGGAAAAGATTGATGAAGCTATTGTTTCATTGCAACAGGTAAATGCGAAAACAAGCACCCCTATGAAGGCTCTCAGTGTCCTCCCTTTTAACCCCTGGTTTCAATTTTATTCCAGACTCCATAATATTTTTGTGAATGAGGAAGATGCTTGCATGGTAGGGATAAAGCCCCAGTGACTGGTGCAAAATGTAAGGAACACAAGTGGTTAGATAAGCTTTTTGTAAGCAGTGTTACCTGAATTTTAAATGGGTATGCAGGCTTTTACTTGAAGTCTGCATTGGTGATATACTTATGTGCTCCACTCACAAATGGTTTTAGAAGAGCGGGTGAAAACAAAATTGGTTATGGGGACAACTTGGTTACGTATCTTTAACTCATCATTGAATCCCACTTACAGAGCAATCTGGAACAGTTTTCAATGGCTGTCATTTTATTGTACCACTGTTTATTTTAAATATCTGTTCATTCTGGAGTTGAATATTATTACTCAAACTGAGGCTTGAAAGAACAAAGATGGAAGCTAGAGATAATTTAATCCATTTAGAAGTCACTTTCTCAATACAAAGGTTGAGCAAGAGGATGGGTCAGTACATTCTCTTCCATTCTAACTCCATTCTGTTACGGAAACAGTAAGCAAAATAGCTTGAGCGGAAAGAGGGGAATCTCTTGTGTGTTAACTGGCTAGAATTCCAGTTGAAATAAAACTGATCAGGTTTAGTGAGAATTGACCACAACTATTTCCTTATCTGCCCTCTTCTGGGGCATCTCCTATTAACAAAGAGCTCTTACCTCTGTGCTTCTGACAGACTTTTCTTAATGACCACCTAAATGAAGGACCTCAGGAAAATAAAGTTTGAAGGCTTTTTGCACACAGACATCCACCTCTCCCCCACCCCCCTTTTCTGTGGTTAATGAAATATTTATGTACATAAACATTCTGGGGTTTGGCTTTTGTGGTCTTGTTTATACAACTTTATCAAAAACTTAATTTTAGGAAAAAGGCATGTAACGTTTCTATTGATTATTTCTGATGTAGGAAAGGTGGCTTTAGAAACTAAGGAGATTCTTAACAGGAACCCATGGAGATGATGAAAAAATTGTTCCAAGTGAAACTGTAGGGCTTGTGTGCAAAAGCATTGCTTTTTCTCTTTAATAACTAGAATTTGTTCAGTGATGTCCTATACCAGCATTTTTTGTGATTACAACTCTGAGAGTAGTTATAAATCAGAACATAACCATCAGATCAATAAAGATGTGTCAACTTTATTCAAATGAATGTATTTATTTGACCTAAGTATTCCTTGGGTGGAGTATTAAATAAGCTCGTTCATACCACCCTTGTCTTCAAGTACCCAAGGATCCCTGGATCCCACCCTGGCTTTTTGCTTTAATGTCCCATTCCTTATGTTCCACTAAATACTGTATATATGATTATCTCAAAAATTACGGGATTGGCATGCAGCTGGCATGCAGTATTTTAGAAGAAGTGTAATGAGATTCCATATTTTTGAAAGGTTGAGTACTAGGTTGCTTTTAGGCATGTTTTTAATGGAATTTTGGGGAAGCAATTTGAAACAGGTTGTTGAGAGAGATATTGGGGGGTGGGGGGGGTATTTTCTTTGTTTTTATAGTGGAAACATTTTTACCCACTTTCTTATTACTTGGCGGTTTTCATCTATAAAATACAAACTGTGCTTAGAGAACCTTTTAAAAATCTAATTGCATTATTTTAAAGTAGATAATATAAAACTCCTTTGAAAAGTTTTGACTGTTGACTCCTTTCCCCACACTAGGCTCGGGAGTTGCAAGCCAGAGTGCTTAAACGGGCTCAAATAGAACAGCTGGATGCAGTTCCTGCACAGAAACAGTTAGCAGCTGAAATTTGTGCTGAGATTGCAAAACATTCTACAGCCCAGCGAAACTATGAAAAAGCAATTAAATTTTACAAAGAAGCTCTTGTTCATTGTGAAACTGATAAAAAGGTCAGTTGTCTGCTATTTTGCATTATTTTTCCATTCAGTTTTGGTGTCTAGCAATACATTTTTCCAATTATACATAGTGTAGGAGTATATTTGCAGTTGATTCTGCTTTATGATTTACATAAAGCCTTAGACTTTCTCCCCTTCATTGCTTATCACGATAAAATAGTTCTATGTACTGCTAATTGTTCTCTTACACAAATTGCTGATTCAAGCAGTGGTCTGCACACACTCTGAGTTGTCCATTAGATTATATAGTCATGTACCAATTGACATACAGGTACAACATGGTAACAGTGGAGACTGAAACAAACTGAAACAGTCTGTGATGGGATTTCAGCCTTAATGATGCATACTTATGTATATTTCAGTTTGTTAATATTTTGTTTGCCATTGTTTCTCAGAAATGGATCTACACACAATCCTAATGTGGTAGGTTTGTAAATGTAAATAAGAAGACTCTTTCTGTTGGAATTTGCTTATACTCCAAAGCTAATTGGTGAATGTTAATGAGGTATTTACTTCTGTCAATGTTTAAACTACTGGGATTACGGGTCTGCCCCCCCAAAAAAATTATTCTTACCAAAATACTGTAGTCTTCAGAGCAGTACTATTAGAGCAGCTCTGTTTCAAATGTACCTCCAGGATATCCCTCTGAAGAAGAGAATTTTATTGTTTTAAAGGTAAGAGAATGGAAGTGAGTTGATTTACTTGACCAGGAGCCCACAGGAAACAGCAGAGAAAGCGCTCTCTTTGGAAGAGATAAGTTTTCCTGGAGACTCAAATCTCAGGTTAATCCTTATAGAACTGAACCAGCTTTCTTCATCTTTGAATTACATATGGTTAAATATTTTAATCTACAGGCAATGTTAGAACTTGCACGTTTATATCTTTCACAAGATGATACTGATGCCTGTCAACATCAGTGTTCCTTACTACTAAGGAATGACCAAGACAATGAAGCAGCAACAATGGTATGTGCTATTATATTAATCCTGTATCAGAAGTTTTTTGAAGTTTTTGTGTCTGCAGTGCAATGGCTCCATAAAATACTACTTTTCAGAAAACTCACAGCTTCTGATTTCAAAAACCTGTGTGAAAAACTCATTCAAACTTTTTTTTTTTCTGTGTATGCTGGATAATGATTCAAAATGAAGTTTCTGGCAATCATAAATGAATTTTCTAGCAATCATAGCCTTCATTCTATCTCAATGCAAAAAATGCATAGAGGAAAAAGTGGTAGGTGTAAGATTGATCAAAGCACGGCTTATTACATATCCTATTAGCAGTGACTAGTGGTCAGGGAAGAAGTTACTTTTCCAGCACAGTAATATTAAATCAAGTATCTAAAAAAACTTCCAGAGGTCTGTGTACTTAAGATGGGTTTAAGTCTTTATGGATTCAACAGTTAATCATCTTTCTACTTAACCATTTTTAATCACAGATGCAGATTCTGAATTTGTATACTTCTCTTCTTGGCTTAAAAGAGAGCTTAATAGACTGAGCAACTTATGCTTTAATATATTAGGAGAAAAATTATTTTGACAGGAATAATTTATTTTCTCACAACAGTCTAAAATCTGGAATGTGTCCTAGTGTGGTGCAAGAACAGTGGTAACAGCATTCAATATATGTTATTAAAGCTTTGCTTTTCTTTGTGCTCAGTCTGCATTTATGGGAAGTTAGGAGTAAAACTATACAAGTAAAACCAAACATATCTGAAAGGTACATCAGACTGTTTGTCTTTTCAGTTTTTCACTTAGGTAAAAAACTGAGATATGAGCCTGTACTTGGTCATTATTATCCTGCGTGTCTCTATATAGAGAGTGTTTATTTTCCAGAAAGTAGTGACAAACCCAGTTCTGTTTACTACTTGTGCAATTCCTGAAACACTTTAAACCTATAGTTTAATCCCTACTTTGCAGAACTGGAGTTCATTATAAAACACAATCTATAATGTTCTGTTTTGTTTTCTGTAAATTGGTCAATATTGTAGATGATGGCTGATCTCATGTTCAGGAAACAAGACTACGAACAAGCTGTCTTTCATTTCCAGCAGCTCCTAGAGCGCAAGCCAGGTGAATACTTAGCAATGGCATTTTTAATGCTTTCTGTTACATAGTTCTAATGAAATAAAGGAATAAATTTCTAAAAAACCCTTTGTATGATTCATAAGAAATATGTTGTTTATAATATAATGGATACTAAACCCAAAGACCGTTACTTTATGTAAAAGCAAATCTATCATAGGGGTAGATGAGAAAATTATTTATTGTAGATACAGTAATTTACTGTACTGCAGTGTGATTTGCATAGTTTACCTCAAGCCAAGTATAGCTGGGGTGTTATTTACTTTGAACTGTAAAGCACTTCCTCTTATATTTTAAGATATCAATTACATGAACACAAAGCTAGCATTTTATTTCAAGTTTAATAAAGGAAACTTGTCTCACACAGGAATGTTTCTTCTAGCAATTTGCAAATTATGACCAGAGAGAAAGCTACTAAAATGTAGTAAAACAGTAGTATAATGAATGTAAGGCTTGCTAGTGGACTTTATGAAAGAAGTTGTGAGAGCATAGAAAATGATTTTGAGTACTTCTGAAAGTGAAATACAATTATACTTAACTTCATACAGGTTTTTGTAGAAGTATTTTAGGTATCACTTGATAACTTCATTATTGTACTTCTGGTTACTATGTAATATGCCTTATGTATTATATATCATTTTTATATGTGAAAAAAATAAAGCGGACTCTTTGTTTCTTAAGCTATTCATACAGCAAATAACTAAAATTACAATATCCGAATTATTTGTATTATTTAGATAACTATGCAACCCTTTCGCGATTAATTGATCTGTTAAGAAGAGCTGGGAAACTAGAAGAAGTGCCAAGGTTCCTCTTAATGGCTGAAAAACATTCTTCCAGAACAAAGCTTGAACCAGGATTTCACTATTGCAAAGGACTGTATCTTTGGTACTTGCAATTATAATTAAGATAAAATTTATGTGATTATGTTGTATTTAAATTAACTTTTCATCCATTATCATTCACAGCTGCCAAGTATAGTGTGATGAGTAATATAGCACTACCTTCCTCATTACTTAAGATGCTAGGACGTTAGGAAAGGTCTCCTTTTCTGTTCTGAAATACTTTTCCAATGAGTTCCTCTTTCAAATGAAACTATTTTATCCGGTTTACTTATGTCTTTCACATTTTCTTCTTGTTAAAAGGGATATTCTTGCTTGCTTCAATAACATAATACTACTTATTTTCAAATTTTAGATTTTATCAGACTGACTTTAGCATGTAAAATAAATTCCTTGCAATAGTATGCATGCTGTTCAAACCTTTTATTATCAGTGTAAGAGTGTCACTGTTTTTTAAATACTTGGGTTTCTTTTGGGGATTTGGATGGGGTTCAGGGCAGCAAATTTTCCTTGCCTAGCTATAAATATACTGATTATCTGTCTAGGTATACTGGTGAACCAAATGATGCTCTCCGGCATTTTAATAAAGCTCGAAAGGACAGTGACTGGGGACAGAATGCAGTCTACAACATGATTGAAATTTGTTTGAACCCAGATAATGAAACCATGGGTGGTGAAGTCTTTGAAAATCTGGATGCTGAGATAGGGTAAGGGAATGAAATAAGTATTGCTTGGGTTCTTCTGTCTTCTCCTTCCTCTGCTGCCCCTTAATAATGTCCCTTAATTTTAACTGCTGGAACATTGATCTTATATAATACTTTGAATACTCTAATTACTACATTGTGAGAACCCATCCTAGGCTGCAATTAAAGTCAGTCTCAAGAAGGAAATACAGAAGATTTTATCTGGAAACCTGGTCACTTGCTTTTTAGGTTGAAACTGTGTTTTTTGCAGGAGAGAATCTATGCAGAATGCCTATATAACAAATCCACCTACAAAATGTCATGCCTTTAGCATGGAATCAGTAGTAACTTGTAATTTATTTGGTGTGTATTAGAAAAATGAGCTTTTACAAACTCTTTCTGATAACAGTAATTCGACAGAGAAACAGGAGTCTGTGCAGTTGGCTGTAAGAACAGCAGAAAATCTTCTGAAGGAACTCAAGCCTCAGACTGTGCAGGGTCACGTTCAACTGCGAATCATGGAAAATTATTGTCTCATGGCCACCAAACAAAAATCAAGTGTTGAAAGAGCATTGAACACTTTCACTGAAATAGTAGTGGCTGAGGTTAGTAACCTGTCTCACTTTATCAGTCTTCTCTTTCACACTTAACATTTTTTTTAACTAGTCTTACAGTTTACTGTCAGAGCTAGTGGTATGTGTTAGTGCTATTCATTCTAAATACATTTTTTTTCCTATTAAATAATTTTATGTTAAATTAAACAAACAACACAAACAAAAAAAAAATCAAACCCATACTGAAATAACACCTTATAGAAGTTTTTGCTTGGATTGCAAATTCATTTCAATTACATTCTAATATTGCCAGTTACTGAAGTGTGAATAGCCTGTTTGGTTTGAGTTGCTGCTTTTTAATTCCCAGTCTTGTCAGCAGTATGACTGATAAGTCCATATAGTACCATCATTCTGTAGGCAAAAGCAATTAAATATAAGTTGCCTCCATGTACTTCATAGCAATTTTACAGAATTTAGATTCCAGGGCAAGGTTGTCAGTCAGCTAAAAATTAATCCTTATGATGGAAATTATTTTGTAGCTACCTGTAGTCATAGCTTCAGGATAAATACTCTTGTTACTGGTACCTTTCAATGGATTTTTATTTAAGCACATGTAGACATATTTAGTCCATCAGAATTCCAAAAAATACTTAAGTTGCTACTACCCATTAACTGGGTGCTAAACTGCTCGTTGCCTGAGCTGCGTATACTGATGCTTATCTTGTGTGTAAGGCAGTTCTGATCATGACAAACAAGGTGTCCCTCTGCCTCCAGTACTGGCTTATCAGTCCTGCTGAGAATTGATCTGAGGTCCTGTGAATATTGAGTGTTTTTCATATGGTGACATAATTCTGTCAGGAAGAATGTTCCAGTGTATTCTATTTATTCTTCTCTTCAGGGTTGCATAAAATCCGTAATTTTAATTTATTCAGACTTCAAAGATTATTGATCCATGCAAAGTAGGACTATTGAGGGAGAGGGGGAATGAGCTGATAGTTATGTGGAAGAGGGGCTTTTGGTGGGGTCAGGGATTTTTAACCCACTTTGGCAAGCTTAGTGGGTTACAGCAGAACCCTACAAAGAGGTGTAGAGGCACAAAATACCAACAGTGAGCCGGGAACACTGAGAATAAGTAAGACACTTTTAAGCTAGCTGCTGATAACAAGTACTCTCTGCATTTAGGAAGCAATTTTGGGATGTGAGCCTCATTCTTATCTATACCTTGTGCTAATGAAGGCAGGATTTAAAAAAATCACACTTTCTTCTGCGCAACTTTCTGCTTTCTTGATGCTCTTCCATAGAATGGTGGGTTTTAAAAATCCTGTTTGTTTTACGTACCTTTTGGGTACAGGAAGCTTAGACTTAGATTTTTAGGAGCTGTGCACCTAATAATAAGAATCTGTTCCTATTATTGACACTTGACAGGCACTTCTAAAAGCAGAAAATGCCACCTGTATTATAAATTCAAGTGAGTTAATTTTCTATCTGAAGTATTTATATGTGTATCAAAAGGATAAACCTTAGTGCTATTGGAGTGTTTCTTATTGAGATGAAATACCTGTGAACGTTTTCGAAGTTCCCTGAGCCTGAAGAAGATTGTTTTGAGCCCAAACTTGTATTCAGCCTCTTAATTAGTTAACATGGTGCATTACTCTTACAGAAACAATCGTAGCACTAGGTGGAAAAGCAGGTTTGTAAGACTGGATGTTTGTAGGATCTTGAGATGTGGCTTTTGGATTTCAGATACCTGGTGAAAGTCTAAAAAAAAAAAAAAAAAAAAAGNTTCAAAAAAAAAAAAAAAAAAGAGGTAAAAAAAAAAAAGTTCAAAAGCAAAATAAATAAGCACCAAATAGTCAATGTTTTTTACTGCAGAAAGATCATGTACCAGCACTTTTGGGAATGGCCACAGCCTACATGATCTTGAAACAGACTCCACGAGCCAGAAATCAGTTAAAACGGATTTCAAAAATGAGCTGGAATCCCATTGATGCAGAGGAGTTTGAGAAGAGTTGGCTTCTGCTTGCAGATATATATATTCAATCTGCAAAATATGATATGGCAGGTGAATTATTAAAACGATGCCTTCGTCACAACAGGGTAAGTGAATATTCCTTAAAAATGATCTTCTATTTTTAATTCATCTAAATGTTTATTTTTCACCTGAAACATGATTTTAAAATGTATTTATTTTTCCCGTTGACTGGTATTTCACTTACTAAGGAGAAGTAGACAGAAACAAGCCAGGAAACTAGCAACTTTACACTGGAGGGTAGTGAACAAACCTGGGAAGGCTGCTTAGTCATTTTTATTCACATTCTGTAGAAATGTATGCAAGTTTTAGCTGTGATGACACTTGTTGCATTAAGGGTGGAAGTGAGACGTTTGCCTGTCAGAGCCCAAGGGCCTCACTGAGCACTTCTGCAAAGTCTAAGGTATGTCTGAGAGTCCTGTCTCAGAGTCCCAGCTAAGGGGCTTCAAACCAACGCACCTGTGTCTCTCAGAGCCCAGCCTAAGTGCTCCTGCTGAAATAGGGGTGGTGGTTACACATTTCAGAGGCCGGTTAAGGATTTAATGCTGAGACAGTTTAAAAGTTAAACTGATAGTTTTGATTTCTTAAAGTGACGGAGAGGTTTGGAATTGCCATTGATAAATGCACTGACTGCAAAAGGATAATTGAGCTCAAGCAGAGAATTCCCGAGTAACATCCAATGCAGTCAGATAGATAATAGGATAAGAGGTATACTGTATAGTGAAGGTGCAGTTCATACCAAGAAGATGTCCCTGTCTTGGGTGGAGGAAGGGGAGCACAGCCCACTGACCATCTCTGCGAGACTTTCAGTTTCATCTCTTCCCCCCCACACCTCCCTGCTGAGAGGTGTATTCCCTTTGTGATTTTTCTATCCTAATTCTGACCGTCCCTGCTTTCTAGGTGACTTTTAGCGTGATTTGGGAGGAGAGTTGAGTAATGTAGTAATTTGTGTTTAGCATGTACTCCTTTAGGCTTATTACCATACTCGTGTGTAAACTTTAATATTAATTTCTGTTAATTAGGCAAAGGTCTCCACTTGGACACTCTGGCCTTCAAAATTTGTTTGCACCTGTTGGTTTAGCTGAAACAGGGCTGTCCTATCTTCACAAGACTCCCTCCTTCATCTGTTTTGGCTGCCAACTTAGTGTCTCTCCAGCCCCAGAGAGAGCACAAGAATCTCATGGCCGTAAACATTTCAACCTTTCTCCTGAAGCACACTAAGTTAGCTATATTTCTGCCTCATGACAAGCTAGGCTGTTAAGCCACAGACACTAGATGCTTAAGGTGTTATGGAATGTGCGAGATGCTTTTTACCAAGTCTCACAAACCTGATGAAAAAAGATGTAGCCATATAAATTTTTGGAGATTTAACCCCTTTATTGAAACGTTTTCTTTATATCTTAGAATATGTTTTTAAATGTTTATGTTCATAAGCCTGCTAATATACAAGATGTTTTTATTTTTATTTTTTTAATGCTAGTATTAATCCTCTGCTGTGAAGTTACTGTCTGGGGGCAAACCCTAATGTTTTCACCTCAGGATTTCTGAGCAGGCAAACTGTCCAATACTCTCCTTTTACTACAGAAACAAGCTTTTGGTTCTTGTGCTTATTCATTTTGTCCCTTTTTGCTGATCACATTTCCATCTATACACTGCATTTTCCTTCAGTTGAGGCATATCCAATAGGCTAGTCTTCCATAGGTACTATGCTGCAGGTTCAGAATGCTATTTATAGTGCCCTGATTTTGTTTAGAAAAGGACCTGAGGCTGTATATTCCTTTGTCTGAATTCATCAGTATAGAAGGTAAGGTTCATTACTCAGTCACATACAGTCTGCGACCTTCTTAAGAGGTAGACTTTTTTTAAACAGAGATGCCCCTTAAAATAGGATGTACTCAAATTTGATTTTATGGAAAATCAGTTTGAAATTAGGTGAGAGAAATCTCTACCTTGAGGTCAGTTTCACACTTGTCCAGATGGCCAATGGAAATGGCAAAATCCATACCACTGAAGGATAAACATGAGTAATTTCCCAAAATGAGACATATCTTGAAATAACTTGTCTGCTGAGCAGGTATATATCACAAATTACAGTTTGTTGCAGAAATTCCCAAGCAGCTTACCAAGTAATTTCTTCTATAAAGTTTGAGCTCTGCTTGTTAGGGAACATGGCAAATTAGAAGTCTGCAACTCTGGTTCCTTAACAAAACAGCACAGTAAGATACTGACCTTTCCCCAACTCACATGCAAAGCAGCTAAGCAGGAATTGTACTAAACAAATAGGTGTTGAATATTTTAGATCTAAAAATGTCAATTCACAAGACAGTATTTTGCATGGTATTTTGGAAGATTTGGTTAGATTGAGAAAAGGTGTTACTGTGATGAATTATTTTTTTAGGATTGTTTTTAGCAGTCAGAATTGAATGTTGTGGAAATATGTATATATAGAGAGATACATACACACACATGTTTTAAGTAAATATGCTAAGTGAAAACTTCATAAAAGACTAGTATCTTGTAATATGAGTTTGTTCTGATCTTAGAAGACTTGGGTCTGTTTAAGTGAGATCCAAATGAGCAAACTCCCATAAAATTGGGGTTTTTTTTACTGATTACTCTTGTTTTGTTTATCGCAAATGAGAGGGGAGTATATTCATCTTTCACTCATTCCCATACTGCTTATTCCTGTATGCTGTGATTCGAAAGCTTTTAATCCCTGTATTTTGGAAGCCTAATGGGAAATAGTGAAGTTAAAGATGGAATATAATTTATACATCAGCATTTCTTTGTCAATGTGAAAAAAATGTGCATATTTTTATAAAAGCTTCATTTTTCTCTTGAAAATATTTGACCTAATGGCAGCATGATAATTTAAGTACAAGTAAAGTATCACTTATGCTTTACAGTTACACAGATTTGAAGTATTTAAACAATTAAGCTGCCAGTATTATTATATATAAGCTTACCTAAATAAAGAATTGAACAAATATTTATATTTTGCAGTCATGCTGCAAAGCTTATGAATACATGGGATACATAATGGAAAAGGAACAAGCATATAAAGATGCAGCAATAAATTACGAGATGGCCTGGAAATATGGAAACCAAACGAATCCAACAATAGGTATGTATATATAGCCTGTACATGTGATTTTAGGTACTACAGCAGGAATGGAACAGCTACCCTTAACTGGGAAGACTGCTTTTAATTTTCTATAGAAGATTAAAAAAATTAAAAGACAAAGTATAACTGATTTTCCTCACGTAAAAACTGCAGGTGTACTTAGCAGCCACTTGGGATGACTCCCATGGCAAGAGGTAGCAACTTTATGATAGTTGAAGGTTCTGCTTATTGTTTTAGTACAAGGTTGGGTCTGAAACAGTTTTAGTTCACCCTTCCTGAAAAACTTTCTCTATTAATTACAGCAATAACTTTTAATAGTAATGCAGTATGTACTGTCTATAGTAGAGAACCTTTTACAATACTCAGTATATACCTGCTGTTCTCATTTTGATAATCAGATTAATTATTGAAATGAATAACATTTTATATACATGAGTGTGGATTGTAAAAGAAATTATCTTTAAATATCTGGTTTAAAAAAAGGTGGTTAACTAAGAAGTTGGGATACTATTCAATTTTCAATTTGGATGGTTAGTTGAAGTCTACACTAAACTGTCAGATTCTTAGACTGTTTTAATGTAGGAAACCCATTATGAAATGAGTACATAGGGTAAAATGCCATTTATTATTCAACACTTAGCATCTGTCTCTAGGTCCCAAGACTTGTGGTTTACACATTCTGTTCCAGGTTTTGGGCTATACTTATGGCCCCTCAAAAATAGATACTTGTCTGAGGTCTTTTTTTGTGCCCTAGGTTTTTTTAGTGTTAGGGTGAGAGAGTCTTTGGCATCAACTGGAAAACTACAGTGGTTTTTTAACAAGATTGTAACTATTATGCTTATGAACTGCCATACATTTTGTTTCTTTAACTGTAACTCCTGGATGCTGCAATGGTTTGGTTAATGATTTTCATTCATTAAAACAATCATGCATGCAGGGAGAGCATGATATTGCAGGTACCGCATGCATGTTGTTATTTAGTTTTTCATACAACACGGAGATTTGTTGTGCATTAAAACTAAAATAGCTAAAGCAGCGCAAACTGTATCTGACAAGTAAAACTGCATAACTTGGTATCAGGACTCTTGAACTCTTTATTTGCTAGTGAGGATAATTTCATAAATGAAAGATTTAAAATGACAGATTTTGGAATTAGCATGCTTAGAACCATTTTTTTCTCAGTCCTGATGACTCTTCAGGCTGATTGACTTGAGCTATACTTTTTACATTGAAAATACCAGCCTGACATGTTGCTATGTGGCTTAGCTAGTCCATGTGATTTTTTTTTTATTTTTTTTTTTTTCTGATCAGTGCTCTGCTGACAGTGGAACAGAATGGTATTTTAATTCCCTAGTTTGTTATTGCTATCTTCATTTATCTTTTTCTTTTGTCCTTTAATAATTCAATTGCTTTTACAGAGCGGTCACCGTGAGAAGCTCTATGGGGTACCATAGTAATTGAAAAAGTACAGCCA
Source organism: Chloroceryle aenea (assembly GCA_013399075.1). NCBI lineage: Eukaryota > Metazoa > Chordata > Aves > Coraciiformes > Cerylidae > Chloroceryle > Chloroceryle aenea. Next base: position 33,610 of record VWZY01003265.1, read on the forward strand.
TTGTATATTCTCTGTAGTAACACATGCTCGAAAGAATAATGTCTCCCTTTGATTCAGACATAGCTATTGGTATGTAAAGGACTTCTATTTACAACTTGAAGTGACTTTTAGTAGAAATTTTGGTCTCTACAGGCTTAGATGAGAGAATACTAGAAAACAAACATACTAACTTTGGAAGCATATGGTGATCAAAATGAATTTGAATATGATATTATCATTACTGAATACAGAAACTGAAATTGCTGTCTTTTTTTTACCCTTTTACTTACAGGATACAAGCTGGCTTTCAATTACCTGAAAGGAAAGAGATATGTTGATGCGATTGATGTCTGTCATAAGGTAGAATTTGCATATGTACTTAATACTCTGTCTACTGTTGCAGCATTCTTTTACACAGTGATCCTTTTTTTTTTTTCAGTTGAGTTTAAGCCCTGTATTTTAAAAATCTAATGTCAGAAAGATGCCATATTTAATAAGCTTCATGAAATTAAACATCCTCTACATAATCTGCTTTATCCTGAGCTCCCTTGCCACTAGGTAAATAGGAGATAGAGTAGCTATCTATCAATGTGAAAGAATATTCAAATGGCAGTACCTTCTTTTAGCCCTGTGATTGCAAGTTGGTAGATCCCATACAGAAGTACAGCTAAAGAAGATAACCAAATATTAATAGCAAAAGAAAGTGTTAGAAAGTAACTTGCAATATTATCTTTGTATGATCCAAACATAAATAGAGCATATGCAGAATGAGAGGAAGGGCTACTATTATAGAAGCAGAATGAACATTATGAATTAATAATCATTAATATTAATAATTATATTTGCTCTTTTGATGGGAAATAAAGAAGTAGAAAGGACAAATTGAATGAAAGGATAGTAGAGAGGAGGGAATTGAAAGGGAAAAGAGATGAAGTGGGTAAAGTACAGTAAGACAGAGCCTGAGGGAGTGAAAACTATAAGAGTGGTTTATCATTGCAGAGCATATATGCTTAAAGCACTGGAAATGTCTCCAGAGGTCACTGTACTGAATGGAGGCATTTCCAGCCACCCAGAGGCTTTAGCACTTGACCCCCGTGTCTTTTGCACAAGGTGACAGGGCCATGTGAAAAGGAAGTAAGGTGTCTTTGATAAAGGTGTTCTTGACCTCCCTGTATGTTACTCTCCAGCCATGGTTAAATATTTATGCATTCTTAAAACGAACTTGTCATGTTGTTATTTTAGTTTTAAAATATGTAAGCTCAGTGATAAGGGAGAGAACCAAACACAGTATTCTCTCTTCTAGACACAGAAATTTTGGGTCATTTTGTCTTTTGACAGGTCCTTGAAGCACATCCAAACTATCCAAAGATCAGAAAGGAAATACTTGACAAGGCCCGTGCATCACTAAGAACATGAATTGGTTGGTGGTTTTTTGTATGGCTCATGGACTTGTTTGTCTAATCTGACTTCAGGAGCTATGAATGAAATACCGCACTGACAGAGACCATATCATCGCAAAAATACTGTGTATATGATTAACTTAGTTATACTAGAGATCTGGATTATTTTCAAGAAAAATCTGAAAGCCTAAAAGGAATTGTATTTATTCTCTCTCATTCAGGAGAGAATACTGCTTACAAGACTGCTATGGGACCAGTATCACAAAAAAAAAAAAAAAAGTGTCATCAGCACTATAAAAATATTTTAAAGCATCTAACTCTTGTGTTTTCTTTTGTCCATTTGAAATAGCACCCAAAACTCCAGCCTATCCTATCTGGTGCAGGGACATTAAGATGCTGGATTTCAGTTCATGTAAACCATTTATGCATAATTACTCTGTAATCTTTATTATTACAGGTGTATTTTTTTAAATATCCTTTTTATTTTTACATATATTACAAGCGTGCTTTATTTTTGAATCTTGAAGAGACGTTTGCATACTTTGTTCTCAATGAAACATTTGTAAGGAAAATAGAGTACTTAAAGTTAAGACCTTATGTAAATATTCAGTAAAGGCTCTCATAGATCATGTAAATCTTACACAGAATTAATTTTCTACTTGTGCTATCTATTAATCCACCTGTCAGGTTTCCATGAAGAGAAATGTTGGAAATCTTTAATTTCGAGTGTTTAGTTTTTCAGTATTTTATGTGTACACAGTACAGTCATTTGCACAAGTTAGCAATAATTTTAATACATATAAAACATCTTTCTGGGGAACTAATTTGGATTACAGGGGATTCTTATCTTGTCTCACATACCGAATAGGCCTGTGGGTCTTTAAGGGAGCAATAGCATGTCCTGAATCAGTGAGAGAAGACAGACCAGATTTTTTTTACAGTGATACAGATTTATTTTTTTTAAAAAAAACCAAATGCCTAGCAAAACCCACTGTTACAGTGCTGTATTTGGTTTTCAAGCAGTACTTGATTTTGTATGTATTTGACTAGCAAAGTAATGTTTGGGCATGAAAAGAGAATTCCTAATACTAGTTAAATTTCTTAAAATAACCAATTTCAGTTTCTTCCTCAGGTAATTTTAGCTTTTCATGTTGACATTGTGTGATGCCCCTTTCATTTGATTTTTGGGTTTCATCTTTATGACAACTGAATGTTAAGGGTACAAAAGGGAGCCTGTTCACAGTCATTATCTGAATATCATTATGAATAACTGGGTGCTCTGTCTCGTGTAAGTTTATAGTCTTGTTTCCTAAGTAAAATGTCATACTACTTATATACATGCATCACTTAGGCAATGATGCTACCTACTGGTGGTTTCCATGTTCTGCATTCCTTTTGAGCTCTTGCTCAGCCACACTAAAATGAATAGATGTCTCACGACTCTAACACTTGTACAAGATTTGTGTGAATATTAGAACTAAGAAAAGACCCAAATAAGTGGCTTTGCCTTCCCTAGGGAACCTTGAAACCTCTGTCTGAGCACTGGCAATCAGTGTGCCCAGAACTGTACCAGGCACGGTACAGGCTCCCTCCTGTCTTGTGCTGGCAAATTGTGCAGCATGAGAGTTCTGAGGGAGTAGATTTAGGAGACTGGGGAAAAACTGATGGTGTGGGAGTGGAATGAGGAACAGGGAAGGATCTGGAAAATGCTGAGGCTAGGGGAGAGCTATAAGGTAGCTGGTCTGTGGGGGTCAGTAGACGATAAATTCTTAAACTGTGCTGGTTTCTTTGGTATTTTTCTAGTGTTAAAAGAATAAGTACGTAGGCCTTATCAAGGCAGTTTCTAGTGAAACAGCATTTCTTTATACACAGCCCTAGTCATATAGGATCAATGTGGGTTTGCTTCCTTCGTAGCATTAGATAACATTTAGCTCAACTACAGGAAAAAAATAGGTGGGTTTATATTGGTATATCAAGATGTTTTCAAAAAAGGCAAAACTAATCCACATCTACATCTCTTTATCTGTGTTTCATTGTAAGCAGAAGATGGGCATTACCCTTTCACAAGATGGGTAACAGATTAGATCATGACAATGGTAAGATAGAGAAATTGAACTGAGACTTCAAGCCTTTTGTGGCTAGTTTTTGGTGAAGGGCTTTATTCATATACCTTGTGGATGAAAGACTTCTGCATTCCCATTAGCCATTTTGAACGTATCTAGCCACTAGTGTCTTTTTATTGATGAGGACTTTAAAAGAGTGCAAATATGAGGCACATCTTTGGATTTCAAGTTTTAAAAAATGGTAGCCATAAGTAGTCCTTTAGAGAAGATCTTGCTTTAATACAGAATTCCCAGAAGAAATAAATGGCCTTTCCAATTCCCTTTTGGCTTATATAAACCAATCTAAGTTCTTCTGTCCTTACTAAATTTTACCTTAAAAAAAAAATAAAAATCTGCAAAAGGAATGTCTTTGTTTCGTTTCTCTTTCCTCCAATTAATTGAAACTGTTAATTTCAGCTTTCCTTCTGCTTTTATAGTTTCTTATTTAAAAAATTGAATGTCATGGTAGCTTTATGGTTTTTTATCCCCTTTATTAATAAATGATTTTGAATGGAACAGACTCCTGGGATGGAGGGGAGTCAGTAATGCTAATTTCAAAGAGCTGCAGTCTTCAGTGTGATGTTGCTTAGCAACCCATCTTCCAGATTTGCCTTTGGTGAATAAAAGAGGAGAGTGAAGCTGTGTTTCCTATTGATTCACTCACAGAAACTGGAAATCTAAACATCTTTTGGCTATAGCAACATAAACCATAGGTGTCTCTTCCTTTCCTCTCGTGCTTCCCATTCTGCAGGTATAGAATGCCTAGAATGTTTTAGGGAGGTTATGTAAAGATTTTTTTGTAACAGTGTACTAAGTAATATTTCTGGTTTAATTCCCTAATTCTTTTTTTCAGATTTGTACCAATAATTAGAAAGATGGTCTACAAAGTGTTATAAGGTACGATAATTGGTACAATTATCTAAAATAAATAAATAGCAAGACTCTTAGAGAGAAATAGAGTAAAATAATTTGCATTTCTCCCCCTTCTTTTTGGACTAGATTTGACTAGTCATTTCTTAAATGTGGCTACAGCAATTTTTAGAAAGCCTCATAAATCAGGCAACTCTGGTTTAGCAACCTAAACCTTAATCTAGTTATTGGCTAGATGAAGGTTATTTGCTTTCTAAACATAATGGTTTAAACAGAGTTTATAGTGTTAGGGAATTTGTTGAAAATTTTCTGAACTGAGTTATCTTTGAAAGAGATCATAAAGAGCTCATTAGTGTGTTCCCTCCACAATGCTGAACAGGAAAAAAAAATAAGAAAAAAAAATAAGGAAAAAAATTGTTAGAAGTAATTCTGGCTTCATTAACTTAGTGGTTTTTAATCTCTTGCTTCATCTTGTAGTGCAGTCAGAACTAGTTTGTTTTGTTTGCCTTTTTAAAACAAAAAAAAAAACAAAACCCAAACATTGGCCTGCCTTAATGATTAGCATTGGACTGTTACTGCAAAAATCACATGCATTTATTAACTAAAAGTTGTTTTAGTAATTAGGCAACATGGTGCTTGCTAAAAGGAGCTAAATAAACGGTCTACATCTTGTTTTTAAAGGTGCCCATATACCTGTAAGTGCAGATTTTATTCTGGAAAACAGCAGCTTTTAAAATGTTCACAGTAGGAATTTACCTTACTTGAATTCTGTGCTATGAAAAGCTATGTTCTATATATGTTGGCTGTGCATGTCTCAGGTGACAGTACAGTTCAGGCCTCAACTTTTAAAGGTGTAAGGAAGGATTTTAACATGCTAGAAATACTAGAACATATTAACTGTGATTTATTCTTTTCTAAATCTTCATTAAGTCTTCTCAGAGAAGGTGAATTTAACCATGATACCGGTATTAACATTTTTGTCACTGCTGTAGAATCTCTGCCAACTCGCTGTGTATTTGCTGAGCAAATTGAGCTCCCTGCAGTTCAGCCAAGATGAAAGGAAGGGGCTTGGAAGTGCTGGGCTCAACGGTAATTTTGCTACTTTTAGTTGTAGGCTCTATACTTTATTAAGGGAAGAGCAACTTTGTGCAGTTATTTCTTTGGGGAGGAAAAAAAAAAACCAAACCAGGAAAAACAACAACACAAAACCACCACCTTAAACCGTGCTTTTCTAGGAAAGCAATTTTCCATCTCTCCCTCTGCGACGCTTTGCATTGTAAAGGAAAGGAGCTCAGTGTGATATCCTTTCTCTCAAACTCTGATCTCACCTCGAAGGGATTTTGTGTTCCGTTTCCCAGCAACGTGAGCTGGGAGTGCTTGGTCAACCACGTCGTGCACGACATAACACTTAGGTGAGTGAAGAAAAAAACCTC
>VWZY01003274.1:0-46554 GCA_013399075.1 Chloroceryle aenea
TGCCAGGTCGTGCACTTCAATCAGAACAATCTCAGGCAATGCTACAGCTTGGGGAGGAGTGGCTTGAAATTTGCCTGGTAGAAGAGGACCTGGGGGTGCTGGTGGATGGCTGGCTGAACATGAGCCAGCAGTGTCCCCAGTGACCAGGAAGACCAACATCATCCTGGCTTGTATCACAATAGAGTGTCCAGAAGGAGTAGAGCTGTGATTGTGCCCCTGTACTTCTCACTGGTGAGGCCATAGCTTGAGTCCTGTATTCAGTTTTGGGCACCACAGTATAAAAAAAGACATTGGGGTGCTGGAGTGAGCTAAGAGGAGGTCAAGGAAGCTGGTAAAGGGTCTGGAGAAAATGTCTTATAAGGAGCTTCTGAGGGACATGGGGCTGTTTAGGCTGGAGAAGGCTGGCAGGAGACCTTATCACACTCTACAGCTACCTGAAAAGATGTTGTAACGAGGTGGGTGTTGGTCTCTTTTCCCAGGTGACTAGTGATAGGACAAGAGGAAATGGGCTTAAGTTGCACCAGGGGAGGTTTAGGTTGGATATTAGGAAGAATTTCTTTACTGAGAGAGTGGTGAGGCATTGGAACAGGCTGCCCAGGGGCTGTGGTGGAATCACAATCCCTGGAGGTGTTTAAAAAATGTCTGGATGTGGCACTTCAGGACATGGTTTGATGTTCCTGATAGTATTTAGTAGACTGTTGGACTTGATGATCTTGAAAGTCATTTCCAACCTTAATGATTCTATAATTCTATGATTATATAAAATAATATTCACAGTAAAGAGACAACTCAATAGACTCCTCATAGCAGTCATTAAAGATATTGGCACCAAGCTTTACTGTGGCAAGTTGTAAGGTTTTGACCTATGTTCAGCCTAACCTGGAGTGAATCCACTGGCTACCAAATTGCTGTGTCCCATGGTAAGAAGTTTCACAGGAATGTAAGACAGTGTGGGGGTTTTGGTCGCTTTAATATTAAGTTGCAAAAAATGAGAAGGCAGGCTCTGTTGTTTTCTCTCCCTTTCTGTTACTTATTTTCTATTGCACTGCAGTTCTGCAAGGAACTGTAACACATTGGGATGCGCTGTGCCCTTTTCCTCAATCAACCTGAAACCCATAGGTGTTTTAAACCTGCAAGATAAGGGACAAAATAACCAAACTGCTGTCTCTGATGCTTCTTGAAGTCGGGAGGAGGGTTTGTATAGCTGCATTGTGAACAGAAGCTGATTAGCTGAAAATTAAGCAGAATCACCTTTCTGTGACAACCCTCACTTGCATTTAGTGTACATCAGTGCTCAAATTTTAAGAGCTCTGGGGAAATTCCCTACAGGTTGTGATAACTGTTAGGGTTTTATTTCCCAAAGCTGTTTTTCTTGTCATTCCATGAGAAGAGATGGAGTTTGATTGGCTTGCTCTGCACCTTCTTTTTATTTCTCTCTGCAAGTTGTCTGACTTGCTCCGTATTGCAGGTGTGTGCTTTGCCTAATATTGCTTGAAAATTAAGAAACCCCTCAAAAGCATATTCTGGTTCTTTTTATTTCACCATTTAAATTTCAGAAATAGCTAACTTTAAAAGTACTAGCATGATTATGTAATACTCCAAAAACAAGTGTCAGGTATAGTTACGACTGCTCAGTTGTGCTTCTAAATTCCTTCAGTCAGTTTGATTTGTTGATCAATTATATTGTTGGGTTTATATAACAATAGAGAAATGAAAACTTAAAACAAAAAAAAACCCAACATATTCCCTGCCCTTCAATACACTGAAGAGGACAGCAAGACAAGCTTTGAGGAAGAATTTGAAGTTCTTCAGAGTGCTTCATGATAGTGGAATAAAAATAAAGCTTTAAAAATAACTCTAATCAGATAATTTATGGTTAAATGTCACTTCAGAGACTGATGCCCCTAGATGGTGCTATTACTCAGATCTGGGTTTGCCAGGAAAGCATTTTTCCTAATCAATTTTTCTTTGCTGAGATGATGCATAAGGCACACAACAAAGTTAGTGTAAGATGTATTGATTTAAATGAGAGAAGAGTTAAGCACAGAAAATTTTATGTAATGTCACCAACTGTGAGGTCCCTTTAACACTCGAAATGAGTGAATGGTACATTTAGGAGAGTTTGGAGGGTTTTTTTTGCCTTACCAGGAAAGAGGGCCATGATGTCAGCCACATCGGTATATACACATCATGATGACTTTGCACTTTTATTGTACTTCGGATTAATAACTAAGGATTGTTTGTATTTATTTAATATACACATAAAATAGATTTTCAGTTAACAAACTGAATTTTGCAAAAGGAATCTATAGTTTTTTAACAATGCCATAATTTTAATTATAGGAGTGTATGAACATTGCAACATCAATTCATCCCAAGGGAAGCAGTCAAACCAAGCCATAAGCCTTACAATAAAGTCTGAAATTTGAGATATAGTCATGTTATGTTTCCATCATGGAAACTGATGTTTTGCTAGATAATATTCTTTCTGCTTATTTTGCATCAATTATATAGGAATAATTTTTAATCAAATTTTTTTCCCAAGTAGTTCTCTGAGCACATTTTCTGTAATGGCCCATTTCCAGTGCTATAGATATGCTTTTCATATCCTGTTTCTTGAATAAGCAAAACGTGATACCAATAGAAGTGCAGTGACATAAATGAATCAGAAAGACATTCTGATTAGATATCACCAAAATAATATCTCCAAGCTATTTTCAGGGTTTTCTTAAACTGGAGTTTTTCCACATGTAGAAACCCTTGATGTCTCTCTTGGGAGTTTTGTAAATGGTCTTTTTGATGCAAGTCAACTGCTGACATTTAACATTGCTCAGCAATTGAACAGATTGAATAGCATCTGTAAAGAAAACCAATTAAATACCTCTTTGTAATGCTGGGATCAATAAGTTGGCTTCAGCAGTTGCATCTTAATCAGTCCCAGTTTCTAACATCTATAGAATTTCTTATTATAAATAAAATTTCTTTTCTACGCATAGATGCTGTGTGCTTAATTGTAAGTAAAACAGAATTAAGGATGAGATAAACAACATTTAAATTAAGGTAACCATTCCAATCGGTCCTCAAAAAATCCCAAATCAACTCTGCCAGTTTCCTAGTGATAGTTGAATGTCATCAGCTGCATGAAGTTTGTTTAGAGTCACATTAAGATATGCTTCCTGATCATTGGCAGGGAGGGCGGAAATAATTGGAATTCTAAAGATAGTAATTTTTTTGTATTATAGGTCTATTAATAGCTCCTCCTAATGCATTCAAAAGTGAGAATGAACACCATGCAAGGAGTTGTCATAAAATCCACATCCCAGATGAAGCTGCAGTGACAGCTGTGGCTGAAGGGAGGATTGAAAAAGAGACGGTAACACACCACCTCAATAAAGCAACTGTCTCCTGTTGTGACTTCACATATATTCCTCTTCTAAGTTTTTTCCATGCTGCCCTTAGCCTGAACTACCCGCTGATTCCTTTATGTCCAATTCTTACCTCTGTAACCAGTTCTGGGTAATCTGGCCATGACCTTTTTTATCATTTTGAGAGTGAAAGGTCTAATTCTTGGGCACTTTAGCGAGACTTTTTTTTTTTTTTTTTTAATTTTTTTTTTTTTTTTTTTTCTTGATCAAATACTGGAGGACGGGTACAGCTGAGTATGAGTAAAATGCATGCCCTTTCCTTTCTGAGTATGTTGTCTTCCTTTAATAACAAAACCCTACAACTTCACTGCTGCTTAGTCCTGTTTGTCCAAGTATAGATAATAAAACTGTTGCTGAGAGTGATTTTTCTCTTTCTTTGTGAATGAAATTCTGAGGGCGATTATGTTTTACTGTTTACTGTGATGCTGGTAGTTGGGAGGCAAATAAGGTCAAATATGTTGTGCAGAGGAGGATGTTTATGATAGTGATTTGTGGTTGTGAATGCCAGGTAGCTCCATCTTTCACTGAAAATGTAATCCGAATTTGACAAACAATAGAAAACCTGCAACAAGAGTGAGTTTAGACCTGCTACTGCCATTAGTTTCAGTATAATAGAATGAAACTCAAAATAGAGTGTATTTGTGTGCCTGATTGCTTAAAACCAGTCATTATCATTTGGTATACTGATGCAAGTGGACTGGGGTAAACTGATATTAGTTGATGTAAATCCAAATTAATGTAATAACCTTCCCATTCTGGATGAGTCAACAGAATTAACAGATGGTGTAATCTCATTTATTCCTCCATGGTTCGTACAAGTACTTCATAAATAGCAAAAGCAAATGGTATGTCAGGACTGCCTTTGATACAAGAAGGAAAGGCTAAGCATGCTCTATGCTCATCTACAAATCTTCCTGTTTCAAATGTCTCTTCTAATTTGAAAATAGACCTTGTACTCTTATAAGGCTATTTGAGACCCTGTTACAGAGAACTTATCCTTTGCAGAGAAATATGTAAGAGGGTGTTTACCTTTTAGTCTACAAATAGAATAATGAATATAAGGGAGAGACACATGTAAAAGCCAAGGTATTTCCTGACCATTAGGGGTGAGAAGTTGGAGCTGGCTCAAGAGAGACCTGTGTACACAACTACAGCTTGGCCACCTAACTCAATGATTTTGTGCCTGCTTTAAGATCTGGGTTTTATCAGAATGAATTAGATATTGAGGTAACATTTAAAATTTGTTTCCCAGAAGGTATTTTCAAGTGTTATCTCAAGGAGCTAGTTATTTGTTTGTCTTTGGTAGGTAGGGAACTGCATCCTTGTTTTATTTAATGTGATTTGGATTCTTTGCTCAGGTTTCTGTGCTGTCTAGAAATTACGTTCCAGAGTGCCTTGGTTCTAGACCAAGGTAACACATGGGAGATGTTTGTAGTGAGATGGCTTATCTTTCTGTTGCATTCCAGTGAGAAAGGGTATCAACTGCTTTAAGCAGTGATCCTGTTCCATCTGTTTCAGAGAAATGCTGTAATCAGACTGTGAAGGAGAAATATATTTTCTTGGTTAAAATTCTGGAGGAAACTACATTACATTGCAGACCTGCTGAGGATCCTGGTGTGACAGAGAGCTTTGCTTCAGAAGCAGCTTTTGAAGGTGGCTGTCTGCTTTCACCCAACTTTTACCTGTTTAGAAGGAGGAGTATAAAAGAAGTGGCAGGTACCAGAGATGTCCTTCTTTATGACTTAATGCCTTGCCTCTGCTTACATTTTTATTAAAAAGTAGCTACTGAATTAAGTTTAGCATTAGGCAAGAATTATGAGTAGCTAAGGGATGCAGCCAAAAATTATCACACACACCCCCCCCCAAATTTCCAAGTTTATCTCTCATTTAAAACCAAGAATTTTGCACTTTAATTAGATGCAGGTTTTCCCTACAGATTGTTCACAAGGTGATAGCTCAGGTTTGGGGTTTTTTTTTTGTCCACTGCTTTATGACCTTTTCTTTTTCCTCCTCGTTTTGTTGCTTGTGGTATAATTGGCTTTATGCTGGGAAATTCATATCCATTATAAAGGAGGTGAAATATCAGCATCCTACCCTATGCTACATGAAAGGAAAAGGGAAAATAACTTGCTCGAAATGTCTTTTCACTTCTTTGCCTATAACAGGCAAATGATTCAAAGTAAAAAGATTTTGTTTGTTTTATTTCTTGAAAAGATATATGCAGAGTAATGAGTTGGAAGAAAGAAATTCTTGATTAATGAATCTAGTATAACTTGCCCAAATTAGAGTTAAACTCTTCAGGTCCTACTCTTCATTTATAGTAAAGATTGTTTGATTATTATTATTTTACTGAGAAAGAAACTCAGTTCTAGGAAATCAGGACTTTGTTTTGACTGTCACATTGCACTATATTGAACTTGGATAGTGTCATAATACTGTTGTCATCCCACTTCTAACTCATACACTTGCATTTGAGTATAAAATGAGGAATTACTTTTCTTACATCTATTGTTCAGCTCAACTTTTTTACTTTAAGAAGATAATTAATATATATGAATAAATGTAGGTGGTTATGTTGTAATGTTGCAGCAGTGGAGGAAAGTGTCATTTTTTTGGAGAATCACTGTTAACTAGCACTGATGAAGAGTCAGAGAAAGTATGTCAAATTAAGTGGGTGTTATATATTATTTAATCTAAATCCTTTTACCCCAACAGGTAGGTAGCTGTTCTTTTTCTGACAAGAACAGCTAGTTTGTACAATCACTTTTCATTGATTTTACTTGGGACACATTAATACAGCTTTGCTGAAACAAGCAAAACCTTCTCATTGTCTTCTCTTGTTCTTTCCAGTTCATCACCAGGAGCAGACGTGTCCTTTTATTGTTTAATAAATCTTACCACATTATGCTTGAGGCTCTGAGCACTGTATCTACTAGCCTTGGATCTTGGATAGGCATGAGCATAAGCACACTGTATTCATGGATTTCAAACTGTCTCTTAGACATAGCTTCTCATCTCTCTACAGAAATACAGAACAACTTCTCTAATTTTGAAAACCGTGTTTTTTCCCTTGTATACCTTATTGGAGCATTAATTTGTAATTTTCCAGTTATTTTGTGTACCTGATAATACAAAGACATTAATATGCAATGTAAGATTATTCTATCTGCTGTATTTTAAATTCTGAAAGTAAAAAGACAAATCTTGCTGCAGCTGCACTCAACAGAAGTTGCTCTATTGGATGTATCAACATAGACAGCTCCAAGTGTGAAATGTTAATTAATAGGCTAACAGACACTGTTGGGAAGAAATATATTTCCAGATACGCATGGTGGGTTTGGGACCCTGAAAAGCTCAGAGCTGTTCAGATTATGTTGTCTAAACTGCTTTTCTAGTTTTGTATACAAGTTTGTGTAGCCCCTTTACAGGGATAGACCCTTAGAATTGAAGTGTTAAAAGTCAATTCAGCACGTACTGCAGTGGCAAGAAGTGTGCTTTCATTAGAATCATTGGGTATTTTGTCAGGTTGTGGATTCTTTTACCTTAGGCACCAAATGATTTGTTTTTATCAGGACTTAATGGTTGCTCAGAAGTATGTTTCAAAATATTAATCACCTACCTTAGTATGGCTTTTTTCTACACATAAATATTTGAACTATTGAATCTGAATTACAAATATGTTTAGTAGTCATAATGTAATGAGTCTGTATTCATGCTTAGTCCTTGATCTCCTTCCTCCTTAGAATCCTTCAGTACTTAGCTGTCAACTTGAAAGCTTTGAGCAGTAATGAGGTGCTGAGATTGCTTTATGGAGGTGACAGGTGTGTTCTCTGTAGTAGTAATTCACTGCTTAACGGCTGATGTTACAGGTTCAGTCTGTGATGCTCAAGATGAGAGCAGATGTTACATATTCTTGCCTGCTCAAGTCTGACAAAGTCAATTTGGTAATTGACATCAAGTCAGTGTTCCACTGTTATTATTTTATTACTGTACAAATTTGTTGGCTTTGCTATTCAGAACCTTTCATGTTCTTTGCCTTCCTTTCTCTGAATGAGCTGTTTGGGTAATGCATTCCTTTAAAGGATTTTATTATTTTTATTAATATTTCTTAACGCTCTATGGTATTTGACAAGTAGCACGTGGCCTTATAGGGCTGCTTATTTCAAAATTCCTATTGATCATTAGTTTCCGATACAGCTTCTAAAATTGAAATCACATTAATTTGTGACATAGCAAAAGAAGTTTGGCTCTATGATTCATGATATATTACTTTTCAGTATATATATGAGCCTTTTCAATGTGGAAAGGTCCCTTATTTAACTTACATTGTCTTTCCTGTAGAAAAATCTTCACTACTGTTCACAGTTCCTAACAATAGGAGTAGGAGTGCAAGGACTGTGATGCTACTGAAAGAGAGTTGACATAACCTTCAGGTTACTCTTTGAAAAGGAAAAAACACCTCAATGTCAATTGACTTTGTGTGTCTCTGCTTCAGAGACAATTATAAGCTCCTAGAGAAAAATGAACTTCAAGCTGTTCCTGATTTCATATGACCTTATTACTGTATTGTTAGTTTATAATTTTGTTTTTCACCTTCAATCCCTTCTTATATTTGCTGAATTCTGTTCTGTGCAATCAGTCTGTCTTTTCAGTGTGAATCATGTCAGTTTTCTGTTCTTGTAGAATTATCATATCATTTATCACTCTTTCTGCAGGGTTTCCCAAGCACTTGCTGCAGTGTTATGTAAGCTGTTTATATGATCAGAATTTGCTTCTGATAACAATTCACCTGTCTTCCCTACATACTTTCCCTCTGCCTTAAGATGCAAATTAGAACTACTACTTCATCAGGTGAACCAGCTGAGTAAAAGCATGAGTAAGCTGCTTGTCTCTATGCAACACGTCTCTACTAATGTGCAGAACTGTTTCACTGCAGAGGTAACCCAGTGTTTCAAACCCTAGATTCACTTCCTTCCGAACACAAAGCCTTTTATATGAATTTATTTATAATTAGAAAGTAGTTTTGCAGCAGGGGCTAGCTCAGTGCTGTTCTGGTGAGTGTTAATGTTCTTCAAGGTCACTCACACTGTTAGCTTCCTGACATACTAGCAATAGGCTGAGGGTACAGTATTTAACAATGCAGTGTCCTTGGTGGTCTCATTAAGATAGATATGGGACTTACTTAAAACTACCTAATGTTTACACAAAGTCTAAGTGACATTCACCTTGAAATACAGGTATAAACATGATGCTATTTTTTCTATTCACAATATTGTTGATTCTGAGAGGCTGAAGTTAGGCATTAATGTAATTGTTTTAAAAGGTTTAGTAAACCAGATTCCAAGTCTTGTCCATGCCTTTACTTTACATGTTTTTTTCTCAAAAGATACGATTTACCTGTTGTTGAAATCAAAGATCTTCCTTCCATAGGAATTATGTCAATGATGCTAATGTTTTCATTAATTTTTCAGTATAAAGCAGTTTCTTCGAGTCTTAGCTGTAGTGGAAAAAAAATAATTTGATTTCAACAACAGTAACTTTCTAGTTCATGCAAGTTGCACAATCTTGCCAGGCTATGCTAGGAGCATCTGCTTGGTTATTTACAGATTATCTGGTTTGCTGTGAATGTTCACTGGTTTGCACTACTCAGCCCCTGGTTATGGCCTCAGCACTCTATTTATTTTAAAAAGGAAATAGAGTTCTGAGAACTTGCGATATCCTTTCTCTAATGAACTATGCGGAGCTGTGTTCCCTAGAAGAATGTTATTATAAGGATCATCAGTACTTAAATCATACTTCATAGCTGAGAACAAATGAAGGTTTCTTGAGATGTGACACACTGGTTGACGTTTCAATAAAACAAAAAATTACAACGCAAATTGAAATGTCCTCATTCCTCTTAGCTATGACAGTGACCAGCTCACTTCATTGTGTCAAATATATCTATTTGAAATGCATTTTACATTCTTGTGGTGTTTAAGGTCTTGAATTGTCTTTCCTGGGAGCACTTATTGTCCATATATAATCAAAGTCACACAGTAAGTATAGTATTTGTTAGCCTACAGCTGTGTAAATGAAGTATGAATATACTAGTTGTTTCTATTGTAATAGAGAATTGATTACTGTTAATACTGAAAAAAATCCCACCTGTACTATTGTTTTCTTCAGAAATATTAATGTAACTAGAGTACAGGAAAAATGGTTTGAATCCTCCAGAAGACAACAGTTATTTCAGAAGAATGCAGCTATTCTGACATTATGCAGATTTTAAAAACTACAACAACAAACATTTTTTTTAATGTAGGATTTATGCGGGTTTATTGACAAAACCAGTTATTTTTACTTGAAAAATAAGCAAATTTAAAAAGCCTCTGACTGAAACATCTTTAACTCTGAAGCTGGATTCTTTACTCTGAGAATACTTCAAGCAGATTGAAATTTGGCACATATAAATCTAACCCTGAATTGTTTTCTTCATACAGTTCCAGGTCATCTGAGCTCATGAGAACACAACCTCTTCTCAGGGCATATCATTGCACAGTAACATGGACCAGTCCTTAGGGAATGTATGGATCTGTATCCCAGCAAAGATACAGGTAGGTGTAATGTTTTTCCTGTTTCAGTTCACCTCCTTAATTAAGTTAAAATGAGTGTGGTCAATTTACTCTTATGTATGGTCTTGTATTTGTATTGTCAAGTTGCAAACTGGGTATTGTATGGACTGGGTGCTAGTCAGTATGATCATCGGCATCAGTATTTACCCCCTAGTGGCAGTGGATTACCAGTGAATATGAAAAAGTAATGTTTACTTCCATTTTAGTTTGTATGGGTTTGATTTTTCAAAACAAGAATCTGAACTTCAGTGGAATAACATAGCACAGAATATACATTATGAAGACTTAGAAATCCAAGCACAAGTTTTTGGGTAAATAAATAAATGTCTGGATAATTTGAACAGTAGGAACATGGCAGTGTTGACTCTGCATAGACTGTAAGAAAGGGTTTGGCCATTACATCTTTTCCATAATGATGTACTGTGTTGTTCATAATGCTGTGAGTTTAATTATATTTCTGGAATAGTTCTTAGAACTCCTAGACAGACCAAGTATCCTGAGCATTATTTTGAGTTATGGAGAATACTGTATTGTAATATCCAGCTTGATTCTTGATTATAGGTAGATTTTTCTGTACATCATGCCATCCATATTTTAAGCAAACAGCACAGCCAAAACCTTTAACCATTTGCTCTCTTTAGTACAATTTCATTAAGGCTAGGTATTATGATTTACCTTTCTAAAAATCTGTTAATCAAGCTTTGTTTTAAAGTAGCCTTAATATTGTATTTCTTTTTGATAACCTCAAATGCTTTACACTTTGGTACAAACAGTATCAACAGGAATAAAGAGGCTCACCAATGAATTACACCCAATGAATTTCAGTTTGACTTTCACCCTTTCATGTACTAGTATCCAGAGAGCCTTCAAAGTTAATGACAGGTGTCAGCTATGGCCTTAATGCAATTTTGGCCTTCACTGCAATTTTGTGTCCTAAAGCATATAGAAAGCTTTAGGACTGAATGAGAACCTAATTATTTCTGTTTCGTTCCTTAATGATGACAACTTGGGACAGTTTACTTCTTTCTTTGACAAGATATACTGTGTGTATACAGTGGACTATAAAATTTGTTGCGTCAGGCCTTTTCACACACCAACAAGTTAATCCTTTCTCACTGGAATTTTCCATATATCCATAGTACAACACTGCTGAATAATTATAGACTTGTTGTGTAAACTATGGCCATAATATTTCATGGATTATGTAGGAAAGATGTGTTATATCTAAATATCAGCTTTCCTTCATGATTTAACTGTTTGTTGGAGATTGTAGCTGGGGGAGGTTTGTCCTGCTTTCAGGAAAGTGAAAGATTGAGAAGAAGGGTGGTCATTTGTGCTCTTCCTGATATTGAATGCCATCTTGGATTGAGGGTATCCATCTAGAGTTTGCTGTGTTACTCTTCTTCAATTAAGTATATTAAGTATATCAGTATGTCACTAATCTGTGGACAGGGCTCTTTGGAAATCAGCTATTTTTCCTCTGCAACTGAAGCAGAGACTGGTTTTAAAATAGCCACATTCCAGTTTGTCCAGTACTGAAGTTAATGTTGCTTTTACTGGAAACAGTGGGAAAACTTCAGTGCAAAAGGTGGGAGCTACATCTTGATTACCTTCGGTGCACTCAAAGTTAATATGCTCTGCCTCAAATATACTGCTGCAAATAAAAAAATCCACCACTTTTATTGATATGAAGCATACAGATAATGTGGAAAGTGTGAACATAATGTATGTGCTCTGCTTAAATCCTTGATTTCATTTTCTCATTTTCTTTTCTTTTCTAAATCCACATCCCACACATACAACACTTTTTGTGAATTATGTATCAGGAGAGAGCAGAATAACAGATTATGATATGAAAGTAGTCCTAATTAAGTCATATCTCAGTTCTTCAGTTAGCCACTTTAAACAACAAATTTAAAGAACATCCCTGTAGCATGCATAGAGAGAGTTTGAAGATATTCTATTTCATCGCCTGTCCATACACCAGTACGTTCTAGTTCAATAGATGTTTTTGAGATATTGCAGTTCTGAGGTGAAGGCCTCAAGTGACAGAAAAAAGGTACCATTTTTAGTGATGCATTTTCCAAATGGTTAGTGAAATATATTTAAATTAGCTCAATTCTAGCTTTTTCTTATGCAGTCTTTTTAGACTTCCCCAGATCAAGTAAGATCCAGCCACAGTCTAGCTTTATTATTTCAAAGTACTCTTAATTCTTAATTAAATCCAAACCACTTAAGCAAATTTGCAACATTTGATCACAGGGATGTTCTTTAAATTTGTTGTTTAAAGTGGCTAACTGAAGAACTGAGATATGACTTAATTAGGACTACTTTCATATCATAATCTGTTATTCTGCTCTCTCCTGATACATAATTCACAAAAAGTGTTGTATGTGTGGGATGTGGATTTAGAAAAGAAAAGCCCATCAAACAAAATATTTTTTTCATGCTTACTTGTATGCCAACTGTAAGAGTTAGGTAGTGAAAATAAGGGTTATATTGTGTGACTCAAACTAGCACCCTATGGTTAACGTAGCTTAGCGTCTCACGATGAAATGAAATCATTGCAATTTGATGCAATTAAAAATGGCAAGTAGGAAATAATTTCTTTGGGTTTTTTTATGTTGCAGTTCCAATTTCCAAAATAAAATGCTAATATAATATTCTACTTTGTATAAGATATTTTAATTTTGTTTGTGTACCCGGAAACTTCTGCTTTCAGATGCGTTGTTTTTTTCAGCAAAGTCTTGCTTTTGGTTGTTTTCTGGATGACCTGATTAGAATATGGGAAGACAGCTGATTTGCTCGAAGGTCAATGTAGTGTAGTTAAAATACGGTTAACTGTGAGGTGGACACATCAGGAAAGCTGTGTTCTCTTGATGTGACCTTCAGGATCAGATCAAGGCAACATAAAACTGGAAGGACATAGACTATGTGCTATCTTTTTTTCTGAGTCAAGCAGTTGCTGTCCTGGGAATTGACTACTGTAATTATGATAGTTCTAATCGTGTGTGGAGTAGCTATAGCTATGGAAGCCCACAGAACTGTATAAGCTGTGCAAAGCCTGTGTAAAAACCTAAACAAAATGGTAAGATCTTTTTTGTGCTTGTAAGCATAGCAAAAAAAATCAATTGAAAGGGGAAGATAGAGGATTATGTAAGGAGCAGGGGGAATAGTATATATTGATTTGCAGGGTGATGATTAATCATGTTTCAAATGATTCCAAATCAGTTGGGTTTTTTTCCTTGTGATAAAATTCCTGCTTATTAGGGTTTATTGTCAATGTAAATATTGTGGCATATACTCCCTAATATACTGATTAATCTTGGATATATTTCACAAAAAGACTTATTTCAGGTTATCCCTGAAATGGTGTTTTGAATATATAATTAGGAAGTAATGTACTTATGAGTGGCATTTTAAAGAGTCAGCTGCTGACCTGTTGTCATTGGACACATTCTCTTAAGTCGATTAAATTGCAGTTATAGTTACTGACAAGGTTTTCTGTGCCCTATATGTTGGAAGGCATCTATACATACTTTATTTCAAAAAGAATTTTGGGAAGTGTGTTTGATACAGGATGAAAATTTTGATTATAAAAAGATTTCATGCTCCATCAAGTACAGGCTGAGTAGACTGATAATTCTTCAGACATGAAGCCACTTTTAGTTTAGATAAAAGTAAGATATCTAAAATAATGTTGAATACAGTGATCTATTCCGGGCAGATCATACTTAATGTCTCTGCAGCTATGAATTAACTGAATTAGTCCACACAAAAAAATATGCAAGAAAAGGTTTAAATATTGATTTTATCACTCAAGTGCTTTCTTACCAGAATTTACAAGACACACAGAGGAGGAACAGGCTTTGTAATAGATTCCACTCTGACAACATTTCAGATATTTTGATTCATATTAAGACTAATCATGGACATTCAGGAAAATCATCCTATGTGGACCTGTCAGCCATCTTCTTCTACTTAGAGAACACTGGTGCTGTGGTTGGGAAAGGAAAAACAACTTTGGACTGTTCTGTGCTAAATCTGCTTGCCAGGCTTTGTTTCAAAGTGTGGGGTTCATAAGAATATATTCAGTAAAATCACTTTGGAAAAGCCTGTGGGCAGTTTTCTATAGAGAATAGGTGTGGGCAGTTTTAAACAGCAGAAACCAGAACAGAGTCTGATGCAAGTGACTTCCGCAGTATGCCTGGGAGCAGGGAGAAAAGCAGCACAAAGGAAGGAGCAGCTTCATGGCCTTTACTAATGCTAAATGGTATATTGCTGAGGATGGACTGTAGATAGGCAAAGGTAGTGACAAATTCTGTTGCTGAAGCACTAAGTCAAGCATAAAAGAGGGTTAATACAAATGAAAAAGTGAAGTGAGCTTCCTAATCATCAAGCTGTTGCTGTAACTACCACAACAGAGTCACAATCTGTGTCAATTATGTGCTATTATGTCTGCTCCACAGCTGTTCTGACTATAACATGTGCCAAAGGCATGCTTCTGTCTTATAAGTGGATTACAGGAAAGGTTAGAAAGCTCAAAACTGCATGCTGATTTTTCTCTCTCTCCTCCCCCTCTGCCCCCCCCCGCCTTTCTGTCGCTTGGGAACAACATGATCTCTATGCAAGACTTTTATATGTACAATCACGTATTTTCTTCCTCAAGTATGCAAAATATCCATTAACTGTTCATAGAAATACATTGAGACAGTCCAGAGGTGCAAGAGAGCGTGATCTATTTCATCATTAGGAGTTTTCGTTGCTCTCAGGATGTGCATTAAAGGCTTTATTTTGTCTTCACACGTGTTGTCTCCTCATTGGAATCAAGGGACAGTATATATGAGATGAGGCAGTGGTTTCACTGAAGTTGTCCAGTACTGAGCATACAATTAAAAAATATTTGAGTAAACAAGTGCCTTAGGTGTGCTGGGCATCACTGACATAGGTAATTATCCCCTTCAGGTATATCCTTTGGAATACCTAATTTTACATATTTGTTGACAAATTACACAATATCTTCCTTTTTAACACTGTGTGCTACATCATCTTGAAAATACTCAAATATAAACATCATGTAGTTTCTCACTCAGGTATCTACAGAATAAATGCAGAGTACAAGCTTCTTCCTTGGACTTACAAAAAGTCATATTCTGTTTTCTTTTTTCAAAGGAATATATCTCTCTATATATCTAAGATGAATTCAACTTTTTCTTAGCAATTTAATCTTTCTGATTGTGAGAGCGACTAAAACATTTTGTCATCCCAGTTTCTACAACTAAGCATCCTCCAAGCTGATGCAGCATGTCACGATAGATCACAGTGTCACCAGAAGCTGCTGCAAATTTTATAAGCATGACTTTATCACAGGGTGTCAGGGGTTGGAAGGGACCTTGGAGATCTTCAAGTCCTCCCCCCCCACCAGAGCAGGATCATACAATCTAGCACAGGTCACAAATGAATGCATCCAGGTAGGTCTTGAAGATCTCCAGAGAAGGAGACTCTAGTACCTTGGTGCCTCTGTTTATTCTCTCAAATTTAAAAACCAACTGTGTCGTATCAACTTATAGCAACCAGTAAGCTGTTTGCATTGTTTGTTTCACTTAGGATTCTATGAAAATAAGAACTCTTCAAATTTGAAGCAAAAAGATGTTTATGTTATGTTTATGAATCATGTCAGACAATGTATAAGGGAGGTGGGAAACACTGAAGTGTTTTTCCACCAATTGAAAGGATTTGTATTTAGGCCATTTTCAGGTGATTTA
Source organism: Chloroceryle aenea (assembly GCA_013399075.1). Classification (NCBI taxonomy): domain Eukaryota; kingdom Metazoa; phylum Chordata; class Aves; order Coraciiformes; family Cerylidae; genus Chloroceryle; species Chloroceryle aenea. The sequence goes on from VWZY01003274.1 coordinate 15,805, forward strand.
AAGCTTTGGCTTTTAGAAATGCTTGTGATTTTCAGCAGTGGAGAAAGCATTAAAATGAAGCCGGTAAGAAGAATTCTGGATATACAAATTTCATAATTTTACAATACTTCTGCCATCATGGAGTTTTATTTTGCCTTTACATGAGAATAGAGACGTTGAAGTATAAACATGGACATTTCATGAACCAGCTTCATCAAAACCCACAAAAGCATTTCAGACATTTGATTCAGGCTCATATATATATAAAATTACCTATTGGGTTAAACCTTAAAACCTGAGACAATATTATAGTTGTGGTTGAGTGATGTTATGCATCCCTTTATCCTACCAAACTGTAGGATGTACTGCCTACAAGGCTAGATTTATGCAGCTAAATCACTTCTGTTGTTTTGGTTTGGTTTGGGGTTTTTGTCTTAAATCTATTAACTGGTAGTCCTGATCCTAATTTAATTGACACTGATACAGATCTGGGTTAATCCAGTTTAGGTGTCTACGTATTCATTGGTGATTTCAGTCTGCATCCATCCCATATTTAATCTCTCTAAGCTTATGAAAAGAGGTTCCTTTGTCTTTAGTTAACATAAATACACTTATGTCTCTTCCAACTTGAGATATTCTGTGATTCTATTTACACCTTAACAACAACAAAAAATAACAATACTCCTTTCAATATTTTTTTCTATCCCTCCCTTGTACAGGTTGTTTGGAGTTAGGGAGAAAACAGAGTGGATCTTTCAGAGGAGAGAATATGTAGGTGCCCATTGCCCCTTTGAAATCCCCTAGGAGAAAAATCTCTTTTATTACTGAGTGTCTATAAAAATATTTGAAAGAACAAAATTGTACTCTGTAGATATAATCTGTGAACTCTTCATCTTCTGAGAACCTGTAACTTTTTTTTTTCTTTTTCCCCTCTCTCTTGAGAGCATTTATTTTCTTCTATTATTCTAGATGGGAGTGAGACTTCCTTTTGTGGAAGATCACCCTCATTCACCACTGAAATTAACTTCTCTCTTAAGCCTTAGGAATAATATGCAGACTTGTTCTTAGCAGAAGCAATATGATCTCTTTTGCATTTGTCATTTGTATCTGTGGCTGATGGAACACTGATTATTTCTCTAAACCTATTTTGGTATCTAGTAAATAATAAAGGTCATTCAAATTATAGAAAGACTTTAAGGAAGCATATGCATCTTATCGTGTAGTTTACAAGGCTGGCTACTTCTCACAGTGATTGTTTTTCAAATGAGAATGCACTGAAAGATGTCTTTGTGAGTCATTCAGACGATTAGAGATCACCAGAGCTCTGACTGAAATCAGTAGGAACTGGAGATAGTAAGTGCAGCAAGATGGATTTAAGACAGAAAATAAAATTATAGTAGTGTTTTAACGGAATTCAAGACTCTGTCTGTATGCATACTTGGTGCATGTAAGTCATTAATTGGCTATCCAGAGGATAGAGGAATTCCCGGAGTCATTGTCTGCATAGAGGAGATAATGTAGTCAGTTGCATCTGCGTGATTGACAGGACTCCCAAGCACCTTTGCAGTGAGTTATTTGACTGATGGCTTCAGGATCCTTCCAGGTGGGAATTTTGGTTAAATCTCAAGATTCCCTCTGCCAGCTCTTGCCGTGTCTAGTCCAATTTGTATGAATAAATTATTGCCCTGGGTGGACTGTCCCAGAGAGTTCCTTCTGCAAAATAGGTCAAATTGAATGTAGTCAAGACGTGTATATAGCCTATAGAAAATGTTCCTGTGAGTGTGAAAATGGTCATATATAGTTAACATAAAAACAATGGATTATGTATATGCTGGAGTGATTATGTAGGACCACGGGCAAGCTGGATTGTGAGATTTGAGCAGAAGAATGGTCTGGGTCATCTCTCTCAGTCTAGATGAAGATGACGATTCAAGGATACAGAGACTTCCATTGCCCTCCAGATGGAAAGTAGGTAACCTGTTAGAGAGATTTGATTCACCATATGAGTGTTACCTCATACCTAGATCCCAAAGAATTAAGTTTTTCTTTTTAATGAATACTCTATCTGGGGGTGTAAATGCACCAATAAGCATCATTGAAAATGAATGTCTTTTTTTACGTGACTAAATAAAATGGTAAGAATGCTATATTTTCTCTGCTTGTTCATAATTCACTTGTTCATTCTTGTTCATAAATTCACTTTTGACTGCAGTGTTTGTCTGCACTTATGTATCTTTGAAATGCTTGCTGCCCATCAGATCTGTCATCTCAGCTGCTGAAGTTAACCCTGTCTGGCTGTTTCAGTTGAAACAAGTGGCTGAAATAGAAGATCAGAAGGAGCTTTAGCAATGTATTTCACAGCACTAATCAGTATTTATTGGATAAATAATTAACATCATCATATTCTTGTATTTTGGTACTAATCAAAGATTTGTATTTTGTCCCAGTAAGCAAACAACACTCTTCATTTGCCAATCTTAACTTTGCACTGCCTGCAACTTCTTTTGTTTACTGATCATTTAAAAAAAATAGCTTGAAACAATTATTAAAACAGCTTGAAAAGATTAAAAGCTTCTTTTACTTTATAGCTTCTGTCACCTGTATGATGCAGTCTTCATAAAGATCTCATCACTTATTGATTTACTTTTTTCCTAACTCCTAATACATGAGTCTTTGAGTGCTGATGATGGATTCATTACCATTTTTGCAATGAAAGAGTTCCATCAGATTTTTTTCTTAGCCACCTTGGCCATGGCAGCACTTTTAGGTATCTCAGAATATGACAGTTACTTAAATGTTATTACCAGTATAGTATTTCATTAAACTTTGGGGTTTTGTACTACAAGACTTTGTTTGTCTAAAATGGTATTGTTTCCTACTGAGCTGTAAAACCCGTTTCCAGCTCTCACTTAACAACTTTTGCTTATGTTATTCATGGCTTAAAATAATAGTAATTATTCAAGCATAAAATAAGTATGAATTCCCTGTGACAGTTTAATGTTTTTCCACCATGCAGTCTGATTTATAATGGATAATTATAATCTATTTATATAACTGTATTTAACTGCATATAACTATGTTTATATTATCCTTATAACCATGCTCTGCAGAGGATGAAGTAGAACATATATTGCAGGTACGTGCATTATGATTATACATCCCAAGTAACAGCAGAGACTAGGAATGAATTTGGGTCACTTGAAGCTTTTTACAGCAAAGCTCTATGGGGTGTTTGGAAGCTTATTTTACTCAGTGAAGCTCCCTAGAAAAAGTGAAAATATTTCTAAATCATGTAGGGCGATCATGTCTTATAAGTGATGGGAATTGTCTCCAGAGCTTTTCTTCCTGCTTCAGGCTGAGAAGGAAATAAATCCATGACAAACCTCCTATAAGGATCGAGATAGGCACAGATGGCACGAGTAGGGTGACCAGATTTCCCATTTAGTGAGGGTAGTCTTGGAGTGACAGACACTATTTTTGTCAGTCTTATTGTGATGTCACAATTGCATTTCATTTTCACCTTTTCAAACCTCAGTGCTGTGTAGCCCCACCCTCTGGAAGTCACTTCTGAGATCCATTTGTGCCCTGAAATCCTGAGGCATCAGCACAGTTCCCAACATCTCACCAAGACAGGTTAAGATCCTGTGTCGTAGCTCTTGTAGTCTGCTGATGGTGAGACTGTTGGTGCTAAAAATCTCTGTTTCCATAATTTCTCACTCAGTACTTGTCTTGAGTTTTCCTAATGCACACCTGTAGCATAATGATGAAATCTGTGTGTTCCTGTCTGTGCTTACAAAGAACAGCACCTCGAGAGGCTTATTGGGATGTATGTATGTATGCATACCTCTGTTTAATGAAAAGGTTGCTTACAATTAGAGGCTTGAATACAAGCATCTAAAGATATGTAGATATCTAAAGATATGTATTTAAATCCAGACAAATAGAAAAGGGCAGTTAAAGGTAATGTCCAGCGTATGTATGTGTAGATATTATTTTGTATGTATTTTTAGCATATATATACTCACATATACATGTGGATATACAAATTTTTTCTTTGCTGCCCAAACATCAATTTCAAAGCTCCAGAAAGTGTTTCTTAACAAATGGAATTCCCCTAGATTTTCAGGGGGAATGAATGATGCTTATGATGCATTGCCAAAGATTTAGCTCAGAGTCTTCAACAGGAAAAAATGCAGAACACTTTGATGCTGAAAAACTGCCATTCATCAGTGCTGAACATATCGTGGGATTTCTTTGTGCTTAATTATTTAGAAAGAACTTTGGTTTAATCTTCATCTTTGTCTTCACAGCTAGATGCTCTCTGGAAAAAAAGTAGTTTTCTGTTTATCTCCGTTGCTTGCTGTACTTTGGAAAAGACTTCATAAACTTTGTCTTAGGCTCTGAGATAGCCCATCATAACTAGGAAGTTTCTTGAAAACATTAGCCAAGAATTCTGTCTGCCCCTTGCTTGGAAGTGGTGCAGATGCAGGATAGCTGCTTGTGGAACTAATTGTGTTATGTGTAGTTACTGCAGTCTAACAGTATACTTTAGTAAAGAAGTGCACTGTTGTGACAGGTCCCTGCCAACTATTTCCAAACAGTTTTACTTAAAGAAACTATAGTACTGTTCAAAGTTATAGCAATGATTGTTTTAAATTGACCAAGGGGAAAAAAAAAATAAAAGTCCATTCCTTATTTCCCTTTTCAGATAGCTATGAATAAAGCAGACTTTTTTCATTAAATGTCTCTGCAAAGATATCAATGGATCAATTGTTTGATTCAAAAAGTAGAGAGAGTATTTATAAAAGGGAAGAAAAGAAACAACATCCTTTTTATTATGTTTTACAACAGTGGGGAACAAAAGCATTAATGTTTCAAATATGAATTAGTGAACAGTTAAGAGGTACTGCAGTTGTGTTAAAATGATGTGATGCTGCTCATGTTTTTGAATTGATAGTTCATTGTTTTGATGCTTTGTTGCTCTTTATTATGGAATGAACTATGGTGTACTGTGTGTGCCTTCATCATTCATCTCTAAAACTGGTCTGTTCATTTGGCCCTCAAAAAGAGGGGAAGAATTTGTTATAAGTAGCTTAAAGATAATTGCTAGGAAAAGGGCTACATCCATGACGTGGGTGTCTGTGTGAATAATTGTATCCATTTCCAGTCAAATTTAATGTCTGGATGATCTAAATCAGTAGCTATATTCACTGTTCCATCAGTGCCCTCTGTGTCCCCAGGTCTAGGAAGTCTACAGATGGAGTAATGAGTAGAAGAGCTAATAGATTGAGGGTGTCTTGCTGGTCTGTGTTGTGAAGCTGCACTCCACAACATCCTGTAGAAACAGTAGAGAGCAACTCCTCCAAGTAACATTTCTAAGTAGCTTGATGAGTCTGTCCCCTGTATTAAGCTTTCCCTGGAGAATCTCAGACTTCCATTGCAACTTTTGAGTAACTGCACTAGCTGGAGAACAATATGCATCTCACTGAATTTCTGTCTAAGGACTCATCCATTCCATACAAAACAAGATACCCTGGTTAGATGCTTGCACAGAGGAGGATCTCAGAAAGATTTCTCCATTGAAAGGAGGTGCAGACTTCATTTATAATGAAGTTAGTTACAGATGAGAGATTGTCATTAAAATGAAAATTAATAAAATATTTTGGTGTTAGGAGTGTAAGTTTATGCAAATATGACCTTCATACCTGCTTTAAGTACAGCTGACAAGCAGAACACATGTTTGAGAGATGATTTGGTTTAAGTGTGTATCCTTCTTGCTGTGATAATTAGCAAAAAGATGACAGAGAATTAAGCATGAGGGGGTTGTTTCTTAAACATTACCTTTTGGATGAAGCATAAATAATGAAGCAAAAAATGTCCATAATTAATATTTTGTCATTCCTACAGTTCATTGAGGAGCACCAGAATATTAAGTAGCTTGTTCTGCTCTTTGAAGAGCTGATACCAGATTTCTGAACACACTTCTTGTTTTTGAGGCTGTAATGCAGGCCTATTTAGAAATGCTTAAGTAGTGAAGAATTCAGTTCATGTAGTACTGGGAGTTAATTAAAAATTATCTGCTGTTCACAGCCAATTTTAGAATTACCTGGCAGAAATTCATGTTTGTGAAGTATTGCTATCCTATGGTGCTGGAAACCATATAGAGTTAAATTAACATTGGTATTTATAGTTTCATTATTTAGTCTTTTTATTCCAACATGTTCACAGAGATTTGGGGATATATTGAAATACTTATTGTCATAAATCAGTCAAGGAAATGTTTGGATTCTGTTGTGTTTAATATGTGAATAAGTTATTCTTCTGCATTTGCTGAGCACCTTGCATTTTAATTTTGTGGGTTTTAAAGGCAAAAAGTCAATTTGAAGTGTACTGGATTTCTTTTTTTTTTTCTATTTCTTTCTATATTGTTGGGGTTTTTTAAGGTCCTTTTATTTCTTCCATTGATTCCAATGGCAGATTCTGCAGTAGCCTGCAGTCACATCAAGTTGTTTCACTCTGTAAACAGACAAGTTCTTGTACTCATGTTGTCTGTTTAATCTCAGTGAGAATTTTGTTAAGATTTAAGTACCCTTGCAAGATGAAATGCCAGACCTTGCTCACAAATCAGTTCCTTAAAATAATTAAAGGGAGAAACTGTACTGTCTTATGAAGAGAATTGAATGCTAAGTGAAGAAAGCTTTGATCTTTTTGCTTTTTAATTACATTTTAGCATGGAGGTTAAATTAGACATATCTTCAAATTTCTGTGCTTATGCTTAGATTTTCAGATACTTAAATTCCATTCTATATGACCATTTATTTGTTACAAGTTTTTATATATTCATATATTCTTTTATATGTATAAAGATACACACAGAGATTTATCAATAACATAAATCAGAATTTGTGGGAAATCTGTTGTTTCATTGCTGGTGGTTTTGTAACAAAGGAGTAAGTTGTTTATAGCTGACAGTGGTGTGTTCTGTAAAGCATTCAAAGATATGCATTATGCTACTGCAACTGATTGAGCAATTTTTCTTTCTGAGTTTTAGTTTTAGATGTCTAGGATCTCAAAGATTCCATATGCAAATATTCTCTTGCATACGTGTTCCTGGTTTTCTTTACCAGAGAGGAGTCTAAAAGGTGTCCTTACGACCACTTGGAAAGTATTCTGTCTCTCTTACATTTGTAACAACTCTGTTCATCCAGGTTATCCTTTATGCTGACTATAAAAAAATCATTTTGTTCAAGTGCAGACACATCTGTGGTGGAGATACAATGTAGGAGAGGAAATGAAGAAAAACCATCATTTTCAATTAGGGCTGCAGAGAGAATTTAGGTGGACAATGTAATTACACAGATTGGAATTTGTCCAGTGTTCCAGGTCTATAATGAAATAAAAGTCTTTTGTTTACAAATATTTTATTATCTTGAGCACATCCTACACTCAGTTCCAATCAATTTTGCTATTACCCAAAAGAAACAAAGGACAGCTTGATACTATGAGTTGGAGTTGCATTGTAGGGGGATTTTTTTATTGATTTGTTCTGTGATTATCGCCTAAGCCATGAGATCTAATTTGTCAAATTTAATTTTTCTGTTTTTTTAATATTCATCTCTACAGTAGATGAAATATTACTCTGCTGATCAAAACCAGTTGGTTCATTACAAGGCAGACAGGTCTGATTTCCCCCCCTGCCCCCTGGGATATTAGGGAGGCAGAAATACCAACAATGTGGTCTTTGCCTTCTGTTGCAATAAACTAGCCTTAATCTAAATCAATTTCTTATTCCTTGATGAGTTTCCCAAAAACTAATCGTGAAGGCTACTGTAACTGTGTTAGCTGTTGAGATATTTCTGGTTAGGATATAGGGGTCTTTATCTGGAAGTGGTATCGGGTAAGCACAGTGTGAGATTTTGGGGCAGAAATAAGAAATTAGTCATCATTATATTATAATGAGCTCAATCTGTTCTTGAAGGACATTTTCTTGTACATTGTTGTGCACACAGCAGCATGGGGAGTGGGTGGAGGAGTCTTTACTAATAGCCATAGGGTTGTAAGACTCCTGTGACTACAAACAGCTTGATTATCCAGATAGCATTTGTGATATATTTGAACTGACTCTCTGTGCTTGAGATTAGCCTAATCTGAAGTGGTGTGTCCAGACAGACCTTACTTCAAGGAAACTAGCACTCAGGCTTGAAGATGATGATTACTGTAACCCACCCTTGAAATGGTCCAAATGAGAACACTACATCTTTGTGATTTTGCCTTGTGAATAGTGTGTTTAGGCAGCATTTCCGAACACCAAAAATTGACCGTCAGTATCAGAAAAGCACCAAATTCTTTGACATAGATACAGAAATCAGGTATTTAACGCCTTCTTTGCCTCAGTTTTTAACAGTAAAACGAGCTATCCTGAGGACAGCTGGCTTCTGGAGCCTATAGGAGACAAGAATCTAAACACCCCCCCTGCAATCCAGAAGGAAACTGTCAGTGATCTACTGGGCTGCTTGGATCCCCACAAGTCTATGGGACCGGATGAACTCCATCCAAGGGTGATGAGAGAGCTGGCGGAAGAGCTCGCCAAGCCTCTCTCTATCATCTACCAGAAGTCCTGGCTCACCGGGGACATCCCAAATGACTGGAAGTTGGCGAATGTCACGCCAATCCACAAGAAGGGCCGGAAGGAAGACCCGGGAAACTACAGGCCTGTCAGCCTGACCTCGGTGCCTGGCAGGGTTATGGAACAGATCATCCTGGGAGCAATCACACAGCACCTGCAGGATGGACAAGGGATCAGACCCAGCCAGCACGGGTTTAGGAAGGGCAAGTCCTGTCTGACCAACCTGATCTCCTTTTATGATCAGGTGACCCGCCTGGTGGATGAGGGGAAGGCTGTGGATGTGGTCTATCTGGACTTCAGCAAGGCTTTCGACACCGTCTCCCACAGCATCCTCCTGAGAAAGCTGGCTGCCCACAGCTTGGACAAGCGTACTCTGCACTGGGTTAAGAATTGGCTGGAGGGCCGGGCCCAGAGAGTGGTGCTGAATGGGGCTGCGTCCAGTTGGCGACCGGTCACCAGCGGTGTCCCCCAGGGATCAGTGCTGGGCCCAGTCCTGTTCAATATCTTCATCGATGACTTGGATGCGGGGATTGAGTCCATCATCAGCAAGTTTGCTGATGACACCAAGCTGGGGAGAAGTGTTGATCAGCTGGAGGGCAGGAGGATTCTGCAGAGAGACCTGGACAGACTGGAGAGATGGGCTGACTCCAATGNAGGTCCCTTCCAACCCAGCCTATTCTATGATTCTATGATTCTATTACACAATGAAATGTATTTCTAAGATGAGCAGCTAAAACCAAAGCTTCAGCCTTGGAATATCAGTGAAGAAGTGTTAGTCTGGGGAAGGAAAGGCTGGGGGGAGGTGGGGGATAAAATAAAGGAGAGAAAAAAAAAAAGGCAAGCTGTGGATTTCATACTTAAAACTCATAGCTTCCCATATTTTCCTTCCTGCAGATAAGCTATATGGCATCTTATCCATAACCAAAGGCAAATATTAGCCAACTTCTACAGTTGGAAAAATTTACAAAAATAAAAGTGTGCGTTGTAACAACTTTTCTTTGCACTTCTTTTATTCATGTGGGAGGCTCTCCATTTTCTAGATATCTCTTACCCAAACACAAGTTACTGCCTTCAGTGCAAATGTTCCTGAACAAACTAATGGTGGACTGTGATGTGCAAAAGGTAAAGCTGTGTGGTTGGGTGTCCTTCAAGGCCTTAAACGTTGTGACTTGGAGGCTGTCTCTCTGATACTGTTCTCCTGAGTTGGATTTTTTGGCATGCTTTGTATGAATTGTGTGTGTTTTTAAAAACAAACTCAATAAATAATAATAAAAAATTAATAATTAAAAAACAAAAACAAAAACAAACACAATCAGATCTTTCTAAACTCAGTTCCCTTACTTATCTCTAAAAGGAAAAGGCAAGCAAGATTGTTTCTAATACTGAAAATCTATTCATTTCACTCATACCTTTTTCTTCCCAATTGCAAAAAAAATGTAGCTTCCTGAACTGCTGCAGAGACAAGCTACAGTCTGTTCAATAGTTAAGTACCTGAAAAGAATTTCTGTCTGAAAATTATTCTATGGATATGAAATGCATAATTTTTCATTTTTCATTCTAAGAAGTAGTCATGCAACAGATTCCTCTTATTTTTTATTGCAGGCACTCAAGGTTTTAGAAAAGGTAGCATAGTAGATTAGAAAATATCACTAACCCACCTCTGTAGCTATGGTCTGTGGACATCGGTGTTTCCCGAATGCAGAATGTGTTGTAGTGAGCTGCTCAGATGCACAGCTCAATATCCAGTGAACTCTTGAAACACTTATTGGTTATTGTTTATTGGTTATTGTTTGTTTATCTGATGCTGATACATAAGTCCTTTGGGAAACAAACACTTGCACTGGAAAAAAAATTGAGAGAGTGCATGTGTTGGGTTTTTTTTTCTTTTTTAAAAGTAACTGCAGCATTGTGTATCTGCATTTATGAGATTGTTATATCAGTGTATCTATATCAACACAGCCTGCCTCTGTGTCCACAAAACAGTCTTCATAATAGGACTTCATCATCTGTGTGCAAGTGTGATTTTTTTGTTGTTGTTGATACAGACAAAAGGATATTGTAATTTAAAACATATGGTTATTCTTGGTATTTCTTTCTAAGTCTTTTGAATGTACTTAGTAACTATACTTAATTGTGTCTCCATAACATGGCTATGTCATGGTTTAGGGTCAGGGCAGCCCCTCAGACCTATTAGAGATGCTCTCTGTTAAACCCCCTCCCTTCCCAAAGAGGAGGAGAAAGGGAATAAGGGAGAGACACTTATCAAGTAGAAAAGGAAACTAGAACAGCTTTAATGAAAGTGATAATAAAAATGGAATATATACAAAACCAGTATCTAACCCAACCCCCTGATGGTAATTGCATCACCATCACCACTGATGCTGTGGAGCAGGCACTGGGAGAGGCCCAGGCTGGTCCCCGCAGCAGCTGGGAGCTGTGTTCAGGAGCTGGATTCTGGATTCCAGATTCAGGAACACACTGATTGGGATTGAAGGCAGAAGGGACAGAGTCCTCCTTGGATACTCCAAGGAAGTAACCAGAAGAGGGCCTGAGCCAAGCCAAGCAAAGCTGGCAAAGTTGTTCAAGAGGGGGGAAGATCCTGGGAGCCCCTAGAGAGAGAGCTATAGACTCTCCAGCTCCCTCTGCTTTATACCGCATATGATGTATATGGGCTGGAATATGTCATTGGTCAGTTTGGAGTCACCTGCCCTGTCCACTCCTCCCTGCAGATGCGGCCTTTCACTTTCCTGCACCCCTCAGTGTGCTACACAAGATCCAGAAGTGGCCTTGGTCTGCACACCAACCCTTGGTAGTAACTCTAAACATGGGGTGTTATCACTGCCAGCAGCAGACACTGCCTGTGAAAACAGGATGCTAACTTCAGACAGTGCAGTGAGTTAGAAGAACTGAGCTGAAAAGTAAAATCACTGAACAGAATTAGTTCTGTTCTCACTCAAACCAGGACAGGTTAGTATCTAAAAAGGTAAGGTCTTTTCTTCATTTGTGTGGAGTCTGGGTCCTCACAAACTGTTCACATTGTCGGTATAAAAGGAGAAAACAAATGTGACAGAGTAGCATACACCATGATGCCAAGTCTCCTGTGGTAACTGCTGGTTTGTGTTTAGATTAGCAAGCTGGTAAATACAGCAATAGGAGAAGAGTAAGCACAGGTGGGCTTCTTGTCCCTTTCTACCTGAGGAAATATCTTCACATGAAGGTATCTGACAGAAAAAAAAAATACAGAAGTCCCATGCATGGGTATACAGCTTCATATGAGTCTTCTGTAAATAATTCATCTCCCCATGCTTCCAGGAGACATGGAAAAACTGTAAGATGAAGGTGCTGTTGCAAGATGGTTAATTTTTAGTCCCCTAATCACAAAAATCTGTATTAGCAGGTTGTGACTTAGTTGATTATATCTGATAATTACTGTTTGAGCTTTATACTAGTTGAGAATAGTGTATAACCTTGTAGATTACTGGACTGATTGTAGTTCTCATGATTAGTGTGGTGGTGGTTTTGTCTTTTTTTTTAATATACTGTTCAATGTCTTTTTGAACATCTATTCAAAGGTTATTTTCCTGAAGGCATGATCGGTGCAGATGTCTTAGTGAAGTTAATACTTGGATCCACCCTTTTATTTCATTTGGTAGTATATATTCAGCTTGATTTAGATTTCTGTAGATCTGCAGAATTCAGTTTCTGGGGTTTCTGTAGGATGTCACTCCCTCATGCATTCCTTCCTGTTGCAGTTTAGGGTCGGGGCAGCCCCTAAGACCCAACAGACACTCTCTGTTAACCCCCTTCCCTCCCCAAAGGGGAAGAGAAAAGGAATAAGGGAGAGCGACTTAGTGATTAAAACGGAAACCAGAACAGCTTTAATGATGATTATTAATAATAAAATAGCATATGTACAAATATATACAAAACCAGTACCGAATCCAACCCCCCGATGGCAGTTACAGTACCGTCACAACTGATGTTGTAGAGNCTATTCCCTCTTCTGCTCATGTTTCCTTCTTCCAGTTCCTTACTGTAGAAGTGAAATCTAAATGCAGTATTCCTCGATAAGACCTCTTCTCAGGAATGGTATCAGTATCAACTCTGTTTGAAAGACTGACAGAGAAATAGAAAGTAAAGACATCACCCAAGCTCTGATGCATGTGCATAATAGGAAGATGGCAAAGGAAAGCATTAAGCCTATGCTGGGCCATTCACGGGCTTGCCCCAGTAGATGTGTGATTGAATTAAGTTGGTTTTTTTTCTGCCTACTGAACATAAGAATCTGATCAAACTGCATACTTTCTTGCTCATGTTCTCCACAGCAACTGTTTCATGAACAGATATTATGAGCCAACTTTTGCCTTCTTTCACATGGCTTCAGTGGTTTGAATCACTTCACGTACTCACAATGAAGTTCTGTAAGAAATTGCCTTTTCTTACAGGGAGATGGGTCCACACTCCATTAGACTCAGTGGGAATCTTCAGCATTAGTGGCTTTAGCAAGTTTAGCCTCAAACCCATAGTCAATTTTGTAACCCTGCTGCAGTTTAAGTTCTGGTTTGTGCCCTCTGCTCCTTTTACCAGTCTAATTCCTCATCTTTGAATTAACTTCCTCCTTCAAAGTGGGTCCATCAGCTGAGAAGCACTATACATTCTGTTTAAGCTGCTTGCAAAACTTTTAATTAGAATAGTATAAGAACTGAATCCCTCCAAAGATTTTTGACTTTACTTGTTTTTTTCATCTGTTATTTAAGATTATGCAGTTTTCCAGGGAAATACCCTTTTGGAAGACAGAATGAGGTTAAAAATACAGGCTTCATGGTGAGTTTAGAGAGCACTTGCTAAAAAATAAATTTGCAGAATATTTTCAAGATAATACTACTTTTATAGTCTTTGCAATACCCATCATGGTTTTGAACAAAGGTAATTATTTTGTCTAGAAAGTTCCTGTGATGATAGTCTGATACTTAAAATACAATAAAATGTTGACTTCTTAATGGAAAAATGCATATGTATATTGCTACAGTCAGTCAATATGTAAGCTATAAAGGAAATTGAATGTGTTTTCAGAATTGTATTTACAGAGTAGTGTGAAATATTGGCTCTCCAAAGAGGTGACCATATAAGTCTGTTTCTAATTTATTCCTCATGCCTAAAATAACAACGTTTTTAAAGAAAATAAAAACCTGAAACATTACTTTAATACTCGCGGTTCCTAAGTGCAGACCAGTTCCAAGCTTAAGACTTTTCCAGTCAAGGCAGTATTAAACTGCCATATTTGATAGAACTATATATCCCTTCTTTTCCCTTTGCCTGGAAAACCTCAGAAGCAGAACTTTTCAGAAAAACTAAAGAAGTTGAAGTCCATAGACAGATTGAGTATTTTCACTGAGTTTTGGAATCAGTTCTGAACTCTTTGACACTCTGACCCCAGAGATGGGAATTTTTGATAAACAGCAAAGATTGTGTGCTTACAAGCTGATACTTTAGAACTTGAAAAGACACCAGTTTTATCAGGGAAGAGTTTTAGACCCAAGGAAATTTGCATTTCAGTAGTTATAAAATACAAGTACTACTGTGTAGTATATACTACAGGCATGTATACAACAGGAGTTATGTTAGGAGTCTGAAAAACATACAGACCTGTCCAGAATCATGTAAACAGCTTTTGTAAACTATAGAGTTATGTCAATAAATTTACACCTCACCAATGTTCACTTTATTTTCCTTATGTGAGAAAAATAATAATGATGGGAGGTTTTAAGTTGCCAGGTCACATGGGTAACATTTAACCAACTGTTAATTTGACAGAACAGAAAACTATCATTGGACAGCAATGAAACAAACAAGACTGTAAACAGAATAAGAGTAGCTTTAAGACCTATCAACTTCACAGACTAAATTATTATCACTTTTTTGTTGACTTGAGATAATTATTGGAGTAGGAGGAAGAGTTGTCTGGGGGCAAGGGATTGCATAGTAAGCTTGACAACCTACTCAAGAAGACTGTCTCCCTTACCTGCTGGTATCTCTCAGTCTTAACGTTTGAGATCCTACAGTTAAGTTTTTATCAAAGATGTATACTGACATCTTCATCCTGCTCTATAGTTCTTTTACAATTGAAATTTTACCATTAATTAATCAGAGACCCTGGTGTTTTCTCGGAAGGTATATGGCTAGATATAATAATAGGACTTCGATAAGCCATAAGAAAATCCCCCCAATGATAGAATAAGGAAAAGAAGAATTATAGGAGCAGACACGGTCATACTGTAGTGTTTAGCCTGTCATTTAATTTAAAACTCATGCACTTTCCCAGCCCTTCTTTTAACTTCCTTCATAACTTCAGCACACTACCTCCAGGCATTTCTTGTTACATGCTGCCTATTTAATTGTGCAATTCTCTTCTGAGAGCTGAAAGCTGAATCTGCCATTTCAGTTGCTTCAGCCCTAGGAGTGCTTCACAGATGTATTATTCCAACAAGGACTGCTGGCAGCTGTGAATCATAAAAATGGATAATGCAGCTGTAGGTGCAGGCAGAATTTTAAGCAGAGTAGTAAAATAATAGTTAACATCCAAATAAAATTTGTACGCATGTAATAACTTTATGCTGTAAATAATTCATATGTTGACAAAACCCCCATTGTTTTAAATTATCTTCTTGATGCTAATATGTCACATAGTTCACAGACATTTTCAGGTTAGTAACACTGTACTTGTGCCTTACTTTTCCACCCTTGTGCTGTTTCTTTTGCTTTCTGCGTGTGGTATTCCACAAAGAAGTGGTACAATCACATACTTTTTTAATGCATAATCTGTATTTTTACTCTGAGATACTTCAAAATACTCCCAACCTGCATCCTTTCTTGGTGAAATCAGGTGGTTTCCCAAACATTTTTTTAACTGACTAATTTTCTATTCAGGCATATGTCAATTTTGCTTACAGTAATAAATTACTATCATACAGATAGATATATTTATAATGCAGTAGCATTTGGAAGCCAGTCAGTAATGAGTGTCTGCTAAATGCATTATATCATATCTCTCCTCTGGAAGCGGGAGCACTCCTCCTCACTCTTCCTGTAAACTATGTACCAAGAGTTAAAAGAGCCTTACAGGAATTCAAGCTCAATCCCTTTCCTTTTGTACAATTAATTGTAGAGCCACTTTGTTTTTATCAGTAAACATAGCATATTTTATTAGGCTATACTCACCAAAGATTAAAAGTGTCTTCCCAGAGAGTTTTGATAGCCTAGCTGCTGCTGTTTTAAATAGAGATGCAGTAACTTAAACAGGAAATACAAGGAGTTAATAAATAACACCAAGAACCATTTGTGGGTTTCTTAGAAGTCTCTGTTAAGTGCCAGTCATGTTAGGCCAGATAAGGCTATCCATTGCTGTGAAGGCACAGGAGGAAGAGCAAGTGCACCAAGTTAGAGGATGAATAGCTACCACCTATGAAAAAGAGCTTGTCTGTGCTCACTGCAGGGCTGTAAGGAGGGACAAGATAGGCTTCTTCACCACAACCCACTGACACTGACAATAATTATTTATAAACTGATAGCAAGTGTTTCTCAGGCTTGTAGTGCTTTTTCTCCCTAAGCATATCCTCCGGGAGGACATCTTCTTGATACAGCTTTATTGCCTCTGCAGAATCAGTGGTCTGTCAGTTTACCTTGCAAGTTACACAATCTTTTCAGTAAAATAAAAAAGAATAACTCATTAAATGAGTTTTAGGTAAAGTCATATGGGCAACAATTGAAATAAATGTTGCAAAAATTAAAATTTGATAGTTTCAGAGAGATTTTTTTTTTTCCAAAAAAAATGTTGTATTTCTTTTCATGGGGCAATCCTGTCATCTTATTTACAAGCTCGAATTGTAACTGTTTAGCAAGTTGTGATCATCAAGCTTGTCGGCTGAACATTTTTGCAAATACTATTTTTCAGGAGGTCGCATATTTTTCAGGAGGTTGCATATCTGTTTCTAAAAATCCTTATTTCCAGAACTTTATTGTACTGCTTCATTATCTTTCTCCCCTTCTTTCTACAAAGGCAAACTCTTGGAAACCTATTGAGAACTAGAAGTCCACCATGTGCTCTTGAAAGTGTGACCCATAACTGGGCATCAGTTTTGTTAAACTTGTGGTCTTGGTTAAACAGTGTTGTGATCTTTTGATAGAAACGATGTATAAATTTAATTAATATAGTGCTTAAAAAGATTCCAGGCTTCATAAAGGTCCTGCTGCGTCTCTCTAAGGGCCAGCTGTGTCCACCATAGTCACTTCCCATACATTTAATTTCTGAGGACTTCTAAGTCACACTTACCATATCTTTTGAAGTTGTTTGTGGGTCACTCTATGACAACCACCCCATTCTTTTCCCCCTTCTTCAAGGAAAAATACGCCTGTTCTCATCTTACCAGCTAATTTTCAGGTGTTCTTCATTGTAGGGCAGCTTGAAAGAATAAGCAACCTCAGGGTGAGCAACTTCTTAAAGCAAATCTATTTTTTTTATCTGCAGCAGTCTGGAGTCTAGGGTGATGTGAGCAGTGTGTGTACATTGTATAAATAGTTGCTAGTCCTCCTCTCTTCTCTACATCATAGTTAAAGCCAGTATCATGACCATGGGGATGGACCTTTATTCAGTCCTGGGACGTAATGTGAGAGGCAAGGTGGAAATGCAGCAGAAAAAACTGAAGCAAAAAGTCATGTGTTTTCAGTAGGTGCCAAAGGCCACAGGTTCTGCATGTATTTGGAGTGCAGGAAAGATAGTCATCTTAACACGCGTGTCCTCTTCTGGAACCAAAAAGGCACACACAGAAACATACAGTCATTTAAGTTGGAAAAGCCCCTTAAGATTATCAAGTCCAGCTGTCAACCTAACACTGCACAAATGACAATACTGTGACAGGGCTGTTGGGAGAGTTTGGTTTATTTAGGTTTCTGTTGTATGGTTTGGGTATTCTGGTGAATGGTGAAACTGGGATGAAACAGCTGCAGTCATTTTGCCAGTTTCAGTATTGGGCACATAATATTGGTGGTTCTTGGTGTTTGCAGATCTAGCATACGTTACCACAAATAATAAGTAACAAAGTTTCCTTTCAGTTCTTTGATCATTTCAAATTAATGTAGTTTTTCTCTTCAGAGACCTGGATTATCTAAATTTAAGTTGTTGAGCTATCCTGAAATACCAGCTTCATTTATAGGGAAAATTCTTACCTGTGCATCTGTTAGAACTCCACCAGCATTCACAATGGGGAAATTTATGTCAGAAGGTAAAAGATCAGTATATAATCAGTACCGTCCTGCTGCCTAGCTCTGTTCATCACACAACAGAGTTGTATGTTTGCACTGATACCATTGGAAATTATTATTTACCAGACTGCTGTTTCCAAAACTATTTTGATCCAAATTCTTTAAAGCACTCAGCTGCCTCTGAGAATATGACCACTTTAAGTCTGCATGTGCAAATCTGTTTTGAAAATTGAGCTGAGGTTATTCAGGCATTTAAACTGCTTTGCGAATATTATCTAAAACTTAGTTGTTTGAAAAGCTTAAAGCTTTTATAGTTTAGACAAAAATGAAGAAAATTAACAACAACAATGACAAAAAAACCCAAACAAAACCAAAACACAGAGGGAGAAATACTTCATTAAATATTTAGGTAATATATGGTTGCAAACATTAAATGGCTAAATTTACCTCATCTCTGGTTCTTGACCTAGATTCTAGAGCCAGTCAACCAGTAAATTACAGGTAAAAAAAAATTATTCACACCCTATCCAGAAAATATCCTTTTTCTGGCATGGTTGTATATGCACATTTCCCTTTATTAAAAAAAAAAAAATATATATTTGTACCTAAGCCTTTCCAACACCGCAACAGAGTATTCTTCACCTAGGTTGACAGTGTTGTTAGCTGGATAGGCAAAGATGATCAACTCTTGGCAAAAGGATTGAGCTGTAGCGTTTTGTCTTCGCTGAAGTTCTGTCTAGTAGTTTCCTCTTCCTTGAAGATTATTGGCTTGCATCCAAGGGCAATATGACTCACTTCACCTGTGTGCAGACCAGCATTTCCACATTCACACAGCTTCAGCAGCTTTCTGACTCAGCAAGAGCTTGTGCTGTGCTCTGTCACAGAATAGCAGCCAAGTCCTGTGCGGTGTGGGAACTGAAAATTTACTGCCTCACAGTTTCCTTTGAACTACTCTTAGTAAGAAAAATACATTCCATTTCACCAACTTCTTTAAGTACATCTGCTTTTCTAGCTTTGGTCTGCTATCAAATATGTTGGGTTCTAGCTACTCTGTGATTTCATCACTCAGATTAAAGGACAGTTTAAAAAAAATAAATCCTGTGATAATAGTTACATTTTGGGCTATAATCTATTGCACTTACTCATGTTACCAAAGTTAAGCAAAGAAAATATGCTTGGGGCATAGGCGTGTGTGCCAGGTGACAGGAAGAAAGTTTCTTTCTTGAAATGTTTTACTTTTTGTCAAGTGAATGAGAAAATCAAAATGCTACTGTCTGGAGTACCTGTAACCTCATGATGCTCCCTAACACAGACTATTTTCCCAAATAAGTTATGCAGTTTGTAGCACTACGGAAAGACTTGAAATTTCCATACTAACTTTGTTCAAGAGAAAACATTCAATCCCCTCAGTGAAGGTGAAGGCCCCTGATGAAAATTGTCACTAATGAAAGCTCTTTGACCAAACACTGCATGCTAGTGACAAAATTGAGGCATGAAAAATGCCCTTTCTGATATCTCAAAGAATTAGAGAATTAGTTATTTTTGAGCCTCAATGTTATAAATTAGGTGTATGTATGAAAGATGACAAATACTGCAATTCAGAAAGTTCTCAGGTTTTATGCAGAAGGTTCTGGCCTTGTTTAGCTCTGAGAAGACATCTTTCCAATGCTGTTATTACTCGGCCTGCTGTACAAAGACATGATACCACTATTCTTGGAGCCTTTGGAGCAAAAGGCATAAGAGTTTGAACTTGCAGAAGTTGCAAAATGAAGATGTATTTTGTATATAATTTTGAGGTCCTGTAATTTACACTGATGTAGGTTTACTGTTAAAATATGATAAAGCAAATGTATGGAGATGCAAATCTCAGAATTGACACTGTGCAGATATTATATTGCTGCAAGTAGATAGGACATTTTCCAGTGCACTGGGGAAAGTGCATGAGAAAATAAATGGGCTTTTAATATTGTATATAGTGGGTATAAATCCAGTCTTTCAGAACCGAGATTGGGTGCTTCAGATCTCTGCAGTGCCATTCATTACGGATTGGCTTCTGTTGTGTGCACAGAACAATCCATTAGATGATTGCAAATGAACAGAGAGCTTTTTTTAAAAGACAGCCTATAGCATGCTAGGGCTAAAAGCTGTGCTGGCTTTAGGAGTTTTCACTTATACCCCATTGAACCCACACAGAGTGCTTCAAAATTTCAGCAAGAAGGTTGTTGCCCCCATCCCATTTATCAGCTCGCACACTAAAAGCCCTGGCATATTTCTGCAACTGGAAAGCTATGAATTCCAGTCTATTTTTAGCAATAATAACCAAAATGGTTTTGAGCTAATGTACACACTTTCTTCTCTGCATACATTTTTTTTTTAGAATATTTTGCAACTTTTAATTAAATCTTTGAGTGTGTTTTGTTTCAAATCTGTCTCCCTAAAGAAGCATAATTTATATGTACATGTAGAAATGTGAGGAGAGTGAGATGTTCACAGAGTTAGACAAAAGGGACAAGAGGGCTTCGAGCTATGACCAGCTCTAGACCTTTGCATATGTATGTTGTTAAATGAAGCACAGTTCAGGTCAGTTGTCACAAATGAGGCTCTGTACATGTGTGTTAAGAAACCAAATTGAATTGTGGCCGTCTGTGACTAGTCTGTCCCCAGTCAGCGTGGACCTGCCCTCTCTCTCGGCCCCAACCTGTCACAAACAGCACAAGCTGTTCCTCAGCTGGAGGTGGTCAGAGAAACATCTGTGGCTGTCTGAGTGTTGTTTTTCAGGTGTGGTACTGATGACACGTGCCACAGCTCTCTGTTGGTGATGATACCAAACCTGCCTCACCCCTTTCTCTGCCAGTCCTTCATATGCCCTTTTTACCTTTTACAGCTTGTTTGGCAGCTTGTCCTTGTTTCTAGTCTCTTCACTGCACAATACTTTCAGTTATAAACAACATGAACCATGAAAAAAGCATCATTGAGCAATGTTGCAACAGGTCTTTGCTACCTGCAGACAGGATCATGAATGAATGCAGAGAAAGATGCAGTAGGTTAAATTAGGTTTCAAAACTGGTTTAATGAAGAAAGAATTGCAACCACAGTGTGTATTATTAACCTGGTTTCATCTAAGATCAGTTTAAGCCAGTTTCCGATAGTCTTAAGAGAAGACTGATTTGGCTACATATTGCAACCCATCACTTCCAAGACTCTTGCATTATTATCTCATCTAATGAGCTGAGCACTAACCAGTGAAGACAGCATATTCTTATTGTACCCATGTAGCATAGTCGGAACCACAAAAACCTACTTTTCATTCTGCCTAGGGGCACAGGCAACGCTGCTTTGCCCTGCAAGTATGCTGCTGCCATCTGTGAAGGCTTCCTCCACTCTGACAGGTGTATATATATATATGTGCACTGCAGCGTTGGCATCAATATTAGATGGGAATGTATTCCTTCTAGGGTGGAAGTTGGCCTGATGACGACGGATTTTGTGACTACAGTCTCTCTTGAGTCAAGGGTTAAATTTACATGCTTTTCCTGAATGTTGGTCCTGTAAGGTTTCTTATGATCAAAAGAGTCTGCTACTTAGGTTTCAATCGGCCAGAAAATGGAAGAAGGACAGGGAGCAATGCATGTGTTCTGTCTCAAAGGGGAATTCTTGAAGAATAACAAAGTTGCTATGGAAATGTTTCACAGCTGTGTGTAATCAGTGTGTACAGAGAGGTAAAATAACATTGCAGGACGTTGTGCATGTATCTTGCTTCGGGGTGCAGATTTTATTTTATTTTTCCAAAGCCTGAAGCCAATTGAATATAAATATTTAATTTTTGGATTATTCTTAATTCATTTGCATGCCTGCCATGAACGAGAGTAATACATAAATAATAGCTGTGAAGTTTGTTGGACTGAGTATGCCTGATCCTAGAATTGTGGACTCAGTAAAAAGATTTCTTTGTCTTTTACAGGCACTGAGGTACTGGGTTACATCCTGAATTGTTTAGTTACGAGGGAAACCTCTATGGATGCTGTTCTCGTGTATACATATTCTGAGGTAGCATTATAACATGTTACACAGCTGTTAGATTTTTGTTGGAGGTAGGCTTAGGTTTTTTAAGGTAAAAATATGCTGATAGTTCAAATTATTTTTGAGTTTGAACTGCTATTCCTGTATAGCAGTTTATATACTATATAGTATATAAAGAGAACAGTGGTCACAACAGCTCTGAAAACCCAGTGATATATTCGTGCTATCTTTACGGTGAGGGTATAGATAAGACTGACACTAAGTTTCAGACTTCAATACTTTCAATTTATGTTAATAAATTGCCTATTTGAATGCAATCATTGGACTGTGAGAGATTGTTGTTTATTCTCTCTCTGTGCCATCATCTGCAAATTGCTTAATAACACAAATAAATGTTAAATAAACATTAAGGTTTTCATTTAAGCAGTAGAAGCAATGTTAAAAAAAAAAAAAAAAGAGAACAGTGAAAGGCTTTAATTTTGTGGTCATAGTACTGTTAAGATCCTGTTCGATTACTAGGTTAGATTTGCTGTAACATGCAGATTCTGTTTATGGCCTTTTAAGATTTACTGATATTGTAATACCATGAGGTTAGCCTAAGTTTTGTTGAAGAAAAAATATATTCTGATTGTTCTTACAGACTGGATGGCTGTTACTGTTATTGTCTACAGCCACAAGACTCTGATAGACATTACCACCCACAGGGTCATGACATTTGATCTGATTAGGTATAAAAACTTAAACCATACCAGTTTTTAGTCTGCATATTATCCAACCAGATGCCTGAGAGTGATAGCAGACAGCAGTCTCATTTTAATGCCCATTCACAATCCCTTCAGAGATAGGGTAGGTGTGATGGTAGGTTTATACACAGTGCCAGGAAACTGACTGGTATATGCTGAGCTAAACCTGTCTGACCCCACTGCAGTATAACAGTCTGGCGTACTAGGTCCTGCTTCTCAGCACCCCAGAAGAGAGGGTAGGCGTGTTGCCTTGGCAGAGTAACCAGCCATCAGCACAAGCTTCACCTTAATAGCTGACATTTTTACCCATGGGAGCTCTTATCCAAAGACGGGTTGGATTTGATAACAAATACATGCTTATATGACTTGGTACGTTGACCTAGACCAAATTGGTATTCATTAGCTGTTCCATACGAGCTTCTGGAAGCAATAAGAGAATACAGTCTTGGGATCAACAACCCTTGATTTTTTATTACTGGTACATGCTCAGCAGGATGTTGTAAAGGTAGGAAGCTCTTTCAATAGGCAATACAACTCGTGTCTGCAAAAACACTGACATGTTTTTTACCCATCTGTGGCATATTCTGCTAGTTAGATTTGTCACCAGTAAGCTAACAAAGTTCACAACTGGCAAAACCAACAGTTTATTCAGCTGGTATAGATTTGCTTTTTTCTGTCTTGTTTGTCTCCTCTGTGTTAAACTTAAAGAGGTACATTGATACTGGCATTGAGGCTAGTCCAAAACTTTAATAATATTTCAGTCCTACTTGGTTAACTTTGCTATGTAAGGCTGCAGTAATATATGCTTAGTGTGGGACTGTTTTGCTAGGAGGATATGAATGTATTTTTGTTTATCAAAACCTCTCTCGCACCAGATTAATATATCCAAAGACATTTTTCTTTCTTTTATGGCTATTCATGTTTTCTACTGCTTGAGTCTGTTTCCATCTTAGCAAAATAAGAAAGAATCAGAAGTCTCTTGATCTATATCTTTTATTTGTACTGGACTGAAAAAGTATTAAATTGCTTATATGACAATCAGTGCCAGTCAGATGTAACATCTCTTTCTAATGCCCTTGATGAAGTTTCTTAATGTAAGAAATAGTATAACAAAAGGAAAGAAAATCTGGGACTTTGGTTTACCTTCTTTTCTTGTTAAAGAAGGTGAAAAGTTGAATGTCACAGGTGAACTGAGATTACATCCTGCAGCTAGAAAGAATGTAAAGAGAATGTAAAGAAACCTTTAAAAAAAGTTCTACATAATATTCTCAATTCCTCTATAAAATAATTTAATATTTTAAATACTGTTTAAATAATTTATCTGTATTTAAAACTAACCTTTTAAAATTTTATGTTGGGAACTTTTTTGGCATTATTTTTTTAATATTAAAAAGTCTTTTAAATGTTCAATACAATTCAATATAAAATACAGAATTAATTTACATTGTTCACAGATAGTATTGTACATGACAGCTGAGCTCTAGAGTGAGCTTTTGAATTTGTCAGACAAGTCATAGCTTAGCTGTAGTGAACCACTTGCTTATCCTCTCTCTGGCCTCTTAAGATCATAACAGATCCTTACCATCAATGTGTCGTCTTTAATGTTATGTACACATACTGTATACAGTATTTAATTTCAACTTTATACTCAGAATCGTAAATATTTTTTCACAGCATTTAGATCAAAATATTGTTTACCACATACACAAATATATTTAAAATGCACACAATTTGACAAGAAACACACCAATTTTGCTTAGGTCAGTTATAGGAAAATTTAACTCCTAGTTGCAAAATAACATAACTGAGAAGTTGTCACTGCTGTATTAAAATTTCTAATAGTCAAATTACCAAATGTTTACAGGTTATCTTAACAGTAGGCAGCTAGGATTCACTTGTACCCTTGGTGCCTTTTCATTAATCCTGCCAACGATAAAGGCAGTAGTGTAGGCATGATGTAGGCTGGTGTCTTACAGCTCCTTCATCTAACACCTGGCATTCGCTGACAGTATTTCCAGCTTAGCCTTCCAGACATTGGCAGGATGACAATATATGCCAAATATGAGTCACCAGTTTTTAAGGGTAGGCTTATCTGTCATTTACTGTTAAATTGTAAATTGCTTTGTCCGTCCTTCTGTAAAGAACTCCTGTATTTAGCAAGATGATTTCTACAGATACTGGAAGTGGATTCTGGTGCTACTCTTAACACTTCCTCTATTGTATGTGTCATGATTTATGATTGCAATAGTTGTGTTCTGTTGTACAAGTTAGGCCCCAAAAGTCTTTATTTTTTGTTGAGAAACTGTTCTCCAAGAGGACCCAAAAATTTTACAAAGGCTAAATGGAATACTCTGTGTCGCTGCTCAGGGATATTTGCAGAAGGAAAAAATACTAATGTAAATTAACATTTGCATCGGGATGCCTAGGCTAGAAGCATTACTGAGAAGGGCAGCACATGTGACATGATATGTATAGTTATTCACAGATGAACAAAACTCACATTTTGGATTTTGGACTCGCGGTTTCCTATTCATATGCAAACTACAAACTATTTGCAGGAATTATTGCATGGCTAATTCTTAATAATTCTTCCTGAAAATAGCACTTTTTCACTGATGGTTTCAAGAATAGCTTTTGAGAAGGATTTGATGTCTTTCTAGTGTGAGAGTCTGAATGACTCTTCAGGAAAACACAATTCACAAACTGTGAGCGCTATCCTGCCCTCCTTTCACTCCTCTTGCCCTTTTCTCTGGCATGAAGGTGCTTGAGCAAGGTATTCACCCATATGATGGACTGTACTTGAGGTGACTCAGGGCTTGGTTTACACAAAATTTGATTCTCCTGCTTTCAGGAGAGCAGATTCTGAAAAGGAAATCGTTACCTAGGGAGAATAAACATTTCAGTCACTTTATTTTAATCTAGTTTAAGAGAGAAACTGAGGCCTTTTGTTTATTTCGCAGCAAAAACATGATACAACTACAGGCCTCCATTTATGTCTCTGAAACCCCAGATAAAAAGTAAGGATCCTGTAGGATAATGCAAGCAGTCAATGCTAAAGTAATCATCCATCACCTCTTTCACCACTTATATGATGGGTCAGGAATCATTGTGCGCCAGCAAGAGACTTAATTCTCAGCTGTTTGGTGCACACAGAGTTTCAGGTCCTGGAATTCTCAGCTCACCCCTTTTCATTAAGACATCAAAGTCACCTGAAAACTAAGACTTAAAAGAATTTGTGTTTAAGTCTTAACCGTTCCTTGGATGTATATGCAATATCTCTATATATAGATACATATTTATACAGTTCATAGTTTATATCAGACCAAAGAAAGCTTTATTATTCATTAATTCTTCTCAGTTGATAAACTGAGCAGAAAAGGTGCAGTTTCTTGGAAAGACATGTTATCGTGACTCAATGGAAGGAGGTCTATGAAAGGTTAAGTATACAGCAGATTAAACAATTTTTAAATTAAAACTTTGATCTCAAGGATTTTAATGGCTTCTTTTTGCTTTAGATTCTTCATTTATGCTTAAACCCATACAAGACACTGAGTTACTTCTTCCACATTGGTATCAGGTTAACAATAAAGAGGTAAGTGTGTGTGGTTTGGTTTAGTTTTGGGTTTTGTTTTTAACAAGTGAGGATAAAAGGGTTCATAAATATTTTTTTTTTACTAGTTTAAAAGGTCATCAGTTGCTAGAATGTCCTTCTGGAGAGAAGGAAGAAGCAGTAAACACTGCAAAAATTACTGTGAGGCCTGTTTAAGAATTCAGGTCAAAAATTCTAGGTCAAATCGAGAAAGATTATAGGACAAGTTATATGTGTCTAGTGTCTCAGACAAATCCAGAATCCTGTAACATCACATATGCTTTATGTAAAATGTATGGAGGGAGTCACGGGTCTGACTGGTTATGAGTGAGCTGGAGAGCTACATGCTACAGCTCAGTAAGATGCAGTAACTGAAAGACAAACTCTTTCTCCTTTTTCCCTCTTCTGTGTGAGCTTCCATCTATTTGGATTTAATGGTCTCCTAAACTCCTAAACAGTGTTTGCAATCACTCATTCAAATAGTTAAGATGGACCATTTCTGTCTTTATAACAAGTCTGGAAGAAGTGACATTTCTGTCATTGCCTAACTGTTACTTAGTAATAGCCAGTTCAGAAATGCATAAAAGAGGGTGGTACAATGCCCTGTCATTCTGAAGGGACTCACAGCCTTCCCTTCTGAAACGGTGCCATTCTTAGAAAAGGAACTCAGGATAAGAGAGAGGGGCAAAAGAAAGCAGACAATGAGAAGCAGTATACTCATTAAAAACAAACAAAACCCACATTCTTATTTGCTACATATCATACTTCAGAGAATCAGGTTGTAATTAGGACTTAAGCAAAATCTTTAGACACAGCCTCTACAAAGTTTGGTGCTGACATTAAAATACCAATTGTACAAATGATTGTGAAGACTGAAAAAGCCATCAGGCAGAGCCGGTCCACTACAGAGGCTGCAAATTTCCATTCATTGCAAATGGCTTCTTCTTCATCCTGGTCTCTGAATCGATTTGCAATGTACCTGACCTCTTCCAAGATCTTTGCCAAATCTGGGTCACCTTCAGAGGGATGGCCACTGTGCAGCAGGTTTTCTTCATCTGTTGGTGAGCAGGTCATTCTCCCACAGATTACCCCTGAATCAGTGGTAGGTGTGCAGTGAACCCCTTCCAGCCCCCTAAACCCAATATATAGCATATTCCCATTACTGGATTGCTGTCCACTCACAGTGTTCATCTCCACACTTGATAGGCTACATCGGCGCTGTTTATGTTGACAGGCAGGACGTACTTTATCTTCCCCTGGTCTTTTCATCCTCAGAAACCACGCGCACCAGTTGAGAAGGATGATTCTTGTCTGAAAGAAAATTTTTGAGAATAAGAATCTCCACAAAGCCACCATCTGTGGGCACTTAATATTTTTGCAGCCTGGGTGACTCTCTGACCCACTGTCTCTGCTTAGTCTGCACTGAAGTTCTAGGAAATGGTGCCAGAGTTTTCCAGCTCATGAATTTGTCAGTCACTGGGGCTGCTTTCTTATTTTAGCAGTGCTGTTGATTGCCTCAGGGTGACTATCACTACTGTGAGTCCCCCCTCCTGTGATGGGAGTCTCCATAGTGTCAATTTTTCCTTACTCTTGAATGATGATATGGCAGCATTTCCACCTTTACTAGAAACCATGCATTAAAAATAAAACACTTACTGAAGAAGAGTTAATTTTTAATAGTCATAACAGTGCTGCTTTAGGTTGTACTCAAAAAATAAATTCTTTCTCTCATATTTGTGCTCTAATATTAAATTCACATGTCTTTACTGTTTGGAGGGGGCTGCTAAAATAAATGATATACTAGACTGGACTGCCAATCTTTACAATGGTTTGGCTCTGTTCACATATTGGTTTCGTGATAGCTGATTGCGGATATTAGAAAACAGATCTAGATACAGCAGGAAGAAAAGATGGAAACGTTATTTTGATTTTAAAAAACAAACAAAAAACCAAATCCAAACAAAAGAAACAAAAAAATCCCTAAAAAACCCAACCCCACAACTCTGCGCATTTCATCAGTGTGTATCATTTTGTTGTTATCCACATTGTCTTAATCCAGCCTTACCTAGGTACAAGGAAGCCAGAGACTATTCCAGTTCACATGCAACCTTCTGTAATTTATTTCAGTCAGATTTTAAGAGCTCATTCCAGTGTTTCTTTTCCAGAGAACTAATGAAATAATATTGCCTCATATAATATGCAACTCTTACACTGTAATTAATACTAGATTTGGTCCATTTAATCTGGCTGTGAATTGCTACTCAGAGTACATATAATATCCAGGCAAACATCCCAGCCAGAAACAGATTTTGCTCTGTTACTCTCTTTACACTATGAAGCTTCACCAGGAAGGATAATATTCCATTAATTGAAGGCCCACTCTAAAATCCACCAGTATCCAAATAATGTTTAATGGACTTAGCTTCTTAACAGTAAAGCTGACTTCTCAGCCTCAAGTACTCTACTTTTTGAGGATATTTTGTTCAGTACTAAACATTTGTTCCATTTAGGTCATTAAACATGAGTCTAAAGATATATACCATTTCCTATCTTCATTGAAATTTATTTTCAAGTCACTACGCCAGAATAGGCCAGGGAATATTACAGGGCACTGCTGTATGTGCGTTCTTTTTGGCTAGTAACAATAACAATAGTTCATTGGTCTAGAGAGGAAAAAAAAAGAGAAAGGTCTTTTCATCTTCAGTGTTGCCTGATGCTGCCATGAGCTGGGTTAGGAGGAGTGCCCAGTTAGCTGATGATACTCATCAGTATTTAGTAAGCCCGTATCTGGGCATCTCACTTTTTATGAAAATAGTTATGGAAACCAAATGTTTAAGAAGAATTTATACATTTTTAACAGTAAGAAGTAAACTTGGGTCATTAGCTGCTCTTATCACATCCTTCATCTGGGCATTCATGCAATGGATAATGAAGGAAAATCAAGCCTTACCCATTTAGGCATTTTCCCCCCATCTGGATCATGATGATGATATTGTAGAACAATAACAGTGACAACAACAGAAAGACCAACAATAATCATAGTGCTGGCAAAATACTGAGCTGCAAAATAAAGAGATAATTACAGCGATATACTTTGGCTGATATTGTTTTGTAGCTATTATAAGGGGTGTTAATATACGTGCATTAAGTTCTTTTCCCAGTGTAGTGACGTGTGTTGCTTCAGCTACTTGTGAAAGACTTCTCAAAAGCAGAAAGAGAAGACATTATTTTGAGAGGAATGCCAGCCTTTAGTAATTATCTTTGTAGAAGTGAGCACCTGCATTTTCTAAGCAACCCTGAAAAAGACTGACCTCTAATTTTCTTTCATCAGTATTGTAGAGACTGGCCAGTACTTCTTTTGAAAAGCTCTCTGTCTGAGCAATTACAGTAGGAAGATTTAATCACGTTTAGCTTTGTATTCCTAATGTTTTGCCAATTGTGTTGAAATGCAACACCTTCCTCCATGGAAAGCTGACTCCCATACACTTTCCCTCTATTTTGTTCAGAGCAGAGAGCACAGAAGTTGTACAGGAGACCACACTCATCGGAGCCTCAGCAACTGACAACATTTTTCTAACTCAGTGAGCCATTGTACAGGTGGTAATTTGCCTTACTGCTGGACTTCATGCTAAGTCACTGCACCTCATTTGACAAAAAATAAAAGTGAATAAAAGCTGGAGTTAGCTTACCAATTAAGGGCACAGAATCAGATGTTGCTGGCATAATTTCAGCCACAAGTAACATGAAGACAGTGAGAGACAATAAAACTGTTATACCTGAAAGATAAACATGAAGTATGAAATTAGATCAGTAGCTGTCGGGGGATGGCTGCACGAACAAGGTCACGAACACGTCAGCGTGGGGTGCACAAGCCAGACCGAAGGCCT
The DNA here is from genome assembly GCA_013399075.1 of Chloroceryle aenea. Lineage (NCBI taxonomy): Eukaryota > Metazoa > Chordata > Aves > Coraciiformes > Cerylidae > Chloroceryle > Chloroceryle aenea. The sequence continues at coordinate 45,907 of VWZY01003274.1, forward strand.
GTGCTCGGGCCCTGTGTGCGTGTGCACGAGAGGCCTGAGCCTGGGCCCCTGAGTAAGGGTGTGGGGGCATGAGCAGGCAGCCTTAGCTGTCCTTGAAGGCAGAACGGAGAGGATCCTGGCGGCTTGCCCAACTTCAAAGGCAGAAGGTAAGATGCTGAATACAGGACACTGTGAGTGTGGGAAAAGCCTTAAGGATGAGCCTGCCGCGTGCCCCCAGTCAGGATGCTGTTAGGTGTGACTGATCAATGGCTTTTAGGCGAGGCATGGATAAGCATGGCTAGAGAAACAATAAAGTTGAACATGATTGCAACTCATATTGGGTCAGGATCATTGTTCCCAGGCCTTTTCCCGACAAGTAGCTTGTAATTTCAAAGCAGTAAGAAGCAGAAAATTAATCTGAAGGAGTGCTCTTTGCATGATGCATTCCCAAGTGTTACCCTCGCACCAGCACATTAGTGGTAGTGTCACCCTTTCTTGGACTTCTTCAAGATCAGGGTAGCAGTGCTGCCAAACTAGTTCCAATGCTTGCACAGACATATGTATTTTTAGATCCTTGTAACTTTTCTTATAAATATTAAATATTAATACTTAAAAAATATACAATTTTCTACTTCTAAATATATGTATATTATATTATATAATTATTTA
>VWZY01003278.1:1420-30224 GCA_013399075.1 Chloroceryle aenea
GCCTCCGGGTACTTGGTTTTTACCTGGCTGGGGTGGAAGCCATCGACTGGTTCAATCAGCTGCCAGGGTTCACCTCCCATCTTCCGCCACTCTTCCGCCGCTGCCAACAACAATGTAAGCAGAGGGGTTATCTCCAGCGAGCACATAGGCACCTGCCCCAAGATGTACCCCCTTCTTCCTCAAAGCACTGATGGTATTTTTAAGCATGCTATACAGCTATGTGTAAAGATTATGATAATTCATATAAAGTTGTCGGAGCCAATATTGTGTACAATCCCCTCTCCTCAGGGCAGCGTTTAAGCCTTTACTGTTATTTTTTTTCCCTGTGCTATTTATGCAAGGAAGTGCTTTGAACATAAATGATTGTAAAACAATTCACTTTTCCTCCCAACTAAGATTGATACCGTAGGAAGGAAAGCTGTAAATTATTTAATGTTTTTGCATTTCTCTTTTTATTTACATATTTACCAGGGAAAAAAAAAATAAGGTAAAGAAAATGGTACTTTTTAGAGAAAGAGGTGGTAACAGAATATTTTCATTGGCTGATGTCTGCAAGAATGGACTGTTATTTTCAGTTATGTCTCTTCTGAGTAGTCTTTTTCAACTCCAAAAAAATAACCTTTTGAATTACATAAGCATGATATTCCATGCAAGTGATGCTGTGCTGCAAGCCCCAGAGCCATTAGGAAGTAAAAAGCTCTCTCTCTCTTTAAAAGGGCTGTGGAGTGATGAAACATAGGACTAGTGGCTAGGGCATTAACAGGCTGTAAATCCAATGATTTCTTTTATAATGACAAATTAAGAATTCCTAATGGCATTTTGCAGGCATCCTGTCAGGAGGAGAATGTTCTCCATTCAAGCAGCACAGTTTTTACTTAGAATCACCATTTTTTGTTGGACTCTGGCTATGTGATGCTTTGGCCAACATCCAAAGTGACCCATTTAAAGACACAGGGCTTGAAATTTGTTTCAAATTTACAATATGTTGGGCACAACACATGCTCACCTCCATTTACCACAGAGCACAAACATAGATGCACAGGTGAGCTTGCCTAAGTCCTTATAAATCTGATGTTATACTTTGAGTGCAAGGCTGCATGTTGTGTTTTATTTTGTAGAGGCACTGCTGTTCCAGCACCAGAAATAGCAGTGGAATAAATATGATAAGCAAGGTTTATATCAAGATAGGTGAATTTAGACCATCACACTGGACCTCCAAAAATCCCAGAGCAGTTGAATATGTTCAGAATGTGTTTTAAAAGTGGCTAGATTAGAGTATGGCAAGTGCTCCCATCCACAGCAAGAAAAAGCCAAAAGCAGCAGCCCCTATCCCCCTATTTATTGCACTGCTTCTTAAAAAAGAACCACTAAGTTGCCAAAGGCAGCATCTAAGCTTGAACACTCATCTCAAGCTAGAATAAATACTATTATGGTCCAATCTTACTCCATGAAAGCTGGGAGCTGCTATGTGTATATATATGCACAGGCCAGTCCAAAAATCAACGTACTCATCACAGTGTGAAACCACTAAATATTTGATGTCTGGAAAGGTTAGGGGAGGATTTGCATTTGCTTCAGAAAGAGACCAGAAAAGTAGGTCACCAGCCTTAGCTGGATTTTGAGTGCACTCACCAGCTGACAGCTTTCCTGATGGTGAGTTGAATTGTTGGCTCCTGGGCTTCAGAAGACTTTGCAAAGTGTGTTTCAGAGCTGATGTTTGTATGTGAATGTGTGATTTTGTTTAACTCATTCATTTAACACAGTGTAATCAAAAACAGCAAATTATATTAAGATGTTTCTTTTTATGAAAGCAAATAAATTACCTAAAGTTAGTAATTTAACTTATTAATTTGCCTACCCAGCAGGTAGTTTGTTCCAAATCCTAACGACTTGTTAAATATTAAGTAGCTGAGGCAAAAGCCGCAGAGACTTGGACATCCTGAAACTCAATACAATATTGAACTTAACAGCAGAGCCCGCCTCTCCGAGATAAAGTTTTGGACAGAAAGAGTCCCTGTCTCATTCTCCCTTCTTCATGACCTACATATGGTCTGCGTGAGACCCAGAACCAGCTTTCTAAATTGAGAGGATAGTATAAAATAAGTTTGCAAATGTTGATAGGATTTGGCTGCAAGATGAGATTTTTTGCAATAATTTTAGATGCCTTGGCAGCGTCTTGCTTCCAAGGACAGCCAGGTACTGAGGCGAAGAGGTGTTAGAGATGTACACTTTGAAGTATTGCCAGGGTGCTTTCATCCCTTCATGGCTCTCTTTTTAGCTGTCTGCATGCAAGCATTTAAAATATAGTCCCCAGGCAAAATTTTTGAAGAAGGACCAACATGGAACTACCTCTCTATGTGAATATAAAACTATTTTTGGAATGCAAGAAGTCATGTTGTCAGTGAGGATCCTTAAGTGGCCAGGGCTGGAGCTTGTGCCCCTTGAATGGAGGCTGAGGGAAAGGGATGGTCCACGCTGGGAAACAGCCTACATGGAAGTGATGAGGACAGGGCCAGTCTCTTCACAGCAGTGCACAGTGGGTGAGACAACAGGCAGAAGTTGAAACATGGGAAGTTCTGGCTGGACACAGGGAAAAAGCTGGTTTCCTACTTTCCCATCATTATTTAACTGCTTGAATAAGTTGCCCACCTCAATCCTTCACCCTATACTGATTCTTCTTTTAAAAAGACAGTGCAAGTGTCTACTCTCCTTGTGACAGATCCTACCTGATGCTGGGTGATGCCTCAAGCTGGACCCACACACATCTCACAAGGGAAGTAGAACTGAGAAGGATCCAGGGACAGGCATCTGTCCCCAGCCCCACAAGGTAATGAGGAAAAGTTTCCGGTTCTTTTATTAGCATTTTTTTAAGCTTCAGTTGCAGAGTTTGGTAATGTGCTGATATAATGTCACTAAAGATCACAGAAGGATGAGTTTTGTAAGCTCTTCAAGTCAAAAGTTACAGTAGTATGTAGGTGCTTTAGGATGCACAGGAAAGAACCCAATTCTCCCTTGGAGAGGAACTTCTACTTTTGAAAGCAGTGAATTAAGAGAAGGTGTCTGTGTTATTGAAGCGGAAAAACTGTCTGGGAAAATTTCTTCTGAGGCACTGTTCTTCCCAGAGGAGGGAATATGAAGCCTGGTCAGTGATGTAGCACACTACAGCTCATGAAGACCAGCTTCACCATGTCATCTCCAGCCTAGATGACCCATTATAAAAGCAATGATCAAAACCAAACCCAAATCTTATAGACTAAAATAGGTTTGATATTTCATATTTTCTTCATCATCCTGAGAAGCTGCAGTGTACAGGCAAGAGGAATTTTTAGCAGAAACAAATCTGCAGTCACTGTTACCTCACCACCAACACCCCTGCCACCAAAGTGCAAAAGGCCAATGTACTGCTCACTGGAGTTGTGGGTGCTGGGAGCCTTGGGGAGGTTGTGGTCCCCAGGCTTGTGGTGAGATCCTGTCTGGGCAGAGGTCTGTGGTTACACCAAACAGAGAAGCCAGAAGATGGCATTAAGGGTTCCCCACTGGCCCCAGCTCTGTCAGCAGGGTCACCTAGGACAGCTGGCTATGCTGCCATTCTTCCAGTACAGAGCTAAAATATGAGGAGCTTATTATCTGCCCAGCACTTGAACAAATGATTCATGAGAAAGAAAGGAAAAAAGAAGCAACTTACTTTGTCTCAGTGGGAAATCCATGTAGAAAATATCAAAATTGGTGAATTTCTCCGATCTTGCGATTTCTTTCAGGATGTTGGAAAGTTGTAAAGCTCTCTGTAAAGATCAAGTGATTTAATGATGATCTATTGCTACTCACGCTGCTTCATGTGGATTCAGCTTTTGCCACCCATGTATGGTAAGGAATTTGAGAGCTCATGTTGCCCCTTTAGCTGGGGAAAAGGAGGTGAAGTGGGATCCTTCATCATAACATAGACTTGGTGGCATGAATGCCACCAGACTTTGGGCTCCCCATTTCACCACACAATATGTCATTGCACTGAGGCCTCATATGGTGTAGTAAGCTTAATATGGCATAGAGTTGTTTTACTGGAGACTTCTTTTAGCATTGTCTCTATGTCTATATAAATATTCTGAATTTCTTGCTTTTGGAGGCCACTTGATGTGTGGCAGCCCAGCCATTTCCATTCCTTTTAAAGAAAAATGAAATTTTTCACACAGGAACATTATTCTTCTTTCCCATTATCCTTCCTACTCCTGTATTGTGAGTGTTAATGCTTATCTAGCCAAACCAAATCCTGCTCTTGCTTTCAGCAAAACTAATTACCTCCATGGAGCGTCTACCTAACTGATATATCCAGTGTGATTTCTACAGCCGTAACAGAGATCAGGATCTCCTAAATATTTAAATTGTGCAGTCTGGATAATAACATAGACAATTAGTTTCAGACAGGGACTCAGAAAGAAGATTAATTTATACCCTGCAGACATATGAATTGTTCATGGACAGAAGTTGCATGTACTGCATGTTCTGGTATTGTTGGTATGAATATATAAGCTGCAATCCTGTGAAGATTTAGGAATGCACTTAACTGCCTCCTCCAAGGTCCAGAGAGAGAGGATATAAAATGAAACGTACATGTAAGCCCTGGTGAAATTAAGGACATATTTTTTGTTTAGCGAATGCAAACATTAATACAGCTATACACAGAGATGACACCTTTGATGATACTTGGTTACTGGCTCTTTTATGTGGCTGCTGGGGGGTGCTGGTATTAAAAATCAGCTTGTACTATAAGGGAATAAGTGGCTGAAATTATGTGACGTTCACTTCTGCAGACAGATTTTTAGGATGTTTTAAGACATCTCTTTTCTGTCTGTTCCCATTCTTACACTGAGCCTGGATGCTCCTTGGTCACACCATCTGGTGTCTGAGGAAGATTAACACAAATCCCAGATGAAGGCAGCATAAGTCTCTTGCTCTTCGGCCCCGCTCCCACTGCCAGAGAAAACTATGTAGTTGGCTTTTCATGCTCACAGTTGGTTGATTCACAAGCCTTCTCTTTCTTATAAGGTATGTTTACTCCTTAAAGAAAATGAAGCTGAACAGTTTTGTCTTGGGAAGATTTCATCCTTTAAGAATCATTAAATGGTTTGGATTGGAAGGGACCTTTCAAGGTCATCTAGTCTAACCCCCCCCTGCAAGAAGAAAGCATGCTGATGTCTTTCCTTTAAGATACTAGGCTTATATCCTCAGACATTGGGGCAAACTGGAAGAGGATGGTCCTGTTTCTGCCTCTTTGAGACTTACCTCCGAGGTCAAATTCCTAAGGGTCTCGTTGGAGGTCAGCCAGCCATTGCAGGGGCTCACCTGGGCAGGAACAAGGGAGTGGAGCTTTAACAGCAAGCCAAAGGAAAGTGGGGTTTGTAAGCTCCAGCCAAACACCTTACCTGGAGGCAGTTGAGGAAAGAATAAAGCTGACTGTATGTGATGTCTCTGTTCAGCTGTCCTGCAAAGAACAGAGAGGGAAACTTGATGTGACTGATGGCCAAATGTAACTTGATTTTCAAGGTCTGTGTGTTCCCATGCATTAGACCCCTTGGTGGAGAGAAGAACCTTGGGACTCCCAACATCCACCTCAGCTTACCCTCCCACCAACAAAGCCAAGGTGCAACAGGGGTGGCTCTGATACATCCTTCCCGCTAAGACACCACCATGTCCTCACAGCATGCAGAGCTGCTTTCACTTTTTCTGCAGCATCCCTATCTGTCCTTTCACAGGGGATTTATCTCGCATGCGGGGTTAGTCATCACAGCCTGCGCTAATCTCCAAAGCACATGACTGATATTTTTTCCATTAACATGCCTCTCACCCTCCAAATGAAGGCAGGGTGAGCAAAATTGAAGGGATGATTGTATATACTCTGAACTTCACATTTAACTCAGAGAGGTGAGCCTTAAAAGGGAGGAGCAATTTTGCTGTCACTGAGGGAAATGGATACACTTGTGTGGGTGAGCAAATCCAAGCACCAACTCAAAACATCCAGCTGACATTCCCTAAAATTCACTGTGTTATGCAAGAGAAAACTACCCATTTTCTTGACTGTCTTTGCTTCTTTGGTAGCTACAACCAAGATGGAAATTAAATTGCTGCACACTGATCATCCCATCAGGCTTCGTTATTTTTGCAGTGCTGAAATGTGCAATTTTGTTGTTATGGGGACTGCAAAGTATGAGCTCTCCCACGCGAAATGGGCTCCTCATATTGCTTCCCAACATCTCCCTGCTATAGATGTGATTCCTGCCTATCTCACAGCTGCCCATCACCCAGCAGCAGCTGTTCAGGGAGCAAAAGATGAGGAGCTCAAAGATTTATCATCACTCCCAGGTGTTGGGGATGTTCCATACCCACATAGCTTGAAAGCATCATGCCCTGGGATGGGCCATCAGGGGGACCAGGGATGTGGCAGAAAACCAGACTGACATCTGGTCATGCCTGGCAGCCAAGTGAGGAAACCTGCTCGCAACCTATCAGAGGATCTACCAGAAGTGGTCTCTTGCTGCAAAATACGTTGCTTAGTATTAATTGGGTCCCTCCAAGGCAAATCAGCCCCTTTGAAAATTTCTATCAGGTCCTATAGCTAATTACATCTGATTTGGCTTGGGCCAAAAAATGCTACGTCTTGTCTCTAATAATTAGATATCCAGGAGAGACACCGTCCCCTGCGATAAATGTGTGCTCAAGAAAAGAAATGTGTTTATGTGACTAAAAAATAATTATCACAGGCTTTTTGTGCCCTGAAAGGGACAACATTTTTCTTTTATCTTTCCTTTTTTTTCTGCTTTCATTGGCATAGAGTTTATTGGAGAAAAAATATAACAAGGAATAGAAATGGAGACCTCAGACTTTTGAGAAAAGTAATTCTGAGAGGTAGAATAACCCAGATAATGAAGAAGATGTGAGGCCACTGTCAGTGATTGGGGTACCTTGGGGGAACAGCGACACAAAGTCTGCTGGAAGATCTAGCACCCTTTGGTTGCCAAAATCATCTGAAGATGTAATCCATCAATGTAATGATGTGATTTAGCCTCTCTCTCTCTCTCTCTTTGCTGTTGAGAGCAAAGATGACAAGAACTTTCCACTTGCTCAGATGCATAAGAGACTCATTTATCCAAATACAAAGAAGAACATACTTTTGGTCTAAAATCTGGCAGCAGAATGTTCATGGTGGTTCCTTGTACACACTCTTGACTGGAGAACAAGGGACTTACTGTGGCTGTTTGCAAAAGAACTTTCTTTGCTACCTTTATAAAGTATTTCACATTATTTATCCACTGCCGGGTTATATGAACTTGTAGAGAAGGTGTTCTGCAACCAGCTTCCAAGCTTCCACACCCCAACCCTTCCCACATCCCAGGGAAATGATTCTGCACTTATTCCAGAGGCACAGCTGTCTGACTAACTGAGGATGGGCGTCAGACATCATAGCATAGGAATGAAGCTCCCTTGTTCCTCCTTGCTGCTTGGAATAGGATGAAGCCAAGGTGCAAGTGGTCTGTTAATGGTCAGGCACAGGGCTTCATGCACAATCTGAGTTGACAGGCTCCAAAAGCAGCCTCCAAATCTCTGAAAACATTGCCTAAATGGCAACTGCTTCTGAAGGAACACCCCAAAACATGCCTGCACACGGTGTGAGGTTTCAACAGTCGCACCTGTAGGTAGCATAGGAATTTGCAGGCTTCTGGCACTGGTGGAAAATTTATTTCTCTAATATCTAACCAGTCTTTCACAACCACCTGACAATCTTCTGTCCCGGTCCATGTCCAGTTTTACCAAGACATCCTCCAGTCAGTTAGTGGAGACACTCACCGAACATCAAAATGAGCAGTCAGATAACCAGGAGGATCCCCTAACATCTCATATTCACCTAGAGGATGGTATCTGTCATGCAGGTTATCCCAGAGGAAGCGGCCATCTACCAAGCCTGTTAAAATCACGTGGCTGCCATTTGGAAGACGGGAGTCTAGGTATTGTAGAGCTTGCACCACGTTGGAAAGCATTTCTTTGGGCGTAGTCATGTGAGCCAGTGTGTCACGGTTCCTGAAGAAGAAAAGGATGCCAGCAGGACAAATTGTCAGTTAAGAGTGTGTTCCCCAAGAAGGCACCTGAAACAGTAGCATTTTCTTCTTTGCTCTTCTTTCACATTAAATTAGCTAAATGAAACCTTATCAAAAGGATGCTTTTTGTTTTAGGCTCTCATTATTATTGCCAAAATCATAAGTGATAAAGAAGCCTCCTTCAGTGTAACCCAGCTACCTGCTAAAAGCAGACAGATGCATCCCTTTTTTGTAGAGTGGCCTCCTATGGTGGGCTAACCCCAGCAGGCAGCTAAGCATCACACAGCTGCTTGCTTGCTTCCCAGTGAGACAGGGGAGGAGGAAAGGAAGAGCAAAAGCAAGAAAACTTGGGCAGCAAGATAATAACAATAACAATAATAATAATAATAAAATTCATGTTCATTATGAAGAATTAGAAGAGAGAAAGCAAGTAAAAGTGATGAAAATCGCTCACCAACTCCCATGGGTAGACCAACGTCGAGACAGTTCCTGAGCTTTAAAAGATGGATGACCCCCTCTAAAATCCTCTCTTCTCCCTTTTTATTGCTGATTGTGACATTACATGGCATGGACAGTTCCTTCAGTCAGTTAGGGTCGTCTGCCCAGTTCTGTTCCTTCCCAACCTCTTGCTCACCCCCAGTCTTCACTGGGTAAGGGCAGAGTGAGAAGCAGAGAAGGTCCCGATGCTGTCCAAACACAGCTCAGACAAAGCTGAAAAGGTGTATTATCAGCATTGTTTTGGTCAAAAAACTAAACCACAGCACCATAGTAGCCACTATGAAGAAAATTATTTCTATCCTAGCCAGGCCCAGAACACCTCCATAAATAAAAAAGCCTTGGCTCTCCTCCTGGTTTTATTCCAGTTTGCAAATGATTTAGTCTTCACTTACAAGTTTAGAGAGGTGACTCAGAGCCATGAAGCAGACTATGACCTTCCTTGTTTTTTGTGGTGTTAATAAATCCATGTAAAACTACCCTGGTAACCCTGACATCTCACACTTTGTAGCTGTTGCAGAGCATCTTAAGCCAATTGATATAAGCCAGAAACCTGCCAAGCTGTAGTCTTCTGAAGTCCGTGCTGCTGGTGACTGCAAAGATGCTGCCCTTGGTGTGCTTACTAAACCCTGGTCTGCACCTGACATTCAACTGATCTAATGCCTACCTCAAGTTTCATCAGGAAAAGAATCAGTTGCCCTAAGGGGATTCAGGGTGCTGTTACACCTGGCTAAAAGCTTCCATGGTTAGCGCTGAACCAGGGGAAACAATTCTGGTCCACAGACATGGGTGTGGGATGCTCTGCAGACAAGTGAAAGGAGGGTTTCTTTCTCCATGGATGGCTGATTGTAGTTTACATTCAACACGCTCTTAGATTATGACAGGTAGAAATAGCTAAGGTAGCTTTCTCTCTCACATGTCCTACACCTCTTACTACAGCTCTGCGGGAGGGCAGAAGACCAGCAAGGGGTCTGGATGAACCTGGGAAACTCACTGGGGGAGATACAGGGGTTGGACTTGAGGATCTCCAGAGGTCCCTTCCAGCCTCTACCTTTCTATGATTCTAAGATATTTAACATAGTCCTCAGAAATGTTCATTAGGGTAGGGAAGCTGTGTCAGTGTCCTACGTGGACTGAACACCCTGTTTTGTAGCACACAGGGAGACTCAAGACGCTTTGAGAAAGTCTCAGGCTCAGATTAATCTTTCCCCTCTTGCATTTAGCTGTAAATGCCATGGAGGGGAGGGAAACAAAATCCTGAGGTTGAAATATATTTCAACTTATATAAGAAAAACAAACAAGCAAAAACACCTCAGGCTGCCTAGAGAACCCTACTCTGGTTATGTTATTAAAACATTAACATTAAAACCACGTTATTACATTTACCAGCTCTCCCCTCGAGAGCTATTGCCATGATGGAGATGTCCCATTGCCCTCTCTTGGAGTGAAGGGTAAGTGGAATGGAAAGAAGGATGCCATTGTGTGCTTCCACAAACCTCAGGCAGCTCCAGTGTGGCCTAAACCCCATTGGGGCACAAGGAGCAGAGCATGTAAACCCCTAAGTTGTCTTTTTTTGAATGGGGAAACATAACAGAGACATGTGCTTGCAACATAAGCTCCTACAGGAGCCCTGAGAAAGAGCAGGAAGAGTACCATAGATGAGATTTGGAGCACGTCAACATGTATGACCATGCCTGGAATGGACAATGCACCTTGGGAAGCAGGCTCTTGTGAGAGTTTTGATGGTGCAGCTCAGCTGGACCAAGGCTTTCAAAGAGAAGGCCTCAATACCCACTAAGGAGATGATCCTGTTGCTCAAGAAGAAAGACACATGATGTCCTTCCAAGCAGTGCATAAGGTCACAGTAACGTACATCCTTATTGTCTTAATTGTTCCCACGTTTTCCCCTTGTCTGCCAGCAGTCAAGAGGCTCTATCCCTGGGAAAGACCTTTAGTCTCCTTCATGGTTTCCCAGAGGTAAGAGAAGGGCACACTGGTGCTTCCAGTGCCAAGTGACCTGCTGGGGAATCAGGTAGGAGTTCTTGTCAGTGAACACTGTAGAAGCAGGAACTTTCAAAAGCATTTTGTTCTCTCCCGAGGCATTAGAAATGTTTGTGCTTGGGGTGGGGAGGACCTGAGTCCTTTGTGAGAGAATCATAAAGAATTGTGATTCTTCAGTGGTCCGTGTTTTGCACACGAAATAATAATTAGACAAGTTCCCTAGGCCCAAAATGTATCTTAATGCAGTATGTGCTGCTGAGACATTTGAGACTTTCTGGTTAGGGACAATTGAAAAACAGCATTAAGATTCAGGCTTATCCTTCTGACAGGCATCCAGGCAAGGTACTTTTACAATAAGACTGTGGGTTTTGCCCTTGAATTACTTCATTGCACCTTCAGGTGTTGCAGCACTTGATTTCAAAATACTGCTCTGATGTAAGGTTCCTGCTGCAAGTAAATACATCTGTGTGAGCCAAAATTAATACGACATTCATAAGTCCTATTTCTCTTGACATTCCCTTCTGAATTTAGGCAGATATTTCAGTCTATTTCTTCACATTCCCTTCCTGTGCTGGGCTATGAAATTAAAACCAACCAAGAAGCAAGCTGTTTTGTAGGCATGTTCATTTTGGGCTCTACCACAAGGACTTCAAGGAGCCTGGATGAGCATCAGGAGACACTGTGGTACTTTGACATGGTTCCCTGTCCCTCTACAATACAAAAATACAGAGTAATAACCTTGGATGTGCATATAGCTCCTGGATGTCCTAGCACCACAGGTACCAAACCTGTACAGGACCAGCTGACCTCTTGCAATCTGTGCAAAGCTTTTCCAGCTTTCCTTTGCCACCAAGACTTCCTCCAGTCCCTTATAACAGGGTCTGGCATGGTCCAAACACAGGTTTTCACCATCCTTCCACACAGGGTTTGTGGACCTGGACTGTTATGTCCTTCAGGGTGGCAATTCCCTGCTACCAGTGACCCCAACCCAAATAAATGTCCCCCCAGCCAATGTTTCAGCTATAAATATGCCTTCCAGCCATGTGGTGTTCCATACCCAGAGCTTGGGCCACCAGCCTGTGGGGCCAGCTAGTGGGTGAGCAAACCACATGCACATGCTCAGACATGTTAACACTCACATACATGCAGAGCTGGATCCACAGCTCAGAAGTTCAGCTCTGGCTGGCTTCAGAGGAGTAATGTGACCAGGACAAGAGGGATAGAGATGTTGCACACTCGTCTACTATTTTTAGGGCTGGAGGGGTGCAACAGCATTTTGGTGACAGTAGCCTTACAATAAGGGAGTGTTATGCTCTTGCTGGCACCAGTGCTGCTTTGAAGTTCCTCTTCCAGTGGGAGACAGCTCACTCCACTCTGCTGCTGTCCCCTTTCCATTTGTGGCTGATGCCATAACTGCAAAGCTGGGAAAGACAGGCTGGGAAAACTGTTTCTTATGCCAAAGACAAAAAACACGCATAATAATTGTGAAACATTTGAGAATGACATTGCTTATTATTTTCCTGTCTGAATCTTTTTTGTTCATGGTCTGTGTGTCCCACATCATGTCCCACGTTTACACCTCAGTGGGCTGAGAGATACCATTGCCATCTGTCTTTATTTTTCTTTATTTTTCACCCCCCTGTTTGGACACCACAGTGTGGAGAGTACTGAGAACGTATAACACAGGCTGCCAATTTCATTATCTTTCTCCACTACAAGCATCCATATTCCACATTGCCCCACTCTTCACCTGCGTTGAAACACTGGCATTTTAACAATGCTTTGGCTAAGACCTGTGTCTCCAGTGTGCTCAGCACACTGCTCTCTTGAAGCTAAAATACATGATTAAGTCAGAAAGGCTTTATTACTACAGTTTAAACGTTGAGGTTTTTTATTTGGTAAGTCCTTGGTTTGAAATCAAGCCCATCAGATGCCCTGCACCTTCCATAACCTCTGGTGTGTGCATTAGAGCCAGGGCAGCTACACACAGTGACTGGATGCTGAAGAAATCTCTCTCTGCTGTCCATCCCACTCAATGGAAAGAGCAGGGAAACATAAGCTGCAGCATCTTTCCTTGCTGGAGTCACAGGGATCACTATCAGGCCTGATAGCCTCTTTTCATGATGCAAATGTTTCGGAAGACAACAGACAGTAGAAAGGATTTGAGCCAACAAAAGTGTCTCTGACACATAAGGTACTGGGATAAAAAGACAGTAAAGTTTCAAGGAATAGTTACTGTTTTGAAACAAATGAATGGGCAGGGCAAGGCCAAAAATGTTTTAATTTGTGGCTTTTTTTTTTTTTTCCTTCAGGTAAGAATAGAAAGCAGTGTTAGAGACAGGGGAAGTCAAAGGACTAACCTGCAGAATGAGGAATGAAACAAAAGAAAAGGTGCTTTATCAAAGCCAGTGAAACAGCAGAGTTGAAATATGTACAACAGAGCCTGGGCCAAGCCTGGGAGAAAACACCTTGGAATTCTCTGTGGCAGGAGCCACAGACTTCAGTGAAGTCACTATTAGATGTGGTAGGGCTCATCATCCTGGGGATGGTTGTAATGATAGGTCCATAAACTTCTTAATAAACAGATGGATGGGACAGTCAAGTAACAGGAGGTTGCGACTGCTTTTTCCCACTCAGTTGAAGGGTGGTGGTGTTACTTTTGAGGATTTTTGCATCCTTCTTATAAGAGGAGGGTGGTGCTGAGGGCAGATTCAACAGCTCTGGGAAGGCATGTGGAGAGAGTACGAGCACCAGAGGGAGAGGCCAAGGATGAAGTTTTCATGGGAGGTTATTTCTGCATGCTGCTTGCACATGGCCAGGGAGATAATGGTGCCAGGGCAGGACCTAAAAGGTGATCCATGTGGCCCCATTTCTAAAGTGTCTAAAGGTTCTGCAGTGGCAGGGAAAGCCCTCCCTGACTTTTGGCCATCCCTGTCTGGGGCACAACAGCCAACGGACAATATTTCAACCCAAGCTCTTGCTATAAGTGAAGTTTCATGTTACCAAACCCAAGATATTTTAATGGCGAAGTCTGTCAGCCTGCGTAATAACTCCAACCTCATTATACAACCTGCAGGTGAGACTTTATAAAAGCTTTGGGAGGGGACTTGGCTGAGTGTGTGTCATTTATTAAAATGAGTGTTTGAAAGCATCCATATAAGTCAGACTTATTTTCTCCACTTAAAAGACAACTTGAAGATCCATGATGGTGAAAATAATGTTACACTAACAACAGCACTTGGACCAGCCACAAAAACAGAACTGTGGTATGGATGTGCTGTGTGTTGGCCTGGTTGCAAGGTGTTTTCTGCCTTCCCAGTACTGGGAGGAAGGGAAGAATCCAACTGATGACCTCTTGGCATCCCTGTGAGCAATGCTAAAGGATAATGCCAGGACTATTAGTTTTGAAAGCTTCAGTTCATTCTCCTGCTGAGCTTATGATGCGAGTAAAGCCAGAAAGACAAAATCACATCATCAGGAGAGCACCACAAAGACTGTGGGCAGCATGTGGCAGAGGCAGGGTGAAAACATACCTCAATGGGGTTGTCATTTGTAAGAAAAGGTAAACCAGGCACACTCTCCCTCCTGACAGGAGGTGACACACTGGGTAAGATGGATATACATGCATTTTTCCCCCCCTCCTGTTGCTGTTATACTTAATTTCATCTGCTAAGTTAGAAATACTCTACTTTGGACATGCCACTGGTCACTTTATCACTACCTTGTAAAAGGAAGAAAGATGATCTCCAAATGAGGGCTAGTATGTGGCTATGACAAATACAGATGAGGCAACAACCAGTATTTTCAACAGAATAGTAAGAATGAAACACTGAGCAATAACAATTAAAATACCATCATGGGGAAGCGCAAAGCAATGAGACATAAATGTCCAAGCATCCATCAGTACCCTAAGGAATTCAAACTTACAATACTATGTTAATTCACTTTACATCTTACCCATTGCAGACATCATTCCCAATTGTAGCATAGATAACTATGGCTGGATTGTCCAATAGCTGGTTTCTGGCCAGGCTAGAAGATAAATACACAGCCATATTAATGGGGAAATACATTCTCAGTGTCTGAATCACAGACCATTCTCGTATCAGATCACATTTGGAAGCAGCCTGTTGAGATTTGGCCAATGCCCAGATGACTACACTTGTATGTTTGAGAGATGGATGTTTTGCTGATTTTTTTTTCACTAGATTTACATTTTAGTAAAGGTTTTAAATACATGTATTTTCACTTTCTCCCTCTTGCCCCTCTTGGACTTGTCTTCTTCACTGTTTTTCCTGATGGTTTTCTATCTTTGTATTATTCAGAAGCCAAATCAAGTAGTTTAATTTCAGGGCAAAGACATAAATCAAGACCGGAAATTTTTAATCAGGAATGGGAGAGGAAGACTGTGTTTGACTGACAGATAAGTTTATGTGTAGGACTGTGCTCCATATCAAAACAGGATGTTGTCTGAATTTCAGTGCTAGAGGGCAAGAATTCATTACTACTTTTTCCGGAGGAAGGAACAATAAATCCCTTAGGGTATGAACTATATCAGCATCAAGAAAACTAAATCAAACCCAACTGCCCCACAACCCACCCAAATTCATCTGAAAAGGAGAGTTCCCGCCTCGACTTTCCAGTAGCTACTCAACCATATTCATGTGATATGGATATCACTGCAGGGCAGTTGGACTAGATGACATTTAAAGGCCCCTTCCAACTCAAAGCATCCTCTGATTCTATCTGGAGATAGCACTGTAGACCTGCTCATGTCTATCTAACATTGCTACAAATCAGGAATAACACAGTTAGGGGGACACAAAGTCCATATTTAAGGAAAGACTTAATCTCTTCCCTAAACCACTGGAAATGGCTTTTGGCTTAACTGGATCAAGATCAAGGCCCTCAAGGTGGTAGCAGCCACACCTTAAAACATTTTTCCTTCTGCTGATGTATGTTTGAATCCCATTAATCACTCACCTTTTTATTAAAGAGAGGAAGTTTCCTGAAGAACCACCTGATCACATGTAGTGGGAATAAGAGAAATAGTACAATATTGTTATAGAGACAAACAAAATGGAGTGCAAACCCCAACTTTACTGCATATTTCCAAGAATGCAGAAGCATTAAAAATAAAAATGGAACACCAAGTCATCTCTTTAACCTTTTTGAGTGACAGCATTAGGAAGTAAAGCTATATCCAGTGACCTGCTGCCTCTTTCTCAAGTCCCACACTTCAGTCTGCAGAAAATTAAATTCTTTTAAGTGCTGGGTTGTTTTGATCTGGCTTTTAATTCAGATCTGGCAGTTTCTCCCCATCTGTTGAACATAGTAGTCTCTTGTAAACCAGCCAACCTGACTTGTCAACAGCTGATCTACTTTTAACTTTCCCTATAAATTGCAAAGGGAACTGTTCTCACTCTTCTGGGAGAGTAAGTGTCTCACAGCTACACCACGTTGGGACTGATTCAGGTCCTAAACATAGGTACCAACTGCCATTTTAGACATCCCAGAGTATCCAAGGCACCTGCAGCAGAGATGGCAGATACAACGCAGGATGCCTGAAAGATTGTGCACTTCTGGAGAGGCAGCTGGAGGTGGGAAGGATACTGTAAAGCATCTTAAACAGCACTAGATACCAACGTCTGGGTGTCTGTGTTGCTTTCCCCGTGAGTGGTAGACTTATGAGAAATAGTATTAGGCCAGATGCACCCTTCCCGAGAAGCTCTGCATTTCAATGGTGACTCACCCAAATGGCTGTATGCAACCCTTTCCTCCTCCAGGAAAAGAGCTAGCCACACCTACACATCTGCAAATGTATCTAATCTTTCATTTAAGTCTTGAATGAGAAAAGCATTCCCAGTTTGTAAAGTTTTGGTGCATAAAACTTACTTGCACGTCTAGAAAGGCTATACATACACATCCCAACCAGCTGTGGCACCCAAATCAAACTCCAGCATCTGCAGTGCAAGCGTGATTGCAAACAAGAAGCACAAAAGAGCTTTTTGCTTTGTTCAAGATTAGAGTAGGACTGTGATTGCCAGAAGCTCACCTCACAGAAAGACAAACTTCAGAGAAGCCATCACTACAGGTTATACTTGCTTTTATTTTACAGTATTTTCACTCTGTGCTTTTCTTACCCCTTCTTCTCTTGTATTGCACTGCCTCTATTCTTTGCTCAGTTCTTCCCTGGCCTCTCTCTTCTTTTCTGCTTTGTGTCTCTGAAGCTTGCTTTGAGGAGATAATACTGTCCTCCCTGCAGCTCTGACAGGGGGAAAATTGTGGACAGAACATCATTAAACCCCTGCTGGATTGGTATAGGGGAAATATCTAAGAGATAAACCCCTAAGGTAGAAATAATACACTTCTTTGCATTTTAATAGCGGTACCTTCGTTATTATCACTCACAGTGATGCCAACCACATATATCAAGGAATCCTTTATCTTTTAAATAATCCAGTTCTTCCAAGCTAAAAATAAATATATCTGTCTGCTGCTTCTTTCCTGAGGGCTGCTTGTCCATTGAAAATCCAGCCTTTCTGTCGAGAAGCTCTTTTCAGCACCATAAGAGCCCTGAAAATCCTTAGCAAATATGGCTTGGAACATTACTAATGCCAGTTGATTTTTTTTTTTATTTTTTTTTTTCCCTGATTAATAGCTGTTTTTTTCAGCTAGAGTTCAACACTCAACTCTTAAGCCACTCTGCTGCATGGCTCTCTGGAATGGGGCTGCAGTTTCAGAACAGATAAATTACCGGGTTCTCTAGAAACTAAAAATGTAGTTACAAAAGAGTAAGAAGCTGTTCTTGAGTATTTACTGCCTCCACAAGTGTAGGTAGTTACAAATGAAGGTAGTTATAAGCAGCTTGGTGGAAGCGTTAGCACAGTTACAAATCAAGTATAAACATCAAGAAAAATGAAGGGGGTTTTAAGAGAAGTGTTCTCATGGGTAAATTGAGCCTTCAAGGAGGTTTTTGTGATACAGGGTACAATCAGTGATTAAAACTTTCAGAGACGAAAAGAGATTAAGCAGAGGGGGCAATCTTTCTAGCAGGTCCTGTTGTGATAGGACAAAGGGTGATGGCTTTAAAGTAAAAGAGGGGAGTTTTAGACTAGAGAGAAGGAAGACATGAAGATGGTGAAACCCTGGCCCAGGTTGCCCAGAGAGGTGGTAGAAGCCTCATCCCCGGAAACATTCCAGGTGCAGTTGGCTGGGGCTCTGAGTAACCCGCTCTAATTGCAGATGTTCCTGCTGCCTGCAGGGGTTTTGGACCAGATGGCCTTCAAAAGATCCTTCCTACCCAAAGGATCCTATGATTCTATGATTTTATTATTCTACCAGTTACCCTCACAGTGTTGAAGACCCTGTCAGCTATTCCTGGATCTCTCCCGCCCCCCTCTTTGTTGCTTTCCAACCAGTTTCAGACCAGTGGGGTCTTTCAGTTTTGGTCAAGGAGTCAGGGTTAGGTATGCGTCTGCTTGTGCACAACCAGATTTCATAAACCTTGGAGAAAATACCTGAGCTGCACTTCTTGATTATTCTTACTTTAGCCTGTGTGTGGTTGACAAGGAGCAGCCCTAATGTGCAGAGAAAGAGCCTATGTTCAGAAAGCACCAAAAGCGCTGTGTGGTTGAGAATAGCTTATTGCCTTCTAATCCTTTGCTCCCTTATACTGTAAAGCAATTGGAAATGTAACAGTGCAAAGGAAAAGTCTCCTGTTTCCCCCAAATGAACAGGTGGACTAGAATTTCCAAGACAGACTAGAATTTCCAAGAAAAAAACCCAGACTATTTCTTAACTAATATTGAAGCCACTGTGATGTATCTGGTGAGATATCTTTGTGAACAACAGCATGTGTTAATGAGGCCTAATTTTTCTGGTCAAAGGTAAGAATCCCAAAGGGAGAGATGAGACTACAAATGGCAAAGGAATATACTGAGTGAATATATTCATGGGCCATGGGTAATGTACACAGGAAGCTGAGAGGCACCCTCCCTGGACATGGCTGAACACCTTACCCCTCAGCCAGATGCAGAGGAGGGAAGGGTCTACCATTTCCAGGGGATAAGAGATTTTTTTTAAGAAAGGGAAGGCAGAAATCCCGTGAGCACAAAGGCTGGGGAAGCTTTCCTCCAGGGTGAAGATGCATGTCCTGAGAATGGCAATGGGGCAAAGTCCCTCTGCTCTCAGCTCTGACACAGAGATAGTGCTTCTGATGAGGGGGCTGGAGATGAGCATTTCTCTCAGTCCCCAGCTTGACTTTCCATCCCTGGGCTCTGGCTCTTGGCTTCACACTGCCCTCATCAGAACCAGATATCTAGTGTCTTCTCCTCTCATTGCACATATAATCATCCAATAATAGAATCATTTAGGGTGGAAAATTCATTTAAGATCATCGAGTCCAACCGTTAACCCAGCACTGCCAGGTCACCACTAAACCATGTCCCTCAGCACCACATCTACATGTCTTTTAAACCCCTCCAGGAACACCCTTTGAGGGAAGAAATTTTTCCTAATATCCAACCTAAACCTCCTTTGGTGCAACTTGAGGCTGTTTCCTCTTGTCCAATCACTTGTTACTTGGGAGAAGAGACTGACCCCACCTACTTCCAGCCTCCTTTAGGGAGCTATAGAGGGCTACATGTGGGGCTGTGAAGCATCATTTTTAGACAAAGCTTAAGTTGTCCCAGGTGGGGCTAGACTGGGTGTTTGCTTTACTGACATTGAGAACAACCATTTAAATCTCCCTATATGGCAAAACTATTATGCCAAATGAGGCAATAAAAGCAAAACTATACAACACAGTATCAGTGTGATGATTAAAATACTGAAGGAAGATATCCTGGGATTTTTCTGTCACTTGTAATTTTTCCCTTTTTTTAAATTCCCTTCTCAATTTTCTTCAGAGTCTTTTGCCCTGACACAGGCTCACCTCCTTTTACATTCTGCAGGTGTCTGTAGTGTAGGTGGAAAGAAGATATATGGAGAGAAAAAGGAATGATACACAGAATGAGAGACTTTTCTTTTTGAAATGCCTATAAGGGAATTGGGGAAAAGGAAGAGCAGAAAGTACAACCCCATTAACACAAAGAGAGCAGAACAAGGTAATAAGGGTATCAGGTACTGAGATGAACTGAATATAAATGAGCAGAACCAGTCTAGTAATCCATGGACTATCTAGTTTGGCCTTTTTTTTTTCTAATTCTCTTACCAGAAAGCACATCTGGGAGACTGCAGTAATAGGAGCCACCAACTCCAGTGCCCTGTGACTTACTGCCAAGAACATCAAAAGCACCCAACCCATGACACCAAGCACATCGTAAAACACTTGTGCAGAAGATCCAAAGCCTCAGGAGCACAACATGTGCCATGGGAAGGAGGAAGACAAGTGAGAAACATTGCCAGTGGCATCAGTCATGGCACCAGAAGGCAATTTTTTTAGGCAAAAATGCCAATCTGAGTCAGGAAGTGATCCCTGTGTCATGCTGCCTGTCTGTGCAGCAACTTCTGCTAAGATCTCTGGCTGTCAGGGGTGGGGGGGTGAGGAAGACCCTTTCTGACGCTAAATCTCTCAGGAAATTCAAAGCATTTAATAAGTTTCTGAGTAGCACTAGGGGCAGCAGTGCTTCTGATTTGCAGTCAACATGACTCAGCTGCTGGAGAGGAATAACATCCCTTAAAGCCAAATTATCTAGTCGAGGAGAATAAATTTTCCCAAGCTTCTGCAGACAGTTTTTCTGAAGCATGAAAATTAATTAAATACAATAGTAACACAATGTGATAATGACAGAATAATCAAGTATCTTTTAAACCTGCTGTTGGGGTCATCACTTAATCTAAGACACAAAAGCTAGTGTCATGAACCTTAATTTCTAAGGTAGATTACTTCATAAAACCTCTTTGATAAATTTAATCAAACTCCATCTTGAAACAACTCAGTGTTTCTTTTTTTTTTTGTCCCCACTCCTCCATTTGGAAGGCTATTCTAGGATTTTACGCCTTGACAGAAACCTTTTTTTTTGTAAAAAAAAAAAAAATCCCCTTCAAACTGAGGTAGGATTAATGAAAACACATATTCTTGTACCAGAACTATCCTTTAGTTTAAACCATTCTCCCTACCCTGTGGTGTTTATGATACTTATGAGTGTTTTGTGCCTGCTCTGCCTTCTGGTGTGGCAGCCCTGGGAGTCTCCTGTGCTATGTGGGGTGCAGGGTAGGGCCCTCCTGTCATCCCCTGTGGGAGTGCAGAGCCACACACCTCCCTGCTCAGAGCCAGAAGAAAAAAAGGTGAGTTAAGTATGTGCTGGTTTTTATTTTACCATAAGAAAAACATGCAATTAGGAAAGGGTTTCTCTGTGTTTCTGAAACACTTTCATTAATGCAGCATCAAGTATCAGTCTAGCAAGGTTTTATAAAAAAGAAAGGGGGGGTGGGGGTGGGTGGAACTTAACATACCATTTTGGGAAATGTTCTGCAAGTCTCTGTGATTACAGCGATTTCTCTGCCGTAAACGTAGATAGAGAGAGTCTGTCCAGCCTCTGAAATAAATTGAGAAAACGCTAGCTGCTAAACTCATATGATACTGGTGAAAGCACAACTGATATTAAAAGTGATGTATATTCTTGTCTCTGAACAGCTCTGTGCCCTGGTTATGTATATACTTCTATTTCACTGTATCTGTTTTTTGTGGTCATAACTCTTTTTTATCATGACCAAGGTGGCCTGAAATGGAAGCCAAGATATCCTCTCAGAAACTATAAATTGATGGAGTTTCTTTGAAATTGTTCCCTCCAGAATGTTTCTATCCTGGTCTTTCACATAAGGTGTTTAAAACCCTTTTTGTTATACATCATTTATCAAAACAATCCTGTTGATGGCTCACTAATTTACTTTTCAATTGGTTGTTGTGGAACAGTAAATAAAAGAGAAGGAATATTGGCAGGGCATTCAGTTTCCAACATCATAAATCTTGGACAGATTGAACTGAAACCAGGTTATGCTTGATTGTGATTAGTTCTCTCCTTTACTTTGCACCCTTGAGAAAAGATAAAAATGCAGATGTTAACATCCCAAAGGGAAAGTGATGAGAAAACCCTGATCCCAGATGTGAGTACATGGTCATCTCTATCGAGGCTACTAATTTTGTGTTTGAACATAGACACCAAAGGAATCAGATAAATACCATGGCTTATGAACAACAAATGTGGATGAATGCAGAGAAACAGAAGACAACAATGAGTTTTGAAACCAGCAAGAAGATGTAACCTATGTATTAAATGTGTAATAACATCAACAAGTCACCATGCAATGGGCTACACAAGAAATGCCTGAGAAATCTGATTTTCAGCACAGCTGGTGTGTGGACCAGAAGGAGCAAACAGACCTTCTCAGGCAGAGGATATTAGTTAAAAAGTAGTGTCCCTGTTCACCTCTCAGGGAGTGGGAAAGATGGACACAGACCACCTCAGTTTGTGTCTCTGTTTCTGCAGGCTTAGAGTAAATGGGAGCGCCCCACTGCATATTGCCAACCATTCTCTACCATATTTAGTCACTGTGGTATAGGATTTTGAACTACTTCTCTTAAAAATGCCTTGAAGCCCCAAACAGTTTCTTTTTCTTCCTTGCAGATGTGGAAGAGATTAAAAACAAGATTAAAAACTGAACACTGATGGCAACAGGTCAACACTAAGCTCTGATCTTCATGTGAACTTCAGATGCTTTGGAGCCCAGTTAAATAGTGTGTATTGAGTAGCTGGACATTGTAATAGATTTTTTTTAAAAGTTGTTTTTGCTGCTGGATCTGAAAGAGAAGGCTTCAGAGACCAACAGAAACCATCTCTGTTGTCTTGTCAAGTAACATATCACCTTAAAGCACACACTGTGTGAATGTAGTTGAGGCTGGGTACCTGGTTTTCACACAGGGAGGAAAAAATGGAAGCAGAAAGTAGAAGTGTATGGTGTGACAGATATTTTTCCTGGAAAAGAATATATTCTGCCAACTTTTTAATTCTGTTGGTAGAGAGCCTCTTCAGGATTGACTCATGCTTGATTTGGCATTTTAGTGAATCCATGACCTATCTTAGATATATAATACAAAAATCATCTGAAACTCAGGCCAAACCAGGCACTGTTAATGACTGTATCCTTCAGTTCTGGTAGGAGTCAAGGGACACTTAATGCTTTCCAGAAAGATGATTTAAAAACCTGTGAATATTTTTTTTTTAACTTCACAGTTAAAAATAAAATATTTCAGTGTGTTTTCTTTGTGTTTGGACTTTATTTTCCTTCCCTTCTGGCAGAGGTTTCTTTTCTTCCATCTATCCCTGCATCCTTCCCCACCCACCTGAGCCAATGTAGCACAGCAAATTAAGTCACAGGCACTTCCAATTTCTTCTTTTTCTACTTCCCTCTAAATCTGAAGAAAAAAAAAGGGGGAAAAAAGATTGCCCAAAAAAGGAAAACATGAAATAACCATACCGTTGCCATTTATTCCACTGTTTTGGCAGCAAAAAGGAAACAGGTGGAAGAGGGAAAGAGAAAATAAAATAAAAAACAAAACAAAACAAAACAAAACCAAAAAAAAAAAAAAAAAAAAAAACAGAAAAGGAAAGGAAAATGCTGACTTTTGTCCATTGAAGCAATGCTCCCCTTCTACATGCCTCAGAATTTTGAAACTTGCATTTTATTTCTTGTGGGATATTTCTCCTTCTAAATTACAATTTGACCAGTGCTAAAGCTTACCTTGAATTTCAGAAAGACTGAATTAGAGTATTGTGCATTGTCTATTTGTTTTAAAAAAAATTAAAAATCCCTAGATCCAATGTCAATCTTGATTTTAGAAACAGCAGAAACAGAGATGACCAGCGTTTTTGTACTTCCTTTCAATCACTGTGTTTTATTTTCTTGCTATGCTTTAAGGGACCTTGAGATTTGTTACGACTTGGCCACCCGACCTCTTGGCTTACCCGATGGTGGAGTTCAGAAATCCAGTGATCTCTGAGAACTGGGGCCAGTCAAGCTCGTCGCTGAAAGCCATTGGGAGATTAGCAAATGATTTCTGAAAGAGAAATTTTTAAATCAACACGTTTTCACCCTCACAGAGAAAAAAAAAATCCTTTCAGCGAACTTGAACACTTTTTAGATGAAGCATTAGCTGTGCAGCAGCAATTGTAACTGTAGTGGTAATTAATTGGTAATTAACACAATTACATGGTACTTACCACTGTAGTGGTAACTAATTACAGAATCACAGGATGGTATGTGTTGGAAGGGACCTCTGGAGATCATCTTGTCCAAACCCCTTGCTAAAGCAGGGTCACCCAGAACAGGCTGCCCAGAATTTAATCCAGGCAGGTTTACAATCTCTCCAGAGAAGGAGACTCCACAAGCTCTCTGGGCAGCCGGGTCTGGGGCACTGTCACCCCTATGCATATACATAAAGAGTTGACTCTTCTAAGATGGGCATATCAAGAAACAGAGGAAGGAAAAGCATAAACGATATCTGAATTGCATCTCCTAGCACCCTGTAATTCTGGAAGAGCCCAGAAGTCTTCCTGATGTGGAGAACATACTGCAGGTGCAGTCCAACAAGGCAGCTACTATGGATTTGGATTTGTCCTATCCAAAGATGGGGGTTTTTGGGCACAGGAAGAGATGACAGCATAATGTCTCCATGGATAGCATCAAATTCACTCAGAGCTTGCTTGCTCTTTCCAACATGATGAACTATGAGGATCCAATGCCCTAAAAACCCCTCTACCTGATCCTCACTGTAACTTTTGGGGATGGCACAGAAGAAACAGACTCAGAAAGGCCCCTGAGCATGGCAGGGACCAGGGAGAAAAACACATATTCTGTCATAACCTTCCCACGCAAATAGATACAGCCTTTACCCTTCCCTGCTTTTGCTGGTATTAGTCCCTAATGCTGTTTTTCAAGCAAGTGGCTTTGTGAAAGCCTCTGTGTGTATGCACATCATGTAGCACATTCAAAACACAGGGCCCTGCTCATGTCCACTTTGATTTCTGAATGTGTCAAAAGTCGTGAAAGGCAAGAAAAATGACCTTGAGATATTGCTCCACCTAAGAAGCACAAGAACACAGAGTATATTTTCAGCTTCTCCTAGTCCAGTGCACACTTGCCAAGACAAATGCATAAATCCAGTGTGCTCGTACTGAAAAAACTGCTGATGCAAACGGTAATAACCAAAAGAAGGTCAAAACATAAAATCAGAGAACTTATGGGCTGGTTTAATCTGTGTAATTTATTAGCTTCATTTTCTTCATGAGCAATTGTGGGGTTTCCTTAAAGCCTCACTGCTATAACCAGCAAGCAGGTGGGTCATTCTCCAGGAAGGTCAACGGTAACAGAGGAGCCACAGAAGAGCTATATCTTGCAGTCTCCACCAAGTTCTTATTCGCAGAAAATGATCTTTTATGTGAATGAGAGCTATGCTTGAGTATGCACCTACAGGTTTGGACTGTAAGAGGATGGAGGGAGATGCAGGGTAAGGGAAGAAGAGGAAAGAAAATAGAGGTTGTGAGGGGAGAAGCCAAGCTCAGTGCAGCCTAATGCACAGCAAATAACCAGTTTAAAGCATGTAACAGCTTTTTTGACCTACTTACAGTAGATCATCATTAGTTACCAAGGTAAAAATAAGTCTGGTTTAATTATCTTTCAGTTGGTGCTCTCATATATTTATGTGTCCTTGTGTGTATCTCTATATATATGTTTAATCCTTTAATTTTTTTAAGGATGGTGGGAACTTCCAAATCTGCCTTCTTCAAAACTCATTGTTTTGTAGGCAAACAAGCAGTTAATCCAAATCCAAGTGCAAATCCACATCTATGAGTAGAAGTGGAGGGGTACAATATAACTTGACTGTTTGCAGTATTTGCCTCCTCATAGCTTTGCATTAAAGATGACAGAAATATTGTAATAGTCATTCAGCATAGAACAAATTATAGATATGATCTCTTACAAGCCACATTATATAAAAGTACAGAAGGAGCCCAAAAGTAATTAAATATTTTTAAGATAAATCTTTCTATGACCAATTCTCTCATTATTTCCTGTTAGCCGTCCAAAATAATATTTTCATTGCACAAGTTCTAATAATGTTTAACTGTATTTTTTCTTTATTCCCTGCAAACTTAGATGAAATATGAAATGGCCAGCACCTAACTGAGTTGCAAATAAGTTTGGAAAGGAACATTTGAGACCAGAATTATAGTCACATTTGAAAACTGTATATGTGTTTGGCATTGACACTGTTCCAGCAGAGCACTTAAACTCAGACTTTTGAAGATATTTCAGGACCAAATGGCAAAGATGAGTAGTTAATGGAAATTGCAGAAGAATGCTAGACCTTGAAATCTTCAGGCATGCAGTTTGGAAAGCGTGGTCTAACAGACTGTGTTTCACTAGTCTCAGATGTGACCCACTCTAGAGGTGGATCTATGCTGACTTTAAGCTTAAAAGTCTTCTGAGAACAGCCTTGTTTAAATACCATTCTCTAGACTATGCTGGCTAAGAAACCGTGCTTCAGCCTACATGCCAGATTTTAGCAGAGAACGATTAGGAAGTTATTGCAGCCTAGCTTCAAATGCCATATTTTAGCCTCAAATGCTCTAGAAGGGTCTCTTTTCAGAGGAATGTTGTCACCTCCTAGATGTGGTAAAACCTCACATCCTTGAGGGTAGGTGGTAAAACCTCACAACCTTGAGGGTAGTGAAACACTAGAATAGGTTGCTCAGCTAGGTGGTAGATGCCCCATTCCTGGAGACCTTCCAGGTCAGGTTGGCCAGGGTTCTGAGCAACCTTCCCTAGTTGCAGATGTCCCTGTTCACTTCAGGGTGGCTGGACTAGATGACCTTGAAAGGTCCCTTCCAATCCAAACCATTCTGTAGTTCTATGATTTTATGATTCCATGGGTCTTGCCTTGAAACACATCTCCCAGAACTCTCCTGCTTCTCTCACACCAGGCAGTCAAAGTCATGGCTGATGCTAAATGCACACTTACCAAGCTGCAGTGGACCAAGGTAGCTTAAATGGAATATTTTCAAAATTGAAAGGTTTTCAAAAGCAGGACACAAAAGGGAACTGGAAACCTAATGCTCATAGAAGCCTTTAGAAATGGCAGTTGCAGAAATCCTGAAATCACTCAAGTATCCCTTCATTTGAAGCGGAATTGAAGATTTGTTTTTATACTAAATATAAAGATGTTCAAATCCTTGTGACAGCATCAAGTACCACAGACAACTTTCTTATTCTAAGCATATGAATAAGCAAGTCTTGAGGAAAGCACAGACTATCTTTGTTAAAAGCATATAAGGCATTTCTTTTCTGTAAAACTGCAAGGGACATAGGATTGAAATTAGCAAAATTATTACCTCATTTCCCTTCAAATGTAGCATCTTAGTTATGAAAAAAAAAAAACAAAACATGGAGGGGGGAGAACCTTGCCTGTAAATGACTGGATTTAGAAGGAAAATAGAGAATGTTTTTAATAGGATTTTCACAGCTCAAACTCCCATTCTTTTCTAGTGGTGCAAAAAAAAAGAAGTCAGTGGGACTTCCTGAACCTACAGTTAAAGAAATGTTGAATTCTTTTTATATGAAATATAGAGTATGAAGCAGTTACTTTAGGGAAACCTGAGAACCCCTTGAGTTTGTGGGCAAACAGATATTCAGTGGATTAGAGATGAACAGGAGATTCATTTTGCTCATTCTGAATAGCATGAAATAGAGCTCCAAGAGTTTTAAAATGCAGCTTCCTAGAAAGGGTATAATTTTCAGCAAACATAGTGTTTTTATCTCTGGATAAAATTGTCTCCAAAATGAGATTTAAAAGTAAGCTTCTCTTCCAGACACATAACAGAAAAAAGCTGCATTTAGTAGCTATTTGGAAGTCAATTGTGAGCAGATGGACAGAGCAGCAGGAGCACAATATCCATTGCTAGACAAACCGGTGTTTTCAACATTAGTTTTCAGCAAAACCCATCCACCTCAAAAAACCCCTAACACCCGAGTATTTCTTCTGCTTGGCTAAATCTGATAAATGCCTTGTCCACTGCATTGCACTTCATTTTTAGTGTCCAAATTAGGAAGGAACATTCAGTTCAATTCTTATTGAACCTTTTAAAAGACAATCTTGGCAAAACCAAAATCTATTGACAAGCAGAAAGGAGAAATAAAATTGACTCATCCCCCTCTCACAGCTATATAATTCTCTTCCTGTAATTACATACTGGGTGTTTGGGGGTTTACTGGAGTTGATGGCAGGTTAAGGACAGAGCCATGTGCTCGGCTGTCTCTGCAGGAACTGCCTGTCAGATATCTTCAGTGATGGTCCCACCCCATTTTCTCTGTATTGCTGTACCTCAGCTTAGATCTCTTTAGGGTAGACTTTGGGACGCAGCAATAGCATGTTGGTCAAAAACTTTGAATCGGGATACTTGTGACTTCCTCTAGTGTTACATCAGGTTGAGTGGCATTTTTGTTGGTTTATTCTTTGGGGTTTTTTAATCTGGAGCTGCATTACTGTGGGCAGGCTGGACCTTACATGCTTGCAAGTTCCTCATGCCCCCTCAAAACCAGCCTCTTTGATGAATGCAGGAACATATTCAGGTCTCCGCATTCAGTCACTTAGGTTTAACAAAACAGCAAAACGAGGAAGGCACTAGGGGACTTGAGATGGGACAATTAAATGATGCTACTTAATGCATCCCTTGCCATGGAATGTGTAAACAAAGCGTGTCAAAGAATCACACAGAATCCCAGCATGGTAGGGGTTGGAAGTGACTTCTGGAAATCATCTTGTCCAACCTCCCTGCTCCAGCAGTGTCACCCAGAGCAGGGAGCCCAGGATTACATTGTCAGGCTGGTTTGGAATCTCTGCAGAGGAGACTCAACAACCTCTCCGGGCAGCCTGGTCCAGGGCAGTGTTACCAAGTATACATTTTACCTTACACTTGTATATGTGAATATGTATAAAGAGGAATATTAATAAGAAATATATGAAATATATAAAGTCTCTGGACTTCAGCAAGGCCTTTGACATGGTCCCCCCACAACATCCTACTCACCAAGTTGGAGAAATAGGGATTTGATGGGTGGACCATTCAGTGGATAAGGAATTGGCTGGATGGCCACATCCAGAGGGTAGTGGCCAATGGCTCAAAGTCCAGATGGAGACCAGTGACAAGTGGTGTTCCTCAGGG
>VWZY01003278.1:30415-42988 GCA_013399075.1 Chloroceryle aenea
TGCTCTAGTTGAGGATGTCCCTGCTCTCAGCAGGGAGGTTGGACTGGATGACCTCTGGAGGTCCCTTCCAACCCAGACATTTCTACGTTTCTATCTAAAGTAGACACATATAAATATAGAAAACCATTAAAGTAATAAAATAATAGACTCAATAGATCTGACTTAACAGGCACACAATTTTTTCGTTGTACACACAATAAAAATGCTAGATGGGGTGGGAAGGGTGGGGGAACTCTTATTTGGAATTCCATAGAGAGAGTTGATATTCCATTGAGATGGAAATTAAAGCTTTGAACTGATTCTAGTATTGACTGTGGAGAAAATAGTTCGATAAACTATTTTTTCTATGTGTCATATGAAAGACATTTTGTCAGAATCAGAGTGATGTGCTTTGATTTGGACAGCATGGGGGACCAGCAGGTACAAGAGGCTAATGTCTTATTGCTCCCCTCTCAGAACCATAACTTCAATTTCTTGCCATGGTCCCAAATTACGGATGTTTTCTATGAGATAGACATAGTCTCTCTGCACTATTTCTGGTCACAGGACCATCCCTGGATGTGGTTAGAAATTCTCCTTGAGGAAAACCTTGCACTGATAAAGGACTTAAGCCAGTTAATTTGTTAGTTAAACCTAGAGATGAAGGATATTTGCCTGGGGTATTTAATAGTACGTATCAAGAGACAATAGTATTGCACCTTCACAGTCCCAAGGCAGCTAAATTGCTGCTGTTGCTATTCTATGCACAGAAAGCAAGATACAAAGGACAAGCAAGAGGAAGAGGCATTGTCAAAATCTGTATAAGCTCAGCAATATTTTTGCTGCCATTTTTGTGTTCAGGCAACAACTTTCTTCCTTAAGGTGAAATGCAAATTAAGTAACTTTTTACTATTGCTAGAGTTTAAATACAGATGAAAGTTTTTCTTTGTACAGCTGAACTCTCTGTATCACTTCATTAATACTTATCTGCTATTTTTTACCAGGTCAGTAGGAAAGCTTGCAAATAATCCTAGAAAAGAGCCTGTTCTTTCTTATCCCTATCCTCATGTACTGCAGACGCCCAGGTGGCTGTGCGGTGAGGTGTGCTGCCATAGAGCTCAGCCAACTGTATGAGGGCTGCATTGCCCACTGGGTCATTAGTCCAGCCCTGCTCTCTCCTGGGTAGCAATAACCCACTTTTCCAAGTTCTATGTTACCAACATACCATGTCACAGCCCTGTCAGGGGTCTGTCTGATGTTGCCCAGCTCAGGGTGCCCAGCATCTGAAGGGATGTAAGGGTAGCTATACTCTCTTATTTTAGCTTCTTCTATCTCCAATTAGCGGTATTTTAAGCAAAACCTTAATGCATCCCATTCTTACTGGGCTCACAGAACCTACGGGCTTACAGAATTGATGCCAGCTCTGGTGCCTTGTACTATTGCACAAGACATCTCTCCCAGGATTGGTATGCAGCAGCTCTGGGTCTGCATGTGAAGTCCAGGCTGCCTTCTTACTTGTATATTGTATTTAGTTTCTCCAATTCCAGTGATGCCTTAACTCCTTTTATTTTATATACTGTGAGAGAAGTGACTATGAAAGACCAGAAAGGCCAATCTGCCCCTCTTTGCTCTCCGTGGTGCAGTGCAGGGCACTAGCTCTAACCTGGAATCACCCTGTCCATAAAGGAAAGCAGCCCATTTCTCCCTTTCCAACCAGCCCTTGATCTTCCCCACACACTGGCTAGATGGAGTTGAGCACTGAAAGGATATATTTGTTGGTCCTTACACAAAGACCAGCAGTTCTCTTCCCATTCAAGTTGCCCTACACCCATCAGAAAGTAACAAGGTGCCAGCAAAATTCACGTTATAATCTCCACTCAAGCTCCCCACCTTGAAACTTCTTCCTCTGGATGCCACGACCAGTCCTAAACCCATCCAGCTAGTGGACCAGCAAGCTTCAAGCAAGACAAATGCTTTCTAAACCTACATTACAATCACAATAAAATATTGACATAGTCTAAAACTATTCCTCCCTATATGGCTCTGCTACTAGTGTTACTGCCAGAATCACCATCACCATCAGTATTATTACCATCTTTATTAGACAAGATAATCTCAATTATCATTAGTGCTAATTTATCATGTTCATCATCAGCTCTGTCATCAGTGCCATTCATCTAATCATTGCTCATGAACATTTAACAAAGAAAAACATCATCAAATCTGTAATATTTAAATCAGCTCGGTTCTGGGGGCTAAAGTGGGAAACACATGAAACTCTGAGACTTCCAGCAGCACTGTAACTACTGACATTTTGGGAAAAGCATTGTCCCACATACAGTATCCATATCCTTCTTCTACAGAGGCCAGTGGAGCAGCAGCAGTTTTTCACCAGGGAAGGTGGGCAATGACAATATGTTGCACACCCTTGTGCAACAGACCTTTGTGCAAAGGAGGACAACACATGATCCTCCCTGTCTAGAGAGTGATACCATCTTGGAACAGTGAAGGACAGGAGCATAACTGTGTGCTTATTTCCACCCCCTAATTGCACTTTGCCAGAATGATATTTTCCCCTCAATTATTTCATTTCATTCTGGTGAACTGCAACAGCTGAGGCTCAGCATCATTCACAGTCAGGCACATTTTGTTGTTGCTTGAAAATGGGAAATGCTGGGATACTACCCAAAGACAGATATCTGTGTGGTAGTGACAGTTTACAGTCACTACAGAAGCTCTTCTCTTTAGGACAATGCATTTAGAAACCCCTGGATGACCCTCAAACATCTGCAGGTGTATTTTTTTGTTCAATAAGCCTCAGAGCCAGAACACTGGGGCTACTAGACCTACTTCACCTATGCCACAGACAAGGGGAAACAAACCAGGACGCCTCAATTCAAAGCCAGATGCCTAAAACAGAAGTTCCCAGACTGTCAGCAGGGTCACTTCTGTGATGCTTGCACAACAAGGAGCTGGACCAACAAGCCTGCTGACAGCAGGACTGATCTACAGACAACAAGGGTCTGCTTGAGCCGGAGGCACATGTGTGGAAAGACAGATGTGCTGGTTTGTGTCTTTGGCAGAGTACTGAGCCACCAAAGCCAAACTCTTCAGAAGAGAAGCCGTGGGAGAGAACTGACACACAGAATCACACATCATCAAAGCATGGTGGGGTTTGGAAGAGACCTGTGGAAATCGTCTTGTCCAACCTCCCTGCTAAAGCAGGGTCACCCAGAACAGGCTGCCCAGAATTGTATCCAGGCAGGTTTGCAATCTCTCCAGACAAGGAGACTCCACAAACTCTCTGGGCAGTCTTGGCCAGGCTCTGGCACCCTCACAGGAAAGAAGTTTTTCCTCCTGTTCAGATGGAACCTCCTTGGTTCCAGTTTGTGTTTGTTGCCCCTTGATATGTTGCTAAGCACCACTGAAAAGAGTCTGGCCCCATTCTCTTGACACCTGTTTTAGAGACTGATAAACCTTGATAAAATCCCCTCACGGTCTTCTCTTTTTCAGGCTAAACAGGTCTCTCACATGAGACCGTAACTATAAATTCCAGTGCAACAAGGCATTTTGCACTTTTTTCCCTTTGACAACCTACAGCACAGGCGAGAAAGCAAATGGGAATCCGTGACAGAGTGGTTTTGGCAACCCAAATGTGATTCCTCACCGCTGACATCTGCGTGACGGTCATCCACTCAGGAGGGATGTGGAAGTGAGCGCCGGCTGAGTCTCCCAACAGCATGACCCCTTGTGAGCCTGAACCTAATTAACACATATTTATTAGTTGCAAGAGCAGAAAGAGCAAACTGAAACAGAGCATGGAGAGCAGTGTTTAAAGAGCAACAGCAATGGCAGCTGATGGAGTCACAGGCAATTTGCTACACCACCCTTCACATAGACGAAATGTTCAGACCCTGCAATAGGATTTTTGCTTCATTTGCAGCAAAAACTGGCTAACAAGGATGTGCCAACAACCCCGAAGAAACAACAGGGGACTGGGCATGATAAACAGGGAGTGGTCTCGCTAATCAGAAAAAATCCTCTTTGTATTCAAGGATGGATGTGTTATTTCAGAGGTTCATCTGGGCAGCCAACATTTATTTTTACTAGCTGTAGAATATGCATTAAAAAGGTCTTAAACATTTAGGGAAATCGGATTACTCAGGAAATTGCTCCAATCTGCCTATAACAGAACTGGGTGGTAGCTATGTTACTCACATGAGTATTTCTGCTGGAACAATCTGGCTGGTGTATAATTAATGCTATTTAACATTTGTAGACTGCCTTTCATCTAAAAATACTGAAAAGTCTTGCCAGGCAATCATTCATCTCCAGGATGCTGATTTAATTCTGTAAGGTGAGCAGCAACTGGTAGTTACAGATGTTTAGCAGGGTTGTTATTTGTTCATGTATACAAAGGCACCCACATCACTTTTGGGGAGATCAGCCAATTCCATCAGTTCACCTCTTTAAGGCCTTATCTGGAAAACAACCAGCATCATCGCTGGCATAACTGCTGGCATTTATGGCAATGGGTCAAACTGGACACAAATGGAGACTGAACTCCTCTCCTGAGTTCTCTGGGTTAGGCTTCAGGTACCACAGAAGATGCAGAAGTGATGTCTCTGCTGCTGTCTCTGATGTATGTATTTCAACTTAATGACTGAGCTGGATTTTAACAGGAAATTACCATTAGCCTGGATTAAAAAATAAAAATAAAAAATTGCTGTTTTGCCTTTCTCATGAAGATGTAAAACCCATTGTCTTTCCCTTGCACCGACGATGACCACAAAAATATTAAAATATTTATGAAATTAATATAAAATATGTGTTGTTTCTTGTATTGAGTGTAAAGATTCACCTTTGCAGAATTTCTCCTCATAGGGAATTCCATCTTTTGGATCCATGCCCTGTTGGAGGAGAGAAGGGGCATGTGATAGTATCTATCTTAACACTTGAAAAAATGGCTGTGCAAAACAGAGGCTGATAATTGAGTTCCTCTTGAATTTTAGCCTGCAGGAAGTACTGCATCATAATAATGATGTTTTCCATTGCATTATTTTAATAAGTATATGTACATTTAAATTTATTATAATACCCATAATTTAAATAATAAGCAACAATAAACAAACTTCACTTAAAACCACTTCCCTCTATGTTTCTTTAGTTTTTAATAGTTTTCTTAATTGGACTAAAAAAGGCAGTAAATAAATAGAAGCCATACAAATCAGATAATAAACCAGGATAAATAAAAAAGAAACATTTGTAGACTACATCAAAAGGAGGAAAAAAGAGAAGCAGTAATCAGGAAGGAAGCATAAGATGCAAATTCATTTACTTACCCATATGCCATTGCAGTTAGAGTCACTTTTCACATCCCAATTATCAGGACTAAAACAGAGTTACAAAAGGACATACAGAAAATAAAGCAAAAGAAGCTTTTGAGAAAATCATATCATTTGTGCCACTTTTCACTAAGAATATAAAATAATTAGAAATTTCTTTCTGCACAGAAGCACTGAGGTTTTTTTCCCCCTTTGAATGCAGGAGAGGCACTTTTTTCCTAGCAAAATGCAATATTAATTGAAACTTAATAATACTGCAAGTTGCTGAATGAAATT
Organism: Chloroceryle aenea; assembly: GCA_013399075.1. Classification (NCBI taxonomy): domain Eukaryota; kingdom Metazoa; phylum Chordata; class Aves; order Coraciiformes; family Cerylidae; genus Chloroceryle; species Chloroceryle aenea. Next base: position 36,016 of record VWZY01003278.1, read on the forward strand.
TCCCCTTTTACTCTGCATATAGGGGTTGATATTTGCAGAAGACCTTTTTCCTCTGACCTTTTCCTTGCTTTTAATTGTTCACTGAAATCCACCAAGCCCATCACTTCAAATTCAACATGTGGGGTCATGAGGCCCATAACACAGTATAATTAGCTCAGGCCTCGTTCACAGGGCAGCTATTCAGTCCAGCACCACACATGGACTGTGTAAGCCCATTTCTGCTAATGCAGGTGTGCTGCCCATCATTATTCCAAGCCCCCACCCTTAAACTCAGCTTCTAGTCACAAACTGGTTAATGCCTAGGCTTTAAAAACACTCCTGGTTAAAAATGTAACAAATCTGTGGGAGAGGAGAGCTCTAGACTTGAAATAATATTTTGAGCACAGGGTAAAATAGCAAGAACACAAGCACTGTGCTTTGCCCTCCTGTTCTGCTGCTTCTAAAGTGGGCACAGCCCATGTTAGCTCAAGTGGCCTAAGTCTTGCAAGTCTCAGAGGCTTCCTTCTCCTCATCACCTTTGGTCTGTCTGACCAACTTTGGCTGCAGATGCCTCACAGAAAAGGAAGAAACCTGTGTACCATCCCTGCTAATGCACCCCATCCCTGGTCTCATCCCCTCTTCCCTCCATTGCAGTGAAATCAAGCAATAAACAGTGACAGGTTCTCTTAAAGTTATGACCAAAACCAATTATGGAGCTTTGTTTTTCAAGGAACCACAATTATTAGGAAGCCTTTAAAATCATTAAAAGCTTTACCGCCTGCCAGGGTACACGGTGGTGTTTCTGTCATTGCAGTCTCTGCCTCGCCAATGATAGCCCCTCAATGTCTAAAAGCCAGGAGAAGCACACAGATAGGACGGTCATTGTTATTCCTGCACTTTTAATTAAAAATATCTAAAATGAGAATCTAGCTCTAGCTAAGCTTTAATAAATGGTACCTTGCACACTTTGGTGCAGAAATAAAGCAAGATGGCAATTTAATTTGTTTGTTGTTTTTCTTATATGACTTTATTTCAACTCTTATTAATTTGGTAAAAAGACCACTTGGCAGCAGAGCAGTTTGCTTCTGCAAGGAGCACAGCTTTATATGTTCATCTCCCCACATGTCATAAATGAATGATTGTTTTTTTATCCAGAAAGAAACAAAACAACTTTTATGATCAATAAATAAATAAATAAATCACCATTCACTTTACTTTTATACCTATTTTCACATGAATGAGTGAGGCTTTGCAGAAAGTAGGAGAAATCTCATAGACATTATCAAGGGATTACTGTACAAAAAGAAAGGCTTTGCTTACCGGAAAAGTACTAAATTTATCTCCATCAAAATCTTCAAAAGGCAGTTTATTTCTCATCACACTGTAAAAAACCAAACCAAAACAAACAAATGTGATGTTAACATATGGAAAAGACCCTATTCAGAAAGAAAAAAGCCACAGTAACGTATACAGGATAATATCTGTCATGTCATTCATGGCTCCATATTCAGTTTGAGCTCTGTGCTTGTGTTTCAGTGGTGATTCTGTTGAAGTGGCAGATTCTGATTTCTTTTACTATCTGCTTGACTGAGCCCTGGAGGTGAGGCTAATGGAGTCCTACAAGGCTGCAATGTCAAACCTTCAGGTTCTGAAACAAACTAGGACATCAAATCTGCCGTAAAAGTAACTATTAAAAAAAAAAAAAAAAATTCCACTCAGTCTGGCAGATCTTGCAAATCTGCCAGATATGAAATACTAATGGAAGTCCTTCTACCTGGGAAAGAGCTGCAGAAGAGAGCTTCATGCTGATGGAGACTAATCTTCTTCTGTTAAAAAGAAACAGCAAATACCCTTTCTCATATTCATCCTTCAAGTCTTTACATCATCTCTCTACTGTTGTGTTTGGTTTAGAAGGCTTGCAGTTTGCATACCAGGCTGCAGCTATGTACACACACAAAAAAATTATAATTTTATAGGGTAAAAGTGGATTTAATATGAAGGACCGCACACACTGAATTCACAAGTGGCATTATGCTTTAACTGAGAATCAGAGTCCCATCTTGCAATTTCTGTATCTAGTACCACAACCTTCTGGCCATACTCAAATGTATTTTCCCTTGATTTGAGCAACAGAGACTTGAGCCCTCAGTGCTTAATTATACTAACCTTTGAAAACTTTTTTTTCATTGTGACTTATTTTCAGAAACCCTATAGGTTTTAGCAGTACCTGAAGCAGGTGTTAAAATGATGGTGTCACCTCTGCGCCCCTTCCTTTTCAGCTTGGACATGTGCAAGCTTTCATATGGTGCTGCCCAAGTGTGGCTCATCGTTTTGGCTCCAGGACACAGCTTAAGTCACTTACATTGAGCAGCATGCTTTGAATGACATGCTTTCAGCCTTTCCTTAGAAAGTTTCCTTCGTGAGTTTTTCAGCCTCTTGAAATAATCAGAGATGTTGAACCTGGCTCAGAGAGCAAATGGGTGTGCAGTGAGGGTGAATTCCTCAAGACTGTACGAGCAACAGGATAAGAAAAAATACAGAGGAGACAGGTGATATGCACTCCTGGTGGGGCTTGTAACCCTTATTCCGTCTCTAATCAATAGTTTCTACATGCTGCTTTGGGCTGTTACTTGTCTGCAGTAAGATTCAAGGAACCAACACAAATCCAGACTAGCTAATAAAGTCCAACTGCCAAACATGGGTTTTGTAGCTACTGAAAGAAGAAAGAAAAATCCAAAGAGAGTGTGAGAGAAAGTGCATGAGAGAGACTGGTAGTGTTGAACATACTCGATCCAATGCGTGATGTACAATTTGATTCCTGCTTCTACTGCCAAACTCAGATTATTTGTCCTGAATCACATTTCAAAGGTACTTATGTTTCTTAATGAATTCATTCTCAACAAAATCCTAATATTTGCGATTTCAATTATATGAGCAGAATAGGCGAGCAAGTCAGATCTGGGAGTCAGTCAAAATATACTACTGATAATACTTATTTATTCTTATATTTGCTTGACTCATTCTCCAAGTCATTGGGGTACATTGAGAAATATGCTTTAGTAGCCCGGATGATGCTCTCAATCTTTCCCTGATTCAGAGTCAGCAATGTCAGAAGTTGTTTGTCTTGCTCACCATTCACTTGGCTTTCTTAAATACCTTGAGATTCTCCTACACTTCTCCACTGACACTTAATTCATGCTCCTCGCAGAGTTAGATAGGTGCTGGTGGCCTTCCTGTGCTTGAGCCATAGACACCAAAAGTTGGGTGAACAAGTGAAATGGAGAAGTTTTTTGGGCTCAGGAGATCTCAGGAGAAATCTCAGGCTCCCTCCTGAAGGTGTCATATCTTTGATTGTGTCATATATTTGACCTCTGGGACCTGCTAAACTTATGCAAATATTTTAAGTGCTGGAAAACCACAGAGATCCTTCTGAGGAATCTTACTCGCCTGAATTCTGTTCAGCCTCCATCTATGCTACCTGCTGTTTTATGAAGAAAAATAGCAGAAGTAAAATATAGGAAGCTTTGTTAAGTGAGGATGACTTTTGAAAGAAACAAATGTACCATGTTCTGTCTCAGGTTAAGGACTGAAAAGTTTATACATACTATTTAATCTTCTTGCACAGGTTAGCCAGAACAGGAAATGCACATATACTTGAGAACATCGTGAAGTTTTTCTGGAGAGGAAGAAAAAAAAGAAGACAAATGCATTAGTTCATAGAAGCAGTGTGGCTTGGGGTATTCAGTCTCAGTGAAGTCTGGAGATAAATAATGTCTTTTTCTGCCTAGAAACATCAGAAAACTCCAGTGATGCCACTAAGGATGCTTCATGCCAGAGGATTTAGACCTGACACAGTTGTCAGCTTAAGGATTTCAGTTCAACATTTTACAAACCAACTACTTCTGCTTTCAAAGAGCTGCAAAATTCAAAGAGGAAGGAGAAAGCTCCTGTGAAACTGTCACCTTTCTTGCGCCCAAGTTATTTTTTTCATTCTTTGTAAAAATTGCATTTCTCATGTTTGATGAACATGATAGTATATGACACTTACTGCAAAACTAGTGAAAGCAACACATTGTGGGTCATGAGGCTGGTTTATGCACACTTGGGGAGGGGTGGATAAGCCAAAGTTCAGGAACAACTCCAAAAAGAGGAAAAATAGGAGGACTCAGCATATGCATAGAATGGCCTTGATTTTTTAATAAGATTTTTACCTGGAAATCTCATAACTAGGTTTTGTCTTGGCTAGACCTGCAGGCTGTACACGACAGTTTCTGCAGTACAAACTCTTTTAACATTAGTAGACCATAGCCATGGGCCAATGCAGTTGATGTTCCAGGTAGCCAAGAGGCTTCAGAAGCTGAAAGAGACCTTCTTAATGAATGCTTAAGTTATGGAAGCATTGTCCTGCACTGGTAATCAATCCCACAAATACACTGCTCATGTGGCTTCACTGTAAGTTCAGTTGGTATTTAAACACTAGTGACATTCAAACAGTCTAAAAAAAAAGAGGACTACTTGGTGCACTAAGTTAACTGTATTCACTAAGGCTGCATTCAACATAGAAATATGGAGCAGATGAACAGATGGGCATACTCATACTTTTATGCAAAGAAGGGTCATTATTGTGTCTATATTATTATCTCTGTAGCACTTAGGAGCTACATCTTTGGACCAACTCCCTTGTGTTACATAATTTATATACATGGAAAAAAAAATAAAAAATATGTTCCTTGCCCTAATGAGACTATTACACAAATCTAATATAAAAGAGAAGATAAAGGTTGGATACAGCTCAGGAGAGGACACTGAAAGGCCACTGTAAGGGGCAGCAACCCCAATAAATAAATCTCTGAGTAACAAAGGAGAACTTCAAGGGCAGTGAGGCAGTGGTAACACCGTGTGTAGGGCATTGTTCTGCAGCTCCAGGGAAGGCAGGTACATGTTTGCTTGGACAAGGGGTGATGGAGAGAAGGATCTTGAGCTGCCAAGAGCAGGTCAGCCACAGAAAAATGTCATGGCCAGGATCTCAAAATGGAGAGGAGGTCTGGGGTAGGGAAGAGGGAATAAAGCCCCTAGTACAAAGACTGTAGCTAACATTTGCACTGTGGTTGAAGTGACCACACAGCAAGGGGAAGATGGAAAAGAGCTGTACCTTGTGGGGGAGACCTGAAGTGGACATGGAGATGTAACAGTGCATTATCTGAAGGATGCAGTGGAGAAATCAAAGAAGACCAAAAAAAAAAGGATATTTGGAGAGATGAGAGACAAGAAAGCTGCAAAACTCCCACCAATTAACTCTCTTCAGCTCTGTCCAACATACCCAAATGAGAAGGCTGGAGTTGCTCCAGCTTGGAGAGGGCATGAGATCGAGGCGGTGTTAGTGGTGTCAGAGGAAGAACCAGAACACAACCACAGAGGTGGACTGAGATGGGCAAAAGCAGCCACAGAGTAGGGACTTTACTTGAGCTGAAAGATCAACATAGAATCATAGAATTGTTAGGGTTGGAAGGGACCTTAAAGATCATCTAGTTCCACCCCCCATGCCAATGGCAGGGACACCTTCCACTAGAGCAGGTTGNCCTTGCATTTGGCCTTGTTGAACTTCATGAGGTTGGCATGGGTGCACCTCTCCCTCAAGGTCCTTCTGGATGGCATCCCTTCCCTCCAGTGTGTCAGCTGACCCACGCAGCTTGGTGTCCTCGGCAAACTTGCTGAGGGTGCACTCAGTGTCACTGTCCATGTCGCTGACGAAGATGTTAAACAAGACTGGTCTCAGTGCTGATCAACGTGGTCCCACTGCTGTGGCTCCAGCCACCCCATGCTCTTCCCCTCTGTATTGAAGCTCCCTGACAGCCTGGCTGCCTCTGGGCTACATCCTGCGCACAGCAGGAGCTCAGACCTCCTCTTGGCTCTGTGTGTATGTACGCGTGTTTGGCCAGGCAGGCAGAGAGCCTGGGAGTCATGCAAGTAGGATGCCAGCTTTTCTCAAAGAACTTTGCAAATCTATGTATGCCTCCCTGGAAAGAGAAAAGAAACCACTTCCCCCACCTCCTCCATGCAGGACTAATCCCAAGGCTCTTAAAGATTTCTGTCAGGCTAAGAGTTGCAGTGTCTTCATTTGAGCTGTCATCTTTTCACTTCAGCCTAAGTTGCAGTATGCAAAGCCTTTGAAGTGAAGGCATCTGCAGCCAAAACTGCTCCAGAGAGACAGGCTACAGGGCTTGCAAGAAATAAATGCATAAATAAATAAAACCTCTTTTCACTTTGCTCAAAGGCTTCATTGAAAGTCTATCCCTTGCTGTAAGTAGAACAAGATCTTTCCCAGATCTTTCTCAGCTAGTCATTTGAAAATTGTTGCTGACTGCATCTCCATTAGTTCCAAAGGAAGTCTACCCTGCAGCCCCAGAGACTGCCTAACCTTGGTGAAAGGGTTGGCATGATGGTGCCCTGGAAGTGGTATGGGTGATATGGAGCTGGGCTTTGAGGACGAGCTGCAAGTGGTGTCCTGAAGCACAGCAATCTCTGGGGCTCCAGCTTATGTGTCACCACAGCACATGGGACAGTGATGTCTGGATGTAATAGATTCACAGAATCATTTTGGTTGGAAGAGATCAAGTCATGCCAGGATTGTATGCACAGTGCTTGCTCTCCTTAAATGCTACAGCTAGGAGTCTGTTGGTTGTTCTGTCACTGCTATTGCTCAAAGATGCCTTCTAGTATCTTCTCCCATAAGAAAAGTTAGTGCTAGAGGTGCTCACAGTGATTGAGAACACCAGTATTTTATTCATTGCCTGTTACCATTCTCCAATTATGTTTCTGTAATTATTTTAATCGGTTTTACAAAAAAAGAATAACTATGAACCCCTAATGTTTGTTGGTGTTTGGTTGAAGCCAGTCACTCACAGAAGGCTCACGACTTTTAATGGAGCCATTTATGTGATTTTTGGAGTTGTAGCCACTTTCACTGCATCTCTATATCTGGAAAAATAGCTTC
>VWZY01003279.1:0-61547 GCA_013399075.1 Chloroceryle aenea
ATGATTCTATGATTCTAAGTGCAAACAGGACTCCTTCCATTATTTTCTTTAGGCTAACACTCGGGGCAATCATGCTGGATGGAGACATCCCATCTTAAAATACCTTCTTTCCTGAGTTGGGACAGTTCTTTGAAGCAAGCTGAGAGGAATGGAGCTGTTGCGGTGGGTTTTTTTGTGTGTTTTGCTTTGTTGGTTTTTTGCTGTGTATTTTTGTTTGTTTGTTTGTTTTGGTGTGTTTATTTGGTTTGTGTGTGTTTTTTCCCCCCAGTTTTTGTCTAAAAGGCACTTGTCTCCATACAAAGCTTTTTAACAGTCACAGGACATCTGAACTTCAGCATCTGATTACGAGAAATTACTGCCTTTACTTCTAGAGTACTACTGTCTCTACTCCATCTGTAAATGATGCCCACAGAATGTTCCTACTCTTTCAGGAACGCCCCAAGCTAACCAAAATGTTTAGATTGCAATCAGTATTCAAAACGGTCATCATTGAGTAACTCAGTGCAGACCCAAAGCCTCAAGAGAAAGGCAGACACAAATACCACTAGACACTAAAATTAGCAGATCTAAGTTTGTTACAAAGGGGGGTGTGTGCAGATGACGACAGGATGGGACAGAGGGACAAAAACTTTTTTTTTTTGGCAGCAACTTCATTCCCTCAAAGTTTTCCACTCAGGTCCATGTTAGATTAAGAGTCTGTAACTGTAAAGGGGCTGCAGAAAAGGCCAAATCATCTCATTTAACACTTTTTATGTATTTCCAAAATATCTGTTAATAGTATTTCAATTGAACTAGAAACAGCAGCTTACATAATTATGAATGGCCACAGAAGTAATAGCACAGTGCCTCTACAGAAGACAAAAGAGGAAAGAAGGCTAAAGTAACTATATTCACAAACTGATTCTGACACAACCAGTGGAAGACACTATGATGCGATTGTTATTGCAGCCAGGCTGGAACACTACACTGGTATAACTACAAGAAGTTTTGATGAAGAGAAAGAACAATACAAAGGAATGAGATATCCACTTCATATATAAACAAATCTTTCCCCAGCCCCCAGCAAACTTGCAGTATCAGTACTGCAATATGTATTCGACTTTGCAGCAAGTTCTTTTTAGAATTCTGTATACCTCTGAATTGTGCACTTTCTTTGATGTAAAACATGTCATTTCTAGGTTTAAAATACATAAAAGCAGAGTTATATAAAAAAATACAGTATTGAGTACATGGTCTGGAAATTTTACAGCATCCTACATCTGGCTGAACTTACTCAACTGTCAAAGAAAAAAGTCTTTTTAAATACAAGATTAGCACTCAGCCCTTGAACAGTAACATCTGTTCTCCTTAAAATTTAACTGCAAATAACAGCAGAGGATAAAAATAAATAAATTGAACACAGTTATATGATGCTAAATCCTTTCTTGACAAATATTTAAAATAGAAATGGTGGAGTTGTTAATGACAACTTAGACGGTTGTCTTGAGGAAGCTACTTCAGAGTCCATGTTTTTATTACCTGCTTATTCATGCACATTTTCCTTATTAATATTACTTCTATAAGTGAGTTGTTTGGGATGTTCACTTGACATTAATAAAAGAACTGGAAATAATTAATACAGGAACACAAGTTGGACGTTAAGAGTCTCCTTGGTTTACTATGAAAATCAAATTTATAGTTCTCTATGTGACAGATCCTCTTCTGAAAAATGTTCATTCAACTCCACTTCAGCATGTTGGTGAGAATTTGTCCTAGGACTATTTCACCACAGTACTGATCACTTGTTTAATAGATCTCATCATTGGAAGTCCTCTCTGTAAGAATATGAAACAGTGGCTCTGTTCTAGGAGGATATATATGTCTGTTTTACTGAGAGCTTTAGGAGTGGTAGTTTTGGTTGGATTACCAGGTTTTTGAGTAATTTTTATATGTTAAGTCAATGTGTCCTTTTCCTCATTATTCCATGCTATATGTTTTCCATGTGTTTGTCTTCTAGGCGTTGTCATGAACTCTGTAAAACTTTGACTTCTCCTGACTTCTCCTGACATGCAACATTATGATGGTACAGGCCCTGGGCACTACCCTAAGATAAGGGAGATTTGGACCTACATCACCTAAAATACATCTTTGTGCAGGCTTCCTTTCTGCTGCTGCATAAGGATCTGGCTCAAACAGTGACATTATATACATTAATTTTGCTTTAAAACTAAGAGAAGTTTTGAGCCTTTCAGCTACGGTAATCTGGTTTTCTGCAGTTTTGCATTTTCAACTTTTATCTGCCTGGTAAGGAGCAACTACAGACTGACCTCTCCCATAAATTAGGGCACGGATTTTAAGAAATAAGATATCTCTGTATATTTAGTAGGAATTCCTTCCACAGCTTTTCAATCAGTGTCACAGAATCTCTCTTTTACCCTCCAAAGAACTTACCCTGAAGCTGTCCACTTTGCTTCATTTTACTGGAATTGGCACACTGGTTCAAAAGTTACTAGGGTAGGAGGAGAGACAGAGAGAAGCAGACAGTATGGTTTCACAAGACTCATTTTTTTCAGAAGACCATAGCAAAAAAGAAAAATGTGGGTACACAACATAAGGCAATGCTACATTGTGTTTGTCTAGGGCAAAGAGGAGCCTGCCTACAGCATTGGACTATATATTTATTACAGGAACCTGAAATCCTATATTGGATATTTCACATGCTTCCAGTGTACAAGTAATTTGCTATCTTTGTATCTCATCTATCTTTATGACTCATTTACCTTTTATGCGATTATGAGTGAGGATCATCGTTTACTACAACTTTACACAATTATCTAGGTAATTTGGACAACAATCTTCGTTAGACTTCTATAAACTATTGTAACACAAATAGTTAAAACTAATCCAAAACTTGCCTATATTAAGTAGGTAGTAGTTAATGTGGAATGACTTTTTTTCCACACACTGTAAATTACCAAATTGCACAAAAAAAATCCCATGTAATAATCTCTGTCTACAGTAAATATCCTTCATACAGAGTACCTTAGCATGTACAAGAGCATTCAGCAGGCAAATGGCTGTGTGTCCCCTATTCCAAAAATGCTTCCCTGTCAATCAAATCCTTAGTACCAGAACAGGTAAGATTATAATGATGTTTAATATAGAAAATACAGAGGGAAAATAAATCAGTGAAAAAATAGAGAAGTATTTTTTCATCACTGTATTTATGTATCACATACTCTTTTGGTATGATATATATCCACACACACGTCCAGGCCAATATGTACAATAACTATTGATCACTTTTACCACCTCTAACAAGAAAAAAGTTTATAGTGAAAACTGTCCTTAAAAAAAAAAAAGCCACTTATGTCTTAAAACACACTAAACAGAAGTAAAACCAAAGTGTTCTAATATGCTAACATTTAAGCTTGCATTAAAATGCAGTTTGATCACTGTAATAATCAGCAAAATTCAGTCTGAGCCTTATTTTAAGATGATTGCCGTCTTTTAGTATTGAAGAAAAAAAGTCTACCTTTTCAACTTCAATTGAAAAGAATTTAAAAATCACAACAGTAGTTTTAGATTTTGCTAAGTAGTGTGGGTGAAACATCATGGAAAATTAAAATACATGGCAAGGAAATTTGCTCAGAAGATATTACATCTATTACAAATTATTATTGTCTTTCCTTTAATATATTGTAAAGGTGTCAAACAATTTGAAAGAAATTACATAGAAGTCTTTATAATTCTGATTCTATCTATTCTAGGAATAATGGTGGCTTGCCTAAAACGAGCAAGACATTTTGCTTAAGTCTCACTTTGTACTACTGAAGAATCACTATGAAAAGAGGAATACTGTTTCTGCTGAAGTTTGCTGAGGCCTTCCTATTAGGCTGACATGTCCAAACCGTTACTGGCAGGCAGCAAACATAACAGTGAAGGAAACATAAAGCCACTGGAGACTCCTGTTCTTAGACGCAGTGGCTCTCATTTTGTCAAACGGAAGTGGTTGTGAGCCAGAAGCTTCTCATCAGCAATATCAAAAATAAACATAGGACTGTTTCAACTTAATTGAAATGTTTAATAGTTATTAGTACTGTCAACACAAAACTGGGAAACACATTCCTCCTTCCGTGAAGATGGTTGACACTGAACAACAGAAAAATGTGACAGATCCCAGCTTCATCTTCCCACTTAGTCAAAATGAAGGCACTGAAGAACACCATATAAACACCCACTGATAAATGTCCTTCAGTCAAAGCAGACAATCAGTAGAACCAGCAAGCACTGTACAGGCACACAGTCTGAAAAGAATCTGCTTTAAATAGAGAAGTAATTATTGATAATAGTATCTGGATATTAGCAAACGGTCATCTAATACTGAACTTTTGCAATACCTTAACTGACTTCTACAAGAAAAAAAAAAAAAAGCTGCCATGTGCTAGTCTGACTGAGTTACAGCATTTCATTTGCTTTGCTACCTGGACAGCTGAAATGGCCAGAAAATCAACGGAGGGAAATAGCACAACCAGTGGCCTGCCTGCAATTGCTGCTTCAGAATGTGAAGTTTAAATACATGTACCAGCTGAAGGTGGTTAATGTCACCCCAAGAGGCAAGAAAACACAGTACCAGGGAGCTAATCTCTGCATTACTCTCATGTCTCAAGCCAACATGTCTTCATGCCTGGGCTGTTGAATACAGCTTAATGGACACAAGAGCATAAAGTGTATTTGGGGTTTTGAGGAGGGGTTGTTTGTTTTTTTTTCTAAATTGAATTGGTGCATTTGGAAAAAAAATAAAAATCATGGCATATTCAATGGTTTTGTTATATGATATTGTTAGGCTATAAGTACATATCATTTGCAAGATCACCTTTCTTGACCAGATCTTTTTGCACCTCTGAGGCATAAAATACCTTTCTAATTATGAAATATTATCTAGCTATCTCTGTGATAAAGACTTTCCATTCAAATGTAAAAATACTACTTATTTAATGCAAAATGGGCATTTAAAGGTTTTATTTAATAGGTTTTAAATATTTCACAATTTTATAGTGATTTTTATCTTGGATTGAAGTAATGATTTTTGTAATTATTAGCATGGTTCTTTGCTTCATTACCATATAACAAATATTTAAGTAATATTCAAGACATTAGTTACTATTTTATGCTAACAACTGTCATGACAATTTACCTCTGGTTTGATGAGTTGTTAATGAAAATACAGCAGACCACAGACCTTTGCAATTTCTTTATGATTAACAAAAGATAGAAATTAAAGTAAAAACATTTGTTCAGTTCTAGTACATGTTCCCTTGGGGTTTTTAACTGAGACAGAAAATTACTAAAGAAAACGTGAAAGAAATGACTACTGTAAGTCAGACCTAACAAAAAAAAACCCCATGTATAATTTTAAAATCTCTCAATTCTAGCCACAGACTTGGGAAAAAAATAGTCTTTGGGGATTATTTCAGAAATGCATTTTATCATTTTAATTTGCTGATCTTAAATCCATCATCATCCAGGAGCTGTGTGGGATACTCAATTTCTGTGAATCTGCACTGAGGGCCCAACATTAAGAACCTGGAGAGTTCCCTATTGATTGCAGACTTTGAAACAGTAGTGGTTTTCATTGCTACTCGTGGCTGTCGAAACTGCCAAAGTATTAATGATATGATGTGGCTCTTTAAACCTCTCAATTTTTCTTTTGTTGTCTCCTTGCCTTCCATCTCTAAGATGCTAGTGCTTGATGGATACAGGAAACATAAAGAAAAGATCATTTCTTGTCAGGAATGTTTTTCTCTTTACCGTTTGTAGTTTTATTTTTGTACTTCAGAGTGAAATATTCCTACTGTGCGGCCAGATGTTCTATAATTCTATTTTTATACAGCTCAAAGGACTCCAATCTCAGGTAAAGTCTTTTCCATGATGACTTGAGTGATGGGCAAATTCCGGCTTTAAAAATCAGATAAGACTTGAAAGCAAAAGAGAAGCGTGCTTTTGCTGAAACAAAATCCCTTCACCTACTATCACACAAATATAAATATACTAATACTCCTTTACTAAAAAAGGATGGCATATGTTTGTTACCACAGTGGTACAGAAAACAAATGATATCTGTTAAGTGTTCTGCTGCAATACAAAAAGGCAAAATACTGAAAACCTGCATATAGGTAATCTTCAATGCATAAGCACCAAAAGAAGAGCAACCAATTCTGTGAAGAGCCAGCAGAGTGCAGCTTTACAGTAATCAGTGGGAGTTTGCTCAACTAAAAGTTTCAGGACCCCCTTTAAAATTCCAGATACTTGCCAAAATCAGGAATCTTGCCACAGGATCAGAATTTTGATGGGAAATGTTGGTTTAGATTCACTGTCCCCTGTGTTGTCTTAATTTAGTAAGCAGTTTATCACTATGATATCACTGCTGAAGTTTGCTACTCTGCTGATTAACAAAGTATATTTAGAAAAGAGCAGCCACTTGACATTAATCCTTTTCTTCCACTGAAGTCAGTGAGGGTTTTTACTGCTGCTTTTGGAAACAGAGGAGAACCCATGAAGAACATTTTTAAGATTGGGGTAGGGGGGAGAGAAGAATCTCACTTGCAGAGCTGGATTAACTATGTAATGATAAAAAAAGAGAACAAGAACTAATTCAAAATTACACATCAAAAAGTTTGCATCATAAATAGGAGTACAGATAAACACACTGCCTTTGTCCATATATGCAGAGCGGCAGCACTAGTGAATATAATGTGTCTATTCTCCAGGCGACCAACATGCAAAGCACATTAGATGCACTTGCTAAGCAATTTTATTTGTTGGTCCTGTTATCTGCACATAAAAGCCACCACTCTTCACAACTGTATCAATAAAACTAGCAGGAGGCCAGCCACAATGTATGCTGTCCTCTCTAATGCTGGAAAAGTTGTTCTTTCACTCAGCAAACAGCTGGTTCCACTAGTTACTCTTGAATGATGGGGTTAAATTTTCCACAATGAAAATCAATACAAAAACCCATAAGGCAGAAGTACTATTGCAGTTAAAACACTAAATAGCTGCTATATGGCAGTAGGGTTTCTAATGACTAGAGAGATGTGTTTTTAACAGAAATCTCTTCCTACCTTAATACAGACTGAAGGGAAAACAAGGCATCACATGCCTATGAGGAGAATAGGTTATTACATGGTTTTAAACAAGAAATAAGAAAAGATTAAAATAACAGAAGCATGTCACAAAGAGTGAAGCATACTTGAAGAGGATGAACTACGCTGACAATATTCAGCTCAAACTTACAGCACCTTCTGTTTTCATCCCTTTCTGAAAAGGTATGTGGACATGAACTATCCGAACATTGCCAACAAGAAATAACTCGGTCCTAGTGGGTGACAAAAATCACACCACACACAGCTGAATTAGCTACTGTTCGAGAAGTTTGTGTGCAAAGAAATATACATCCCAGTTTTGATCTCATACTCTTTCCTCATGTGTCACATTACATAAGGCCATCCCTAGAATCTGATGCTTCATACTCTTCCAGAATGCATTTTCATGAGGTTTTGGACAATTAGACTCTGTGGTGTTAAGTTCCAGTTTCTGAACGCCAGGTCTGCAGTATCTAGTGTTTTTTTTTCTGAAATCTCAACATCCTGGAACAAGTGGCTAACTGAAAACCTCTGCTTTCTTAAAAACAAATAAAATCCAAAAACTCTTTGAGAAAAAGCCAAATGAAGTCATTAGCTCTTGTATTTATGAGACAAGAGCTTGAAGATGGAGTATATACACTCCAAATGCTCAAAAGCTGGAATGCAAACAACTTACATCTTGAGGGGGGAAAAAACCCCACAACCCACAAAAAACAAAACAGCAAAATCCTGATAATCTGAGGAATAATTTTTTTTTTAATATTTAGAATTGCAAGAAAACACTTTTTCAACTTCATCTTTGGGAAATATTGCATAATACTAACCTGTAGCTACAGTTAGATTCTCCCCCATGCTCTGGTGACTCTCCTTTTCAAAAAGTGCTGACAACCTCAAACATTTTATCCGATTCTCCCTTTTATACCCATTTTGCTTATTGTGTGGTAAAATCTTTCAAATTAAGAGTATCTTACACTAGATGTTGTCACAGAGCACAGTAAGACTGAGATCTGTATGGAGAACATAGGAGCTGCTACCATAGACAGTTCAGCCCTCATGAAAGCATTGGAAATTGCCATTCTGACTCATTTATTCATGATCTGTATTTCTGGACAAAAATCAATTATATTTGCATGTCAGCTTAAAAACAAAAGTAAATTAAATCAGTTTCAGATTAAAATAAATGGATATTTGAAATATTTAAATATTAATGGGCGATCTCTAAAGTTTCTGAGATTGTCTTTAAACTAATTCTATTTATTCTGAGTTCGTTTTCTTTTGAATTTTCCATGCTCTAGTCTTTTCCAGTACTTCTATTCAGCCATCAAAGAGAAACTTCCTTTGCTGTCTGAATATCCACTCAGATCTATAAGACTAAGCATCAGAGAGAAAAAGCCACTATCACAAACACTGACCACACGGGTGTTCTGAGGTTTAATGGAGTAGAAGCAGTTTTAAATGGTCACCTGGAATATCTGTGTCATTCTCCTTAATTCTTTTGAATCATCCCAGTGGGAATTCCATTGTAACAGTAAAATTAGCAGCTCTAGTAAATTTTGATTATTTCTTGATATATCAAAAGAATTAAACAGATTCAAGACATTTAAACACTCCATGTCACTGTTACTGTACAGCTTGACTTCACTTCTAAGCAGGCTTAAACTGTTGCCCCATGTCATGTCAAACATCTGGCACCTCTCATCGGAGACATTTTAATGAATCTTTTATTTCAAATACTCAAGATTGCACTTCTCATGTTTTATAAACAAATTAACTTTTCCTTACAAAATAAGGATGGGTTGAGCTGCTGCAGACTTCAGAATAAAAGGATTTCTAATCAGCTACAAGAGTCAGGCTTCTCTATGCACCTTCTCAATTTGTGCTCTCAACATCTTATGGAACATTCATTATCACCATTCCTGCTAATCTAAAGCATATACTTCGATAATTTCTAGTTTATTTTTGTTTAAGGATGCAAGAACAAAGTGGCGGATACAAACGGTGTGTAAATCTTTTCATTAATTGTGAGCAAATATGTAAATTACATATATCTATCACAGTATCCTGCTTGCAGAGATCTATTTTTACATTTGTGGCCTGTTGAAAATCTGCATCATGCTGCTCACTCACCTTCTGGTGTAAAGTTTCCATCAATGATTATCTAAAATACAGTCATCTCAAATGGGTAACCAAGCAACCAAATATGCCCCCATTATGAAAGCCAGGGAACTGACTAAATGAGGACAATTCATGCAAATCAATGTCTTCACAGTAAGACTCAGTTAAAAGAAACTCTACACAAGTTCCAGTCTTTCTATTATTGTTAATGCAACAAGTATGAAGCTACAGTATGTGAGTATCATTTAACTTGACATATAACTGGATGGATAGCTATAAAGAATGCAGCAAATCTTTATTAAGTTGAATTTTCATCAAAACAATTTTTTTTCTGATAAAAGTCTACTTTCTGCCTTTTTATTCCTGAAGCTGTAGAGAAACAAGAGACCTTCAGTATTCAACTCACAGACACTGCCATGGGAATTTACATCTGTTGCTTCCTCATTGTAGCCTTCCTGGTAGTCTGCATGTTCCAAGACAGATGACAACCACAAAACAGATCTACAGTGCACCCGGTGTCATGGATGGAAGCAGAATGAGAGAAAATACAGTCTAATCGGGGAAACCAGAGCTAAAGACACTGAAGTTTGTGCTGAGAACGTAATGTCTACACATCATATATTTTGTCTAGTTTTACTTGAGTCATTCTCGTCCGGACCCACAGTCAAAGGCCAACTAAAAAGCTGTAAGGCATAAGGTCTACTGCAGTGCGTCCTCTGATTAGTTTGCACTTTACAGCTTCTATCAGCAAAACAAAGCACATGGAGAATGACTGGCAGATTTACTTCAACAGCGTGCTTCTGAACTGAAACGCTAATGCAGTGGTGTACTGAAATAGCCAAACCACTATAACAATACGGCACCATAATAAAAATTTATGGATCTAAAAATAATTTAACTGAAAAAAAACACAACAAAACCAACCACCAACTGTCAGCATTTAGTCAAATAGTAATTTTTTTAAGCTTAATGACTTTTCTTTCTCTTTCTCAAATAATACTGCAATATCTAGACATTTGAACAGTAGGCATACTTCAAGTCACTGCTTTTGTAGTCTACATGATAAAAATCTTCAGACCATTTTATACAATGGTCTTCCTTTACAGCCAAGTGAAGATTAGCCTAAGCTTTGACTATTCATTTCTTTCACTTCCACCACAGTATGTTCACTTGCAGAAATGGGGTTAATTTTTGTAATCACAAACATACAGTGAATGTGTTGGTTATGGACTGGGCTGCCTATGATCCATGGATCACAGATGAAGTCATACTTCTTTAACTGATTAGACTAAGTATAAAAATAGATTTTTCCAGGCTTGCTCTCACTGCATATTTTTCAGTCTGGATTCTAATTTCAGTATGACGAATTCACAAAGCGAGATAGAGTTCAATGTGGGAAAGTGATCACTGACAAATAAAATTATTTTCCTATTGTTCCAGGAGAGCTAGGGAGGGGAATAATAGAGTACAGTAAATCTTAATATTGATAGAAATTACAAGGGAGACTTAATACTGTATAAATATTAATACAAGAAACCATGAGATTTTGTCCACTACCTTATCACAAACTTACTTTTTATCACATCTTACATGTATTTGAGATCATTTCTGCATAGAAGAGAATATGTAACACTAGTTAACAAATCAGACTCTGGTACACTTCATGGTAAAATCTAAACCACTGCAGTCTTTAATCAGATCAAACTTTGCTTTCATTACTACTTTCTTAGCTTAAATAGCTTCTAAGGGATGTGCAGAATCTCGATGATAAACTTAGAATGAATTCAGAATCTGTTCTCTGAGCTTATTCATTCCAAGAGGACGGACAATTGGACACACACATTTTAGGCAGATTAAACTTTTAAATAAACCTACTTGGTTTCTCTTTTCTATGCTGATGCTGCCAGCCTTAGAGGTTGGTTCAATGTGGATTTTAAGGCCTTTAGAAAAATCACACAAGTTCTCCTTTTAAAGAGAATGGCAGACAGCCATTTCTAACTATAACTATCATCTGCCTTTATATCAAATGACAACCATACAAGACATCTCCTGAGTAAATACCATTAAGTTCTAATAGTCAACACTGAAACAGGAAATAACATAGTTGGAATAAATCAATCCATGTTGTCTTGGTAAAAGTTAAGAAAAGAGGCAAGAGATATTTTAAAAGCAAAATTTTTAGATGTGCAATTTTTTTTTGTATATTTTATGTGCAAAGTATAATTGTGATTAGATACTTTACATTAAAAAGATTGTGTAACTGGAAATAAAAATCATATCACTGAAATAATAGAATGCTATTAGCCATTATTTATATACTGCTGAACAAACCCCAGATTTTTTCCTCAAATGTAACTTTTCTACCTCAGAGTATTTACTTACAGCACAAGTTTGTGTTGCAGAAATGAATGAACTCCCATGCTTAAATAAGTTTCTCAAAAAGCCCATTTCTGTGACTCTGTTTATATATTCATCTAGATTCTAGCTTTACGAACATTATTAATGTGCACTGCTATGTTCAAAACAAAACAGAAACCATGAAGAGTTATTTACCCTCTTTAAGAATTTAGTGTCATGTGAAAGAAGTGAGTAGTAGAGCAGAACAATATTTTTTCTAAGTCTAAGATGAACCAAAAGACTGAATATTGGCAAATGCTGTGCCACTTTTCAGTTCTGCTGTACAATCTCATTTCCTGCTTCATGCCAATCACTGTAGTGAATACGATTGGAAGCTTTCATTAACCAACCCAACAGTAAATTGTTTGCACAAAACAAAGGTTATCATGCAATAGCCAACAAAATTTTAAACAAAACCCATATTTTAAAGTAATCATGATTTTGAAAATATTTTTTAAGGTCAGAAGTCACAGCATGCTGAGATATGCAAGCTTTTCCTTGTTGTGTCCTCCCAAATTTTTCAAAAAGAGTTTACCATTAAGGGAAGGAGGAAAGCTTATTTAAATATATGAGCACAAAGGACTGTGGAAGAACTCCAAGAAAGTGAAAACTGTCTTAGAAACTGTAAACAAAGAATAGTTATCAGTGGGAAATACTTCAGGAATCCCATGGAAACAGACCAAATAATATTTTGTGAATTGGGTCCTTTAAGCCACATTTTGTAGACTTTCAGATAGCTTTTGGAACATATATTCTTGGGATCTGATATTCATAATAGTCAGCTTAACCTTTCTCACTATGTTAACAGCCTAAATTAGGAGAAGTAAATCTCAATGCAGTGTCTTAGATATGAACTCTTGCTGTTACAACAGTTGCACAGCTTTGGCTTCACAGGTCTGAGTCATCAACCCCAGGATCCAATTTATTTTATTTGCCCAGATCCCAGACTTTTCAGGAGTTCAAAGGGACTGAGCAGGCACTTCCTCCTTCATGCCCTGAAGTCACTAAAGGACAGGTTTTGGTTTTGTTTTTTTAAAAGAAGAAATATAAAAACTACTTTTCATGGTTACATAAAAGTACAGAACATGATTGCTAAACCCCATCCATACTGAATAGCCCAAGCACAGGTTGTGCTGCTTCCTTTCTAACCCACAGTACAAACCTGAGACTTTCATTTGTCACAGGCAGCAGCGGGACTGGGTGCTCATAGTCAAGGAAGGCCCTGTCACCTGCTGCAGCTTTCAGTATCAGGAGAGAATTCAACTTTCTTAACACTCTCGTTAAATACGCAGCTGTCATCCAAACATGGTGCTACCGAGAAAAACAAAGCTAACAAAATCCTGTTACCCACAGATGTTTTCTACTACCACATTATTTATTTATTTGTTTATTNCCTTCATGGGCCTTTTTCTGCAGGCCCCTCATCATCTTGGTTGCCCTTCTCCAAACTCACTCCAGCAACTCAATGTCTTTCCTGTGGTAAGAGGCCCAGAGTCAGTACTTGAGGTGTGGCCTCCCCNGTTAAGTTTCACTGGAATGAGAGAGATGAACTTCACTGATGGAGAAACTCAAGACACACAGAATCACACAGTTGGAAAGGACCTCTAAGATCACTATTTCCAACCAAACACACACACACACACACAAACCCCCCCGAACACACCTCACCTCACCATCCCTCTACAGCATGTCATGAAGTGCCTCAGCTACATGTTTTTTGAGCACCTCCAGGGATGGTGAATAGACCACCTCCCTGGGCAACCTGTTNGAAGAGGCTGCACCCACCTCACTGCAACCTCCTTTCAGGTAGTTGTAGAGAGCAATAAGGTGTCCCATCAGCCACCTCTTCTCCAAACTAAACAATCCCAATTCCCTCAGCCTCCCTTCATGGGCCTTTTTCTGCAGGCCCCTCATCATCTTGGTTGCCCTTCTCCAAACTCACTCCAGCAACTCAATGTCTTTCCTGTGGTAAGAGGCCCAGAGTCAGTACTTGAGGTGTGGCCTCCCCAGTGCCAAGTACAGGGGCATGATCACTTCCCTTCTCCTGCTGGCCATGCTATTTCTGATACAAGCCAGGATGCCTGTATCAGACGTGCATATCTTTAAAATTCTACGGTGGCCTCCTTCTCCTACAACAGCCAGCAGATTGGAACACAGTAATAGAGCATTAAGGCTGTGATTATGTAGAAATACTGCACAGCTGAAAATAAGAATTAATTTTAAAGACTATTCCTACAAGTTCATGAAATTTACTTGCCTTTGGGGTTAGATAAAGGCAAGATGCCAAGAGCTGTGCAGCCCAAACTAGACTTAGCTGACTTCAATGTTTTTTGCTGACTGCATCTTTGGTGATGGAATGGTCTGAACTGCCTCCTTTGAATAACTAGGGTTTTTTTTAAGATCCTAGGCAAGACAGAGCCAAGACATAAAGAATAGCTCCTGTTTTGGTTGCACAGACACTTTGAATTTGAAGAGGAAGATTCTGGTCTGAAAAACTAAAGACCTGCCACATTTTTCACTTTACTGATTTCACACACTCTGAATATCTCTATAGATATGAAATTTTGCTGCATGTATTTTTGACTGCACTGTGCATTATGCCAATTTGCTCTTTTCAGTTATAGTTTTTCTATTCTCTGTTCCTCACGGGGAGGGGGTGGGGTGGAGGGGTGCGGGCGCACGGGAACAGGAATTAAAAAAGGACTGCTTCATGTGCAATAAAGTCACCCACTTAAGACTACTTAGCACCATGGTTGCGTGGTATGATATATCACAGAAGTCTCTTCAGGAAAATCTCTCTCCACCAAAATAAACACAGCAGTCCAAAATACATTTTTTAAAAGAACATATTATAGGCCCACTACTTATTTCAGTGGAATAGCATTTCTTTAAGAAATAACAGGGAGATACTGGAAACCTTTGCAGTTAGTTTTCAAAACCAACTGCCAGAAAACATGAACAGAATTGTTTATGAGTTGCATCCTACTACACAGTTTTACAGTAACAAAATTCATTTTGATAACTAGTGACTGCACAGAACCATAACTTAAAGGAATCTAAATAACTGCAGAAATACATTTTACCAAAAACTCTAGTAGTGATGAAATTGAAGCCCAAACACAACCATATCTATTCTAAAACACACAAGTTTCCTATCGCTGCTGATCTTGACTGAATTTAAAGCTTCCTCTCTTATCTGTACTGATGACAGGGACTAGAGAAATATACTTCTTTGTAAAAAAAAAAAAAAAGTATGATTCTACTGCAAGTTTGGTGGGGCTTTATTTGTTTATGTTTTGGCTGGGATTTTGTTTGTTTGGTTTGTTGTGTTTTGTGGTTGTTTTGTTTGTTTTCAGTGTCTCTGTACGTGTTTTTTGTTTGTTTGCAGTTTAGTTGTTGTTTTGTTTTAAATATGCCTACCATGGAAATTTACTCATACTGTCTTATGCCATTTGGTAACCTAAAGTAGCCCTATGCAGCAGGGGCAGTGAGCAGGCAGGTACTGTCAGACACTGCTAGCAAGACTTCTTCAGCCCAACAGTCTCATCGTGCATCCTTCACCTGCTACACTTCTTGAAGGTATGAAACCCTGAGGCAGTCCTTCCTGTCAGAGGTACCAATTCTGACTGGTTGGCGACACCTTTTCACACACACAGTTTATGTGAAGTACTGCTCAGCAACCTTTCAAAGAAAGGAGACAAAGCACAAGCAAACAAAGGGTACAAAATGAGCAAGAGAACAATTGACTGTGATCCAAGTGATCAGATGAATTATGCTGGTCAAGACTGTGCCCAGTGTCATGCATGCAACAGGTAACACATACCATCAGGACTACAACTCCCAAATTAGGTAAAATGCTGGAATTGCTAATTACTTCAGGTGGCAGCCAAAACTAGTGCAGAATAGGAATAAAGATCAGGGCCTTGTACTAACCAAATACAGAAGCAATATGCAAAAATATCCTGTTTCTTTTTCTGAGGGACTCAAAGACACCAATGTCATCACAAGTACTATAAGCTTTCTTTGCTAAGAGTCCTTGCTTTACTAACTTTTCAGTCTGATGTTTCACAAAGCTGGTTAGTATTGACAGCCCCAAGGTGAACCATAGCTTTTCTTCCTGCACAACTATGCCTGTCCATCAGCGTTATGAATTTAGACAGCACTCATGCATACTGTCACACACTGAATAAACACAATATATATATTTTGTATATAAAAGCAACATGATTTAAAGTAATAATATGCTACAGTTTAGGTCACTATATTGACAGCTACGGCAACATGTGATCATTTTAATACAAATTAGAACTTAATATCAAATTTTGTGTTCATAAAAAATCCTGACAGAAATCTGCTATAGAAAGTTATAAGGTCAAAAAAAAATTTAAAAACCAAATAATAATCAAGTTTGTCCTCCCCATGATGCTATTCGTATGCTTTGCCTGGACCTAAACTGGATTTGCTGGCAGGAAAAGGATACAACTGAACCCTCAAAAAGTCATTAGGCTTTTCACCTCTTCTTAGTGAAAAACACTAAAATACATGTTGTTTGTGTAAATAGGTCTCTTGAATATGTCATCATAGCTTGTGTGTAAATAGTACATTTTAACAAAACATATAATTAGCTTAACAGATATTCTACTACCAAATAGGGCCCAATAAGTAAAATGTGTTCTTAAAGATATTTGCAAGTGGCAGTGTCATGTGAATTGACTAAATAACTGCTAAATACAAAATGAAAGTGTGATAAAATATAAAAATACTGATAGAGAAAATGGAGGCTTTTCTTCAGTAAAACTCCTCAGCCAGCGGACCTGATTTTCAAGTAGAGCTCCTCAGTTAAAGCTCTTAAAGGAAGTCATTTTAGAGGAAAACTGCTCTCTCTTTTATTACAAATAACAATAGATAGGCACAGACTGGAGTGAATTTATAGCTGTGTATCACTCTTGGGATTCTGCTTCTGTTCATAAACAACTCAGATACACTCTCATGGTTTGTGCTGTTAGCAGAGTCCCTAGAGGGACTTAAAACTTTGTATTCATGCAGCAACTATCCATTATGCTATATATTTTAGACGATGAAATTAACACCCGGGAGATACATTCTCAAAACATTACATGGGGTTTTAGCTCTGTGACTCCCCTTGATTTGAATGGCACGTGTGGTTAAACCCTTTGGAAACCTTTGAGAATTTAGCTTAAGATACTTATCTCAGTGGCAATAACACGGATATTAAGGTCTAATGCTCCTCCCCAAGGCACCATTGCTTAATCCATGTTCTTGACGCTGCCTGCCATCTTAGTCCTCCTGAAGAAAAATATTTCCCTCCCCATTCCTCAAATTATTTAGTTAAAAGCAATAGGACTATACCCATAAAATGATGCTATTCAGTAGAAGAATGGTGAAAGCATTAATAAACACATCCATAGGGTCCCTAGAATTCTCTTCCAAAATATTCATGTCAATTCTACAGAAGATATGCTTTGAATTAGATTATGCATTTCAATTTGCAAAGGGCTATTTTTTGCAAGCTCATGGAAATTAAGGGACTGAAACCTATATTCAGTCACGTCATGACTATTTCATTTTTTCTGGGAGCAGTCCTATGCCAAGAAAACCATGCCTATAAGACAGTCAGAGGTACCACAGCCAGTTCTAAGATAACAGTGAACAGCAAGGTGATGGACATCTTTAATCTCATGATGCTGTGGTATAATAACAATAGCAAGACAAATATCACAAGAATGAGGGGGAAGGGTAAGACCTTGCCTTTTTAGGTAAATATAAAGCCAGTTGCAATTCTACTGTTCCCAATGAAAAAGGCCAGTATTACCTAGATAAAAACTCCACCTATCCCTAAAATATGAATCCATAAAACTGGAAATATTAATAGGAATTCTGGAAAGGAAAGATAACATCCTCTTTTGTCAGTGCTATCAGGTAGTAAGGGACCACTCCTTATTAGAAATTTGATTAGACTTTCTTTCAGAACATTAATTTTCTTAATGAACTTTAATCTTTACTGCATTATGAGTTACGAACAGGTTTACAGTGTAAAGCATTGTGACACCTGCCAATGCTCAGAGCTACTCCAATTTCTGCCAGATGCCCTGCCCCCTGCCAGCACCCATATATTGCTGCATTTTGACTCTGCCTGTGTGTGTATATATATGCGTGGGGGAGAGGGAGAGATTGCCATTGATAGAAAAGATGTCAGCTCCAAGTAGCATGAACCCCATTCTCAGTGTTTTAAGTATCTTTGGAAAGCATCTGGCCCTAGTCTATGCATTCTCTTATGCTCTCTTCTTGCCATGTCATTTCTTGCTTCACAGGCATGCCCTTGATAGCAATACTAGTCTGAATTCCCTCTCTCTCCCCACTATGCTTCTGATCTGAAGAGAGGCAAGAAAAAAAGCAACACTGGAAGAAGTTGCTACAAGAGCTAGTAGCAACTTTAGCAGCAAGCTGCACCTCAGTTCAGCAATATCACAACTCAGTTTTTCCTGCTATCTTCCATATAGGTGATTTCGCCCACTGGACAACACACTCTCATCACAGAACTATGGCACAATGTGAATTGAAAAATGGGGCAACATGCAAGCCTATCCAGCATAGAACAAGGCTGTTCTGACAACATCCTTTCAAAACAGATTGAATGCAAGTTGGCATACTTAATGGGTCCTCATCAATATAAAAAAAAAGCCATTAACAATTTTTTAGATAGCTCAATCTGCACCCAGAAGATGCAGAGAATTCTACAAGCCAACAGCAAAATTATTTTAATAATTAAAGAAACCAAGTCAATCTTTACAATGCAGTAGCTAAACAATGTCCATTTCCTCTTCACAGACAGCACAGCATTTTTTATTAAGCCAGATAAATTATTTTCTTTGCTCAAAATCAAAATAGCATTTCTTATTAAATTCTCTGAAGTAATATGATCACAGTGGCTGCTGACTTCCAATTTTAAGTGTGACTGGATAGAAATTTAGTTCCAGTTATTTTTCTGCCCAGCAGCTAAGAAATTAGGGGCAATTGCATTTGAAAATCTGTTTCCTTTAATGTTTTTCTCACAAAATAATGTGTCTCATATGCTGTACTGTTTATGGAGGCTTTTCATAACAGCAAATGGTCAGTTGCACTTGTTTGTATTCCTAATGTTCAAAGTCATTTAATGCCAACTACCATTCCCGAAATCCTTCAAAATTTCTTACAAACTCAAATTCAATTACACCAGTAGAGACTAATTAGTGATTACACTCTTGGTATATGGGACACTGTTTAAAGCCACAAATGCAGTACTTCTGAGTATTTTTCTCCAGCAGAGATAGTAAGTAAAAAAAAAATTAAAAATAGAAGAATCATCGAAGAAAAAACTTCCTCATTGCAAATCTGCCCCTTCTCTACATTTACTTTTCCAGCTAAATACACTAAAACAAAGTACAGTTGAAACACATGTACAGGAAGGGCAATGGCAAGGAAATGCAAGGGTAATTTTGGATACCAAGGGGACATGGAGACTCTATAAAGGCACATGTGTCACGATTTAGATTTTGGTAATGGAAGTTATAAATAAAGGAAATGAAGCCTAGTTAAGCAGCAGAAGAGCAATACCAAGACATCTGTGTAGTAAGTATGTGAAGGAGAATGCAATAGAAGAAAAAAAACGTTTAGCTTCCACAAAGTAATGGTTTTAGGAAAACAACCCACATGCATATAAGCCACAAGCACACATTCATTTATACCTTCAGTTGCAGTGGTCACTACTTCCAGCTTCCATCTTTCCCTGGTGGTTAGCAGCTCTCTAGATCTACTGTTGGATACGCCATCAAGGGCCTATACCGCTTTTATATAAAGGATAACAAACTTAAAACAACCTAACAAGGAATATTGCATTATCCAAACCAGTAAGGTAACAGGAGGCAGAAGACAAAGAAAAACAGCAATTGGACATTGTCTGGCATTTGTCACTGTCTACAATCATCAGTGACACAGGATTATAGAAGAGAATTACTGGAAGACATTAGGGTTTTACTCAAACATCTGAGAATTATATTAAAGTCATATTTGCAGCAATACACTTACAGAAAATTAATGTTCTCTCTGTCGCTGTAGAGAAAGCGTAGGAGAAGCTGCAGGCACTTCAGACAGAATCATCTATCACTCAATATCAAGACCTGGTTTGGAGGCTAGTTCTGGGCTCCCTCAGTTCCCAATAAGAAGCTAAGGGTCCTTATCCATTTAAGGCCAAACCTTTCACAAATGTGGCATCAGCTCTTTACCCAAGGAGTGAGAAACTGTTCTGATTTTTCCACAAAAAAACAAACACCCATTATTCTTCTCTCCCAAGGAAACAAGAAGTGATTGATTTATGAAAATAATGTCTCCCTTTGCAAGGGTCGATAATGTAGTCATTACATATAACCTGTTTAAAAAAAAAATCCTTTTGACTCTAATAATTTGACAGGATTTTATTGAAAACCTTTTTAATAGCCTGGACATCTGGCAATTGCAATTTATTTGATATTGCAAATTTAAACTTGGAAAAGGCATTAGGCTTTGTAAGAAGGGGAGAAAATGAAAACCCCAGACATGTATTCAGCAAAAGATGCTCCTTGTTTCCTCTGTTTTTGTAGACAGGCAATATGCCATTGTCAACCTCATTTTGAAGTCTAATACACTACACTGCTGATTTTCCAAATTCATAATAATTATACCTCGAGTGAATAGGGGGTGGGATTCAGAAAAGCCCTCACGATACTTAATTTCACAAGCACCAAAGAGTTTAACGTTTTTACTTACACAGTAAGCCACTTCAGTGTGATGAGAACAGTTCCTATTTCCATCCCCACCCCAGCAAATCCTATGTCCCACCCCACTCCATTAAACTGGTAAAGAAGCACATATGCAGTATAGATAATAAGTTGTTAGCCTACTCACAAAAAGAGAAATTGCAGCCTCATCAGCTTCAGCTGCCTAGATCATGAAATCAAAACCTTCTAACTGCTGAGAATAGAAAAATGGTGGAAGAGGCCTTCTCCTGCTTGCTATGTTCAATAGCCTTTGCCTGCTGCAGATTCTGCTATCTTTTTATCATTTATCTTGCATTCCCCTGAGAGCTTTCAACACCAACCTGAATTCACCAAGACTGAGAGCCCTGTGCCTGCTCCTGGCACAGTCATGATCTCCCTCCCACCCTGGAAATTCTTAGTTTGTGCTCTCTTCAAGTGCTTTCTTGATTACAAACCAGTGCCAACATTGAGCAGCACTTCAAACTATTTGAGCAGCTACAGCATGAAGCCAAAACAAATGAGAAAATACTTTATGTGGGTGTATATCTGAGTGTGATTTGAGGGCGACACAAAAACACGTGGATGTGTTTTTAAAGGTAAGAAGGTAAAGGTAGCTGGCACCAAGCAGTAAGCAGTTTTTTAAGAGCAGGATATTACCTGTCTCTTCAGAAGATGATGAGCATGGCTACAATACTGAATAATTTAGATGTAATTTTCTAGTAGGGCTCCTTACAGCTATCCTTCTTTAATATCACATTGAGCATAATCTCAGTCTTAGGAAATTTAAAAAGTACTATTATACACAGTTCTATGAGTTCTTGTGAGCAACTTTCAGTTTCTACAAAGATAAATGGCTAGTTTTGTTTGTTCAGCCTTTTCTTTCATTTGTTTGGGTTTTTTTAAATATTATTATTAATGTAAAATTTGTGTCAGTATTATTCTCTGTGCTATTTTCTATATTTGATAGCAATTCCTGGGAACTGAGATTTCTGGAAGACAGGAGTGCCTGTACATTGTCTGAAGCTGCCTCATTTTCTGTGACTTGTCTATTCACATGTAATAAAGTAAGTTACAAAAATTCTGCATCATTGATTTCTGGTAGGGTGTCGAGCTGTGATGTTATCAGGATGCCCATAGCCTTACAGAAGGATGACAATATTGTTAAAAGAAAAAACAACAACATGAATGCATAACAGCTTCCTGGGGGAATGGGGAAATCTCAACTTTTGAGACAAACTTGCACAAGCTAAGAGTAAATTGAAGAGAAAAATTAAATCAACTCTTTCCATTCCTATCTTATTTCTCATATGCTTCCAAGCATTGCCATCCTCCCATCGTGTTTCATGTAAAAACTGAAATCCACCAAAACAATTTTTAGAAGATGTTCTCATTGAATATTACACACACACACACACCCCTCCCCCAATAAGGGATTCCTATAGGCTCTGATTCCATGTGCTGCTTAATCAGCACTTTTGGAAACAAGACCTCCTGCCAACTGATTGACAGGAAGTATTGCTTATTGTTTTCAGGAAAGCTAATTCAGCAAAAAATTCAGTCTCACTGAATCGGAATGAAAACAATAAACAAAACCAGTATTGTTTTAGCAGTCACCCTCCCTCCATATGCAATGCTAAGTGATAAAATCTCTACTTTGATACAGGTAGTTTGTCACAGGAAAAAAAAATAGAAGCAGCAAATAAACTGTCTCCACTTTCTTCTTTGAGGCCCAGCTATTAATGATTTCACAGTCTCAAGCAGAAATAAGTCTGTTCACCAATGCCACTTTTTTGTCTTTTGGTGCCATGTATAGCTAAAGATTTTGAATAGGTAAGGAATACAAGCTCACTGTTTTACTGCATGAACCTTCTAGGCCAAATGTGCTGGGTAAAAGAGGGCTGAGGTGGAAGCAAAAAGTAAGCAAGCTGCTTTGTTGGCCTGGGTCTCAACCCAGGAGTTGTTTGAATACATCATGTTCCTATGGGGACTGTAGAGCACCTAGGAATTGTCACATCTGTCCTTTCCCACCTCTCTCTGAGTCTGGTCTGTGTGTATGGAGCTTGGCATATTCAGGGAATGGCTGAGGACTCTTTATGCCAATGGAACTTGCAGCTCAAACAAATCTTGTGGTTTTGAACTGTTCTGGCATGGTGACAGAGATAGTGTACAAAGTGTAATAATCTGACATTATTTGAGTTAGATTGTGAGGAAAAACATGACAAAAAAAAGAGAGTTTTTAATTTTTTTCTCTTGATAATTTGTTCAATAAGAATAAGCAAATGCATAAATATTTCTAAAAGTCCCTAGAGGAAAAAAAAGGATCAGTATATTGTTTGTGTCTTGAGTTTTGGTGCTGCCTAAATTAATTTAAAAAAAACCCAAACAAACCAAAAATACAAAAAAAACCACAAAACCACAAAAAAGCACCCACAAAAAAGCCAAACAAACAAACCAATCTAACAAACACCCCCCCCCAAAAAAAAACACCAAACAAAAAAACCCAAAACAAAACAAAAACCCCCAGCAACATATTTTATAGATATGGGATTAAAATAAATCTAACAAAGTAAAATTGGTGGCAAAGCACAGAAACAAGGGGAAAATTTTCTGGAAAGCTTTACAGAAATTAAAGGTGTAGATTTTAATGAAATCTTACTAGGATCTAAGCTGTGTGATTTCACATTGACATTATTTTTTCTTGAGTCTCATTTGCTAAAATTTATGTCCAACTGTAGTGCTAGAAACACTGAAACCCTCTGCAAGAAACCTCAAAATCCACTGGGAAATTAAGTCCTTTGATTGTGCTGATAATGGCTATATTGAAGAATGCAATCTTGAATTTGTCTGTTCTTTAATTATAAACATATAATACTTGAAGCCAAGATAATGTATTTTTCATCACAGTGAATACTGTCACAGAAGGGAAGAGTTACACACAGCCTTTGCTATACTAAGCAACACTAATACTGTGTCCACGATACTTCCTAAAGTAGCACCCAGTAAATGCAAAAGAAATCCTACCACACAGAAACTGTCCTAAGAGAAATTACTTTCCATTTACCTCCAGCCAGTGGCTGACTTTTCAGTCTTTCAGTTTTAGCGTGTATTTCATGGTTGTTCTTGTTTTAAAAGGAAACTTCTAAACCTTTCTTAAATCCTGCTAAGCTTTTTGCTGCATTGATATCCTACAGCAGTGAATGCCAATCCTTATCTTCTCTGCAATACAATTTTTACAATGGCTGATAAGAACCTAATACAACATTTAAATTTGTGGTTTTAAATTTATATTTGTGGAAATAAACAATTATTTCCAAAGAGAGTTAAAGTATTTTCAAGATTTATTTTATAAAAATCCCACTCTCCAGGCTAATCCAGCTTCATGAACTTTCCTGACCACTACGTTCAACTTCAAAGGGATATCTATTTAACCTTTAGACAAAGATACCTAGGCCTTTTTCCCAAGTGATTATGGCTAATTTCATGCCAGTAATCTCTACAAGCACGTGAAATTATTTTAATGTGCATTACTTCACATTAGCCTATCACATTTCACCTTCCATTATACAGACCACTAGCTAAGCTTTGAGACATGCAATCTTCTGAATTTTCCTGACTATAGGCTGAAAATTCATTACTTTTTGCCTATTTTTTTCCACAATACAAGATGCTCTGACCCTCTGTAAGCAAATAACTTACTTTGATGCTCATGCATGTTTAAGAGAAGGAAATAAAAAAGCAGTTTGGTTGCTATGTTTGATGTCATATTTACTGTGCAATATTTTTCAAATTAATCAGAGGACCTAATTCTTTTCCAAACCACCTTAGTATGGATAAGTCTTCCTATAGACAGAAGTCCTCCTTTTACATTTTACCTCTCAAAACATGTGTATTCCATATGAAATCCATACCTGTGAAATCTGTATACTCGCTTACACTTCAATTACTTTGCACACTTTATTAAGAGGCATTAGTATGATTAAACAATTAGTAGTATCATTGTTGCCTGATATGGGAATATCTAGCTGTCAGAAACTCAGTGAAGACCACAACTTGGAACTTCATCCAGTAACTTAAGTCCATAGTCAGGAAGAATGAGATTTGAACCAGTACTGAAGTAGGTGAAAGTTTTCAGTTGCTTGGTCAGCAGCTGAAGTATTTTCATAGTTCTATAAATTCACTTAAAATGTCTGTTCAAAAATCTGCCCTGTAAGAAAGGTTTAATATTTCATGACAAGCATCGTGTAAAAAACTAGATGCAATGCCCTTCTTCCTATTAAAGGCAATGAGAAAAAGCTGAGGCATTATATGCCTGAAAGAAAATTGTGTTTTAGGAAAGCATCAGACAATTTTTCCTGTTTCCTTTTTTTTTCTTTTCCATTCCCAAGTGCTAGCAGCAACACGTAGCAAGGCCTTTGAGGAGGGCATTTCATTTAATAGTCAAAGTATTTTCTTTAGAGGAAACAGGATATGCCAAGCTATTCTGTTCTATAGCACTAGATTGCATATCATCATAACATCAACATTTTAAAAGTAGAATATGTTATGGTAGATGATTCAATTACTTCCTCTTCACTACAACCAATTCTGGTATAATAGACTTAACCATGAGCAGCCACCAGATTTTCTGTACTGACCCACTTTCCCATCACTATTTTAGAGACAGAGGCAAAAGCAAAGCTCCTGAATGACTCTATAATCACTTTTAAATGTGTATTATCCTACTGTACATTGATGCTTCATACTCTCAGTATTTTATAGAGAGATGTAATAAGAAAAATTACATTGAGATGCATTCTGAATTTTCATATGAGACTTATGAAGAGTAATCAACTTTTAAAAGATTGTCCTTGTCCTTTAGTACTACACCATAGTAAGCACTGTACCTCAGAAATATTATAAGAATTATAGTTTGGGAGCTTAGAAAATTACTCAGAAAACATTTTGCATTGAAAGCAGTCTATCTACAACTGTATTGTTTTAAAATGAGTTTCTAATTTAAATCATCGGGCACATTCTCATGTTCCTGTGGGCTTTTCAGGATTGATTCAAGCTCACTGAATCATGACTCTCATTACTATGTTATCTTGGAATATCAGTTTACAGTGCACGTTATCTGTGTGTCAATGACCAACTTTCCAAAACACACATGAAGGACAAAGCTAAGACTAATCTTGGGAATGACTACAAAAATCAAAATGGGCATAAATTAATTACTGCCATATCTTTACCCACTCATTTCCAGCTCTTCTGATAACCATATCTGATGACATAGAAAGAACCACTGAATGCTGTCAATGTCTTCAGAAAAAACACCCACAAACACCAAACCACCCATGCAGCTGTTTCCCCTCCCAGAAATCTGAACTGATGTTTCAAGTTTCACCCATCATATCAAACAGAGGTAGAAATCCTTCTGTGCATTTTGTAGATTTCATATTGTCTTTGAATTTTCCTCTCAGAAAAAGAGAATCGTGCACTGGTTCACACCAGTGTATCAATCTGCCTCCTGTTCTTTATAATATTTTTAGCTTCCACACAGTATTTTGTCACTGTTAACTTTTCACCTAGTAGAAGCTGTTGCAGACACTGGTGGAAACTGACCTCAGATGGTTACAACACCTTATAGCAAGTCAGAGTAATAGAGGATTGCTTTACCACTTCAGCTGTTCACAGAGAAAAAACCAGCCAAGCACAAGCCTGAATGCATCTTCAGGCACAGACTCATGCAGAAACTCAGTAGAACTTCTTTACTCATCATAAGAATTCCAATTAAGCTGGAAAACATAAAATGCTTCAGGCCAAACAAGCAAGTGTGTCATTGTATATAGATCTCTTTTATGTAATTTTTGTAAATCATCTTCCAGAAGATGGCTTTAAATGCTGAAGTGTAATTAGGATAATTACTGCTTTGCAAGTAGTAGAAAGTTGTATCCAGTAGGGACAAACGAGCCAGTTTGAAGAGATGGGGGAGGAATATGAAAGAAAACACATCATCCCCAGCTCTGGCACTGAAAAGATTCAGAATTAATTTCAGACTATTTAAAGGGTTTGCTTCATCTTGGAAATATTTCATTTTTGTGACAATATTCCCTACAGAGGCCAAGAGATTCTTTTAAAAAATAAGCTTGGCTCCCTGAGAGTCCTGTTAGATATCTGAAAAATTAAAGCAGTCAAAGCATTCTGTAGAGTGAGGAAATAGGGTAAAGAGCTGCAGTTCAGTGTGTCCCTCTGACAACAGCAGGACATTACCATAAAATAGTTAATTTGCTTCTTATATTAAAAAAAAACCTATTTAAATTAAGTACCAGACAACATGAAGCTGCAATATACTGAGATACCTTAACATGATATAGAATGTGACTGTTGCATACCTTTGCAAGAAGTACTAACTTAACAACAGATCAAGCACCCTCCCAATCACTCCCCCCAGTGCCATCGTGCCATCTTCCCTTCTCCTCCACCTCCTCCCCCAGCTCCCCACTCCCCTCCAGCACTGTGCTGGAAAAAGCAAAGAGAGATATGAAAACCCTTAGTATCTCTTGCCCAGGACTCACTCAGAAACTTATATCCTTTTTGAGGTTTGATCCTAAAAGATGCATCAGCTGGGAGCACATCCCCTACAGCTTTATAAATTATTTTGAGAAATTTGAAGATTAATACAAAGTCTTAAACAGGAGACAGGAACATGGGGACTACACCCCAGGGGAACGTAAGTATGCTCAAACTTAGCTAGCCTCGGGGTTTTGACAGAGCTCAGATATATTCTGTAGTCCAATTTATGTATCAGGATATCAGAATCTTTCAAGATTCTTTAATAGCTGCATCAGTGCTAATTTTATGTTCATTTCTTACTGTGCATATCCATGATCATTAAGACTTTTAGAGACTGGATATTACAAACAATAGCTGATCATTTTTTAAATGGCGTTAATGGAAAATATCTGATAAATTTAAACATTAACTTTGTATTTGTTTCCTGTACAGCTGTACATAAAAAGAAGTTATCTGGCTAGCATCAATGTTCTCTATTTTTGTGTGATTGCTTTTGTTAACCAACCCATCACAATAGAAAGGCAGACTTTTTTAGAGCATACAGGGTTATTCAGATGAGGAGTCATGCTTCTAATTCTATTTTAAAAGAACAAAACCACTACATAATCTGAAAGAATAAAATAATTTCCACTCTTTGATTTATCCAAACCTCATTAAATCTTGTTTTAAGTAGTTTCATTTCCCCAGATTAATCCCACCTCCTGGGATCATTTTAAAAGTTGATGCCCATAACAAAGCTCTCCTGCTAATAAAACTGAAAAAAACTGTTGCTTCTTGGCTCTGTTGATTAACTTCACTCTTATTGCCAAAGATAAAATCAAAACTGCACTGAATAAAATCCAGGGTGTGCATCATTTGTTCTTTAATTAGAGTAAATGCAGCCTTCAAAGATTACATACTTATGTGATAGTGGTAGTTAGCTTTATAAAAGTAGCCTTTAAGTTTCCATAGTATCAGTATTTATCTGCCTTTCTTGGAAATTAAAATACAGCTCTGCTTCCCCAGAAAGAAAAATAATTTGTCTAAATTCAGTTCTGCTTAGAAACCTGTACTACAGAAGTAAATAAAATAATTATGTTGAAAAATATTCTTTTGTGAATTCTGTAATTCCATTCATGCACTGGGGACATGAGGGACCACTTTCATTTATTTTTTATCCTGCATGGTTCAAGGCACAAGGATCTCCTTTCACTGTTGACTGCTCAACCAACTCTGCCCCTGAACAAATTCCAACAATATTTATCAATGTTATTTAGCTGGAAATCTTAATGTAGGATACATTACAGTGAATCTCTCAGTAAAAATTTGAGGGCATGAACTACAAGTTTCCAATCATGGCCAAGTTTTATTCCTTTGGTTATACATAATAGAGATGGTCTGGAAAGTTAGGAACTTGTCACCACACACCAGAGCATTTGGTTAGGCAGGGACATCACCTAGTCTCCCCTGCAGATTATGAGTAGCTCTGAAAGGGTTATGTCACCTTGTAAGTAAGCTCCCGTTGCCCAGGACTCCTCACTTGTCATTCCTCCCCTACTGCAAGCTTACTTCTGTTTGCTAGAGTAGCCATGATTAGTTACAAAACTACAGGGGAAAGTGTCTCCCATCCCCTCCTAGCCTTCCACAGATGTGCAGTATGACAGTCAGCAGCACGCTAGCATGTAAAAAATCACTTTAGAAATTGTGTAGACTGAGATATTTTGGAGAACTCTGCAGAATAAAGTTTTCTATCAAAATGTTTGAGAGGATTACTCATGAATTGTGAAGCTTGATTACATGACTATAGTGTCTCCAATTTCTTAACATGTAGTAATGAGAAATCTAATAAATAAGAAAAAAATAAAAAGGCATTTTATTTTTTTCACCTTCATCCTCCTTCCTCATAGTTCAACTTCTTATAATTTACAAGGTTCATGTGTGTTAATACAAAAAGGAAAGTGCTAAAAATCCCTGTAAGGGTAATAGTCCACCACAGGTTTAAAAGTTACATCTGGTGATAGTTTGTATAGATATTTACTGCACTATTTACTCCTCATTAAAGGTAATTATTTCCTCTCCTAAGACTTGCATTTCCATAAAATACTATCACAGAAATAAATTATTCTGTTCTCAAAGAACATGTTAAAATATTGCATGCAGATCTTGATTTAATTTCGCTATCAACTATATAAGTATATATAAATTGTTTTTCAATTAATACTTTTCTCTCAGATTATCTTCTATTCACCTACTCAAGTTTCAATGAATTACAATTATGTATTATGTGGCTATGCAGCAGCTAGGCGCTCTGTGCTATAAAGAGGACAAAGTCTTCTTGGGATCCCTCTTGGTCTTAATTTATAGCCAAAAGCCTATGCACATTTAATTTTCTGTTCATAAAAAAGTGAAAGACCCCATTCAGACCGGACAAGAGAATTTGATTAATAATACCTAATAAACCATTGCAAAATAAACTCAATTAGCAGTTAAATAGACAAGTCAGATGCTGACTGTCATTTTCAATATATTAATGACCCATAATGAAGTCACATGATTTAAATGAATTAGAATATAAGCAAAATAATAAAGGAAACATTGCCACATGTGGTTCCATACCTACCTATCCCTCAAAAATGTTCAGATGTAATCAGCAAACAAAGCGATCGTTCCCTGCCCTTAACTGCTTGCCAGCCTCCTTCCCCCATCCAGCAATTGCTAGGTCTCAGCTAAACCTGAGAAGTAATTCAGTTTCTTCCACTGTCATCAATATCAGCTTTTTCAGATCCTTTTTTTTTAGCAGTTCCCTCCTGCTTTATGCCCAAATGACACAATTAAACCACCATCTTGATTGTCACTAAAGGCACAGACTGAAAAGTCTTTACAAGCGATCCTTGAAAGGCAAAGCAGCTGCTAACAGCTACTCTTGAGACAGAGAAGAAAGATAGGTGTTAGCCTATTTTACATGCCCAGAATCATCTGGTATAATGACAGCTATACATAACTGTCTCCCTCTGCCCACCCTTTCAAAGCAGAGGGGTGAAAAATGTTCTAGGAGGAGAGACTTGTTGAATAGAAATCTCCTGCTTGTACAGATTCCTTCTTCAGTGTAAAACCCCTTTTTACACCACAGCAGTGTAACAGCATACTGACTAAAGACTTTTTCAGACTTTCGAATACAGCCATCAGTTAATTTCATCCGTTCTTTAAAATACTAAAGGCTAGAAGTGACTGCCACACTTGTAGTGACAATGCTTTTCTCCATTTTTAAATAAATGTGTCAGTATTTCGAACATTCACAGTCCTAGGCCAAGAACCCTTTTTGTTGGTTGGGTACTCATTGCTCCCTTGGTTATAGACAGCTGATAAGTGGGTGAGCAGTCGTCCAGTGTGAGCCTTCTTAACTATTTTTATTGTAACTAAGGTTCACCCCTCTTCCTGCATAATGGACCTATGTAAAGAGAAAACAAGATGTTTTTTAAAGGAATTCAAGGTTTTCTTTAATTTCCTTTAGACCAGGCAATTTGCAGACAATTGTTTCTTCACTGCCTGAATTTTTAGGTGGATTTTGCTGGGCATTCTATAAGCTCTCTCACTTTTAATAGGTCATACATAATTTTAAGTATGAAGGCTGCATACATAGGGAGACATTATGCTACTAAGGTATACTACAGCTCTATCTTCAAAAGTTTTAGTATAATCAAGTACTTCATTCTCCCACCTCCTCAGTCCTAAAAATCCCATTCTTATTTTAGTTAGTCTTCAGAATTATTTCCTTCAGGAGCTTGTAGCCATTAAATGAGCCTGCCTTTTGCTCCTTGTATTTTAAATGTCTAGAACAAAATAGCCAAGTGTGTACAAAATCAAATCAAAGGTTTGAATTCTCCTGTGATAAATATTTTCCACAGTAAGGGATGCTCACTCATAACTGCAAAAGATTAATCCTTAAAAATGCAAGAACCCAAAACAATTAGCACATATTGAGGCCACATACTACGTTATGTTTTAATGAATGCACAACAAAGTTTTATCTCAAACTGACAAGATCCACACCACAATTCTGTAAAGCTTTTGTAATATTCAATAATCTTTTCTTGCCAATATACAAACAAATGGGAACCCCTACTCAAACACTTATAGGCACAAATATTTAAAGCCTTGGCCATAATGAATAGAACATAAGGGACTCAATGTGATTTTATTTAAATGTTGCCTCAATGCAGAATTCTTTTGGTTAGCTTCAATTTTACCCAGTTTCTTCCTCCAAAGTCTCATGTTTTACAATTTCTAATACATAAGCAGCAAACAAGCTATTATTTTTAAGCACAGACCAGAACGGCTTTGACAAAAATCTTCTTATAACTGACCACTCATAAGTGCATCTAAAGTGTTCAGTGTATTTTCCTCTCTTCTGTAACAAAACTGGAGCCTATATTTCTATTTGAACACAAATAGATTCCCCTTGAACATACCTATGTGTAAAACAATCAACAGCAGTAACAGAAAGTTTTCAAAAGAAGGCTTGAAAACAGTAATAAAATTAACAGCCAGGTAAAGTGGGCAGACCCGATAGGAAAAAGAAGAAAGCACAGAATACTTTTAAAGACAAACTGCTAAGGCAGATAAGAAAAGAGGCAAGAAAATTTAGATTTAATTCAAATTAAACCCACAGCAAACTAGAAATCTGATTTGTTGCACTCTGCCAACAGTTCTAACCACTAATGTCCTATTTGACTTCAGCAATGCAAGATGAGCATTTTCATTGAAGCAGTGAACAGTAATGCTGAGCCTGCCCTTAGTACATCTGGAACGTGACTTGGGAACAACCCAGTTATTATCAGTTATTCCATATATCACATCTATGATCACAAAACATTAGCTTAGCTGAGGTTGACAATGACCTCTTTATTTAAATCAGTTACTAGGTTGTCTTGTATTTAAAGAAAACTTTCACTTATGTTGACAGCAGTCAGGTTGGCACAGCAGACAGCTACTGCAGTATGTAGCATTCATACAGGCAGGACAGGGTAAATCTGGTACAAAAATCTGAGTCTTGCATACAATGGGGGGCAGGGGGAGAAACCAAACCAATCATGAAATACTTATTTTCAGTCAGAATGTAAAGATACAAATAAAACAGAAGAATGTGTAACTTATCTGATGGCTGAGCTAAGACTCCAATAAAAGGAGAGACTGAAATTAAAGTTTTACAGAGAAACTCATAGATATCCAAAATTAAGCTATACTGAAATAGTCAAAGTTTGCCAGAAGAAGTCTTAGAATAAAGTTTATTGAGGATGTAAAATACTTCAATATTCAAAATTTAATAAGGCATTCAAAACTCTGCTTTTACCTGGACAGCAATATGGAGAAGTCCCCACCAAACACCTTGTTTCAGATAATACCTCTTTAGTGAATACTTTTCCTACTACTTTTATTCCTCTGAGAACACTGGTGGCATTTGGTTTATTTTCCCAATTTTAACATCAAGGATGGTAGGTCAATATATGAACCTTTTTATTTATTGAATATTATACATACTGGAAACGGTAGCATATTATTTTAAATACTATATATATAGAACTGCTTTTTCAGCCACAGCAGCTGAACAAAAGCTTTTAAAATCTTAACTTCTTCATTAGAATAATAGGTGGAAATGACTAATTAGGACTAATTAAGAAAAAAGTGGTTGTACAGTACTTTTAGATAGTAGAATAACTGATCTGGTAATTACTGTAGAAAACCAAAGTCTGGAATTGACAGCCAGACAATATTTAATCTAACTTAATTCATTAGGACAAATGGACAACAATCTCAAGAAGAAAAAGAAAGTGTAGTGCCAACAAATGTATAATACGAGAAGTTATTGCAAGTAACAAGGAAAAAGATCATGTGGTCTTTAGACATCAAAAGAAAGGAGAATGAATAGGATATATATGCATATACTGTTCAGGCAAGTACTGATGGAAAAGGTTGCCTGCACCCTTTTCATAGTGGTGCTGCCTCACAAACAGGTGCAGGGACCAGCAACTAGAGTTATGAGCATGGCAAATTTTAACTGAAGTGCGCTATTACATTCAGAAGCAGAGATCACAAAACTGCTATGCTGAAAAGAATTAAAGGAATTGCTGAAATAAACAAAAAGGCTTCACTCCTCAAATAATAATAATAAAAGTAGTAGCATGTTCCCTGTGCATAAACCATGACTTACAGTCTTGATAACTGCTTCGAGTAGAGAAAAAGAACCTGCAATGACTTGAAACTGGACAAAGAAGGAAAAAGTGAAATTTGATAGGAGTACTTTGAGGCTGAATAAAAATATTCTAAGATATCACAATAAAAAAAAATACCCCAACCCCCAAGAAAAGATAGATATCTTGTCCTGTCAATGCAGCCATTCATATTTAAAATCCCCATCAAGTGACATTTCAAAAACGTAACCATGATTTAGAATTCTATTATTTTAGTTTACAAAGC
Organism: Chloroceryle aenea; assembly: GCA_013399075.1. Taxonomy (NCBI): domain Eukaryota; kingdom Metazoa; phylum Chordata; class Aves; order Coraciiformes; family Cerylidae; genus Chloroceryle; species Chloroceryle aenea. The sequence continues at coordinate 33,434 of VWZY01003279.1, forward strand.
TCAACAGAAATTCAGTCAGTACAATTCCCTTCTCATTAACACTCCTCAGTATGGCACACTATGTTACACAAGAAAAGAAAAACTGTGCCACTTCTCAGTGCCTTAATTAGCACTTCAGCCACATCTAACTGAGACAGTGGACCTCATTTACTAAACCTGCATTGAATTGGGTCAGAAACTGGACTCCAGGATGCTTCCTACCACAATTCAAGATAGGCAAATATGATCAAAAGTTTCCAAAGATGTTAAATACATTCACTATTTTTTAGTCTAAACTGCTTAAAATAAAAACTCTTTAAAAGGCTTTTTAAAAGAAAAACAAATCCACCAAACCATACCAACCATGTACAGTTTAATATCATTTTACCTTACCCCACAGCTGCCAAGTAAATTTAATAAGCCTTTGTTTTATGAAGAATCCTAAACAGATTCTAAAATCAATTTTATATAGACGAAAGTTACTAAATATATCTTCACTATAACACACAACTACATTTTTGGTCCCATACAAGTGGCTCAGAATTTTTTTTTTTGTGCGTGTGTGCATTAACTTACAATATAGCCCCAAAGAAGAAATTACCAATTCTTTCTTGACATCAAAAAAAAGTTTTCTTGTTGCCCCTCTTTCCTATATATCTATGCAATAACTTCCAGTTTATGCACAATGCTGACTTCTCTTCAGCACCAACAATTCTTTTTCTTCAGGTCTATTTCTGTGAACTTCTGATTTTCTCCAGGCTGGGCTCCTAACAAAAACTCCCTCTTCTTTTCTTACAGAAGCAATGCCCGGTTTGCCAACCTACAGGCCAAGTTCATCCACAACATCTGCTTTCTCTACTATTGTGTGTTGCTGTGGGCATTCTAGGCAGGCAGGAATGAACTGAGCAACTTGACATCTTTTTCTATAAATATTTTTGCCCTTCAGCTCTAACATCTTCCTAGCTAAAATACTTCAATTCCCTGCCCTGGCAAAATGTTATGCTATTTTTTTTATGGGTGGGTTTTTTTGTTGTTGTTTTTTTTTTTGTTTGTTTGCTTTTGTGTGTTTTGTTTTGTTTTGGGTTGGTTGGTTGTTTTTGTTTGTTGTTTTTTTTTTTAAGGTGGTATGTTTTGGTTTGATTTTTTTTCCCTTTTTTGGTGTGTGGTTTTTTGGGTGGCTTTTCTTTGGTTGGTTTGGTTTTTTTTTTTGTGTCTGGGTTTTTTTTTTGGTTTTTTTTTTTTGTTTGTTTTTATTTTTGGTGGTGCTATGGTTTAGGGTGTTGTGGTTTTTTTTGGTTTTTTTTGTTTGTTTGTTTTTGAAACCTTTGCTCTTTCTTTTATAATACTTTTCTCTCTTTTATCTGTGTATCTAATGATTTCTTCAGAAAACATAAGGAAAATGACCTTCTATTTTGCATGTCATCCTTTGTTGCTTTCCACCTCTTCCCTATCAGCAGAGCACAGTATTTTCATCACTCTTCATCCTTTATCTCCCATTTCCTCCAGGAACTCTTCCTCCTCAATCTCACTGCCATCCCCATACCATTTTCTCCAGTAGGTCACATGTCACATGTCCTGCTCTTTCGTCTTCTAAAATACCCAGTTCTTCCTGGAAGCTCCTAGCAAAAAGCTTAGTAACTGTCAATATTCCAGCACTTGGTTTCACTCTCAGATCTGGCTTAAAAGCACTGATCGTAGACTGTTCAGTATCTTTTCTTTGCTTGGCCCTCTTTTAGCCCAATTCTCTCTCTCCCTCTCCAGTTCTTTTTCAGCAGGTTGTTCGGAAGAACCTCACACTTCAACCTTTGGATCCTTTTCTTCCATATCTTGTCTCTGAATAGTTCCCTCTGCACTTGTGGGTGAAGTTACCATACCTGTCCCCAAGAATCACAGATAAAATACCCTGGTCCAGATCTTTTCAATCAACAAGAGGGAAAAAATTATCTGCCTCTTTACTCAAGTGACAAATATCTAACCATTATTACCAACCAGAAACTCTTCCTGACCCAAATCACGTACAAATGTAATGCAGTATCTAGTACGTGGTGTTTCTCACTCACTAACACAAAAAATTGGGCTTGGACTCCCACCATTTTGCATAATTTCTCTTCCTGGTGGATTTATGTCCTCTCTCAATATCTTCATTACAGCAAAAATAGATTTGCTTGCTTTTAGTTTTCTTCCTGCTACTCTGTTCTTTGCATTCACTACCTAGTTTCCTTTTCCTTGGTCACATCCTATTCCACATGAATGCAGTTTGAATAAAGTGGTACTGTTTTCATAACTTAGATGCACTTCTTCAAAAGTTAAAAAAAAATGTAGAAATAATCTAAAGCTGAGGTGATATCAGCTAATTTATGTATTTCAGAATGTGCATTCTGATTAATACTAGCAGGAATTTAACATGCAGTCTGTTCAACTGTCACATGACCTGGAAAAAGTCTTCTCCTTACAAAATGTAATTCAGAAAGTTCTTACATTTTCCGAAACGTATGTCCCAGAGTTAGAGTACTCCAAGAACTCCTCTGAATTACTAGTCTTATTCACCCAGTAGATTTTAAGGTTCAACTTGTCTTAAAATAAGAGTTATAACTGTCGTCAACTTTCTCCCTTAGGTCAAATCAAAAGACAAGACAAATATCTCACCTGAATATAGGTGAAACAAAGGAGAAAACCAAATAGGTTTTAAAACAAAATTTCAGTTTCAATTTTCTTAGAGAAAGAAGCTCTCTTAAAATAATAAGAATTCAGCTACCCAAGTTTTCCCTTTAGAAGCAGAATTGCTGGACCAAAGCCTTCCCAGAAGTGAAGGGCAAGCAAGAAAGCATTTGTCCAGCATGGCATCATCCTTGGATGAAAGACACAGTGTGCAAGAGACCACAGGCTGGTAGAAAGATTATAATCTCCAGTGATTTATTATGGGCATATCAGCAACTAACAGCTATTTCCAGAGATAAAATGAGGGGAATAATGACATAGCCATAACCATGAGATAACACTAAGACACAAGGCAAGGAAGCAGGAAACTGTCAAGCTACTGTCTGCTCAAGCAAGTTCTCAAATTTGACTGCATCAACTGCATCACTGTATTGCAAATTCAGCAACATGAAGTCACTTGAAATAGTTTTGTTTGTAGATTATCTGTGAATTTTAATTGATTGGCAGGTGCTCAAGTAGACACAAGACATCAATATCCTGCTTTCTCTTCATGAGGAAGAGGAAAAAATGTTTTACTCCTCCAAATATTGTAGTCATCCTCAAAATACAGCTGTAAATAAAGAAAATTGCATTCACATAAACATTTCCCATCCAAGCCTGATCACTTCCACATCTTCTCAACACTGGCTGATTTGTCTATCTGCACCACCAGGATGATCTGTTTCGGCTTCTCATTCACAGCTATTCACTGTAAGAGATCCTGGCTGCTACCAACATGTTTCTCAGCTGCTCAATAACTAAGGCCAAGAAAACATTAAATAGTTTATACAGTCGTCACTTAGATCATCCCAGATTTTAGGACTTTCACATTCCCATGGCTTTGTGATTTAAGAGAGGTACTAACACCCATCTTACAAGTGTTTAAAGTCAGAAAAACCACTAGCTATTTATAACTGACCTTAATTTAATTCAGCTATGAGTCTAACAACCAAAATAGCTGTTTTCCAATAAAAATAGGTCTTATTTTGAGTAACACAATGGCTCTTCTGCTGTGATACACAAGGCCATGACAAATGATCCTTAGGTAGTGTACAAAGCTAGGATTTTCTTTATAATTATAACATAATTTCAGTGTTTTCAATTACAAGTTTGAGGAAAGAGTAATCTCTAAGAATTAGAAAGTATTGACAGTAGCCTACTCAGTTTGGGAACTTTCTCAAGCACATGCTTCCAAATCAGTATCATCACAACCTGCAGAATTCACTGGATATGTCAATATCTTGTTTCAACAGTTAATCAGATTCAACATAAAAACAAACAAAACAACAAGAAAAAACAAACCACAAAAAGTCTTATTTGGAATGTGAACTACTTTGTTCTTTTTCACTAAGATATATTTTCTGTATATTGTTTTCCCACCTACAAGAAGTTTAGACTTCTTAATCAAGTTCTCCTAATAAACCTTTGATGAAGTGTGCCTGCTTGACTGAAATCTCTCACTTCAGGTACTTTCTCCACTCAAATCAGTCTATGATTCTTTGCTATACTATTTAAAATTTTACATCATTAATTTTTGGAAAACAAAAAAATGGATAAAACAAACAATAACTGCTAGCTGCTACTCAGTACAGAACCCCCANCCAAAACCAACAGAGGCTACTAGTTATTTCACACACAACCCATAAAATGGGTAGCTACCCACCCAAGCACTGTAAAGGCACAAATGAAGAAATGATTGAAGTTTGCACTGAGAGACAGGAACCTTAATGTAGTATCTCACAGAAAGTTCAGTGTCCCTTGACAAGGGCCCTGAAACTAGAACTGGTTAACCCTCAAAGAGATTTGGTTACAAATCTGCAGGCAGAAGAACCTCCTGGCTGGCCACAAGAAATCCTTGTATAGCCAGTCAGATAGAGGTGCCTGCTGGTTCTCAGTGGTCTAACAAGTTTTACATTTTTAAGTAACAGCCAAGTAATTAAGAAAAGCTAACATCTCTCTAAAGGTTAGGTTGGGCACTCTACAAATGTCTATCCCCTGGGACAAACTACAACCATTTGTAGCTTGCAGGAAGTTAACCAGCTATTAATTCAGTTAAAAATAGCACCAAAAACAGAGAAAAATTCCATTAAGTGTAGACACTGTGCATCTGCTCCTGAATCTCTACACAGCCTGAGTCTCTCAGCAGTTCAGTCACGAGGCTGGTACATATGTCCTCCTTCCTCCTAAACAGTACTTGTTTACAGTGCTGTATAAAAAAAAAATTTAGTAACATTCTTTAAGGTATAGCACAAGACTGTGTGAAAAGTATGTCAGCTCTTTATAACATAAGCATACCCAGGATACAGTTTCTGACCCTAACTATTGCTCCAGTTATTTCCCCATAAGAGGTCTTGCACCCAGTTTAGCAAGGACTGCAAGCCATACCAGCACTTTGAAGGCTATGTAGTTACATAGCCACCATGGTTACCTGTAGGTCTGTCATTCTAGCACTTATGTCCTAGGACTGTTTCCCCACTTAAAATCTAGTTCACGTCACTTGCTAAAAAGGGCACGTACTATGCACAAAGATTGAAATGCAGCACGTACGATAATGCAATGTTACGTGGACAGCTTGAAAAAAAAAAATCATCTTTGTCTGATGGTTCTGAATGGATGTTATTCATGTGACATTTTGGACAAGATCATAGGGTTAGCTTTAGTTTAATGACTAATTAGCAAACTTCTGCAGGAATAATGTGGCAATGTATTAGACAGTGTCACATCATATAGGCATGTTGTGTTTTTTCTCACACTTCCCTTGCAATCATTGTCTCTTTTTGGGCTGGCAGAGCAAGGAGGTTGGTTATGCTATAAAACCTACTATGTTTAGAAAGAACAAACAAAGTACGAGTAAGAAATATTTACAGCACAAAATATAAACCATGGAAGACATAGTCAGTGGAATAATCAATCCTCTTGGTCTCAGAGGTCATTCCAGATCTGTCTTCATGGCTGGTTCTCTCAGTAGCATAAGCCTGAGCTAGTCAATGTGCTTCCTTTCTTTAAGTGAGCCTCCCGACAGGCTTTCTCTCACAGTTTAATGGATCAGTGTTGGAATAAGGACACCACAGTTATCACCGCTTCATCTGAATTGTCTCATTCACTCTAAAAGCATCAAGTGAGCAAATTATATTAATAGCTTGGCACCCACAGAAAAATAAGGACACCCACATCCTGCATACAGATAATATTCTCTTTACAGTTTAAGCTGGAATAAAGCCACTTTAAGAAAAAATGTTTGCTATACGTAGGTTTGCCCCTGCCTATTTATTTTCTGTTTATTGGAAGGAAGCAATAAAACTGGCCTTTCAGAGTCTTACTGAGTATTTCATCAGTTAGTATATCTGTCTGATCAGAGAAGAAACTAGCACTTTTACCATTACCAATCTTATGTTTTGCCAGGACAAATTGCTGTGACAGGACTTCTGGACTAGCAATACAGGTACCTGGAAAAAAAGCAGTTTCTCACATTTGTGGATCAAGATACTACCTGAATGGTTCAGAGAGTGTAATAGTGAATTGTAGTAACTTTGTTTTTTAAAAAATAGGCTAGATGCCACTGAGTACCTTAATACCAGTTGTTTGATAAAACTGGTGGCAGGATAACACCATCAATGCCTCTCCCCCATATAAATAATTCACACATTGTCCTGGTTTGGGTGAAAATAGGACTAATTCTGTTCAGTGATTTTCCTTTTTAGTTTAGTACTTTTAATTAACAGCACTTTCTGAAGTTAGAAGCATGNCAACCCGCTTATCTACCTGGGAAGCACTCCCTGTAGCTCAAAACAGTTAGCACGTGCTTTGTTAGGCATGATGTTTATTATTTATTTAGTACACATTGCCACGGTCTGAGGAAGAACAGTTTAAAAATAACAGCAGCAGATAAAGGATCGTACCTAGAATCATCTATCTAACCTTGCTGGTCTCCCCAAGGCAAAAGCCTGCATGAATTCATGCAAGGCCATTCTATTATATATACAGGGAAACATCCATCAAACACAGAACGAAAAGGAGTTGCTCCCTATGCAAAGTCTGAAGGATGTTTAATAACTAGAGGTTTAATTTCAATATTTGAGAAATTCTAATTTAAAAGTACCTGAAGCACAGTCTAAACAGGGAATGATAAGAGAAGTAATTGGTATATCAGTTTGGGTAGTGTGTCCTATTTCTGATAGGGAGCACAATACATCTTGTATTAAAGATTAGAACAACATGTACAAGTCACCGAAGTAACAAAGCAGTACAATAGTTAGTAGGGATAATGTTACCATTAACTCTGAATTTCCTGATTATTGTCAGCCACTTTCACAGCAAGTCTCTTGGATGTATTCTCTGTATCCCTTGACATTAAAAGGAAGCTTTAAAGGAGGAGTTTGAGAAGGTATTAGTTTAAGAGACTGAAATTACGATCCTCTTTTGATTCTTTTTGTTTGCCTTCTCTCACTAGCGTAGAATTCTTCCTATAAAGTGTAGGAAAAAGTGTATCTCCTCCCATGAACACCTTATCTTCTCTTCCTCAACTGCAAATATTTCTTTTTTCCCCCCTTACGTCTCCTTTGGTCTCTTATACTTCATTTCTCTCCTTAAAATAATCCTTCTTGTTCTCTATTTTCTTTCCTCATCATATCAAATTTATTCACATCTGCTAACTACTTAGGCACCTTCTATCTCTATTTCAGTATTGGTGTAGCAGGAGAGCTCAAAGGGAAGAATTCCCATGTATTTGTAAAATCGTTATAAGCAGCAGTAAGAAGGAATAGCTGTACCAGATTTTTTTGCCTCATTAAACTGTGGGAGAAGAGCTGGGATAGCCAATAGCAACACAGACCCCAGTTCTGCAGTCATTTAGGAGCTTTATTCAGTTCAAGCAGGTCAGAAATTACTAACAATTATTTAAAGAACCAGTTATGGGTCCCTTTATCTACCTTTACTCTTTCTTTGCAAATGCAGCTCCAGCAATTCATCAGTTCTTTTGTTTTAAAGTAAGAGCCATCATTTCTGGTCTACTGCCTAATGACAACTTATCCAGAAAGACTTTTTCTTAAAAAAAAAAACCAAAAAACAACCAAATAAAACACCACCAAAAAAAACCCCACATTAATGTACCACAGTAGCATAAGTATATATTGAGATATATATATATCTCAAGTAAGTATATATTTATGAGTGACTTCCTATGATATACCAGCACATTTTAAAACACGCAAGAGTACTCTGATCATCAGTAGAACAAAAGCTGTAATGCTTCAGTAGTTTTATTTCCGTTTCCCCACTGCATATCAGAAAACAGCAAGATGGCATGCTTTTCTTAATTTTTAATTACGTACTCCAATTTGTTAAATGTTTTCAGCATGACGCACCTGAAACATGATCAGTAAGGGGATTTCTGTAACCAAAACATCCACCACAATATATATATGCTTTTTTTCTGACCCAGAATGGTGGTGTTCCCAGTCTGTATGACTTTTTATAGGCAACCATATATGTACTGTGATATTGTGAATACAGCACATGTTCCTTTCCTATAATAAAGAGTTGCATGTTTTAATTTTGATTGCCTGGAATGAAAAAGGAAATGCGTAAGAAATTAATGGGTTTATTCAGTCACAGTCATAAGTTCGGACCTTTTCAAAGGCTTGTTCTGCTTGTGCAGTCATGCTGTTAAATTATCTTTCATTATTAATATAGCTCCTATTAGTAGCTCTGCTTAGCAAACTATTTCCTTTAATTTGCACCTAATGTGAAAAATTTACAAATGTTTTGACAATATTAACCAGTTCATTTTGTCCCTTGAATGTAACAATTTGCTTCCACAATAGTAGACCAAAGACCACCTCTTGGGTTTAAAAAAAAAAAAAAAAAAATTTTCATTCTAAGACTTTAAGATACTACCTGTGCTGCTGTATTTTAACTCAACTTTAATTTCAATCAATAAACACACATGCAAACTACACAATTCCACAACACTACACTCAATACAATAAGCTGACAGCAATCTTTTTACTTATCTTTGGCTCTAGAAAACACAGAAGAAAACATATTGGAGAACTCTAGCACTTGTTAAAACATCAAAACTGGATCATCATCGGCTCCAAATTCAGTACTGTCTTTGGGTATGACATTTTTTCCCCTAGAAACTATTTTTCTCATTTTTGAGCATCCTTGAGACTCAGTGCAAAAAATGACACAACTGAATTCAGTTTTGCTGTTCTCCTGAAAGGTAAGAGCTCAGCTCTGATTTCTATGCTATGCTACAGAATAGCATAGAATTTTTTTAGCAAACACAATCAAAGTCATTTATGGCATGTGAAGTGCTTTGTGTTTGGTTGTTTGGGTTTTTTTTGATGAAGACTGAAAGTTTCCCAAATTTCACACTTGCTGAACATTTCCTTACAGAGGAATAATCAGTACTTGATTATATATTTCTGGCAATTTCTGGTTGTTTGCAAGTTACTGTGAGAACAAGGAGGAGATACAAACATGTATCAGTCAGTGCTTCTCTTGTCAGTGCTTCTCTCCTTCCTGCTTAAGTGGATGGGCAAATTCCTTAAAACAGCACCATTATGCTTCTTCATGCAAACCTGTTTCACCCTGCCCTGGGTTTTCTGTGGCTTCATAGGGTTGTCTTAGATATAGGCAATATTTTCTGAGACAAAGAGATGGCTTCCCACAGTCAGAGATATAATTAGGCTTCCCAGGGATAGATTCTGCTACCCTATTCCGCATACACCAGAAGTCAGTAAGTAGATGAGACCTCAAAATGATTTATCACCTGAAAGAAAGCTGACGGTGGATCATTGCTGTACGTGAGGCTGAAGAGAAAGCAGCAATGTGTACATGAACTTTTTCCAGTATGAGCAGTTTTTCACTTGTCAAAAATCAATTTCATGTGCTGTCCTGCTTTCTGCTCATCTGGCTTTGTTAGCTCCTTTTAGTGTTAATACCAAGCCACAAAACTACAGATCACAATGGACATATCAGTGGGATTGTATCTGCTTACGTCAATAATGACTTTGATCATCTGTCTTCAGGCATTACCTAAATGTTTACTGTATAATTTCCTCCGAAAGGAGCACATGAAGTGTGCAGTAGTCTAGATGCTATGCAGTACTTTGCACAGATAACCACTGACCTTATAATACAACTGTAACCTCTTTGTGTTCAGTTCCCTTCCTCTATAAATGCACTTCCTTACTAGCTTGTACTGAGTGTAATCTCTGAGCAGAAGAGTTAGAACAGTGTTATACTGCATGCCTGCTTTCAGTAACAGGAAATGGTAAATGGCACCTACTGATTGCATGCAAAGTGTATGACTACAATGTCTGTATTTTAGTCTAGAATCTGATTTCTTTTTATTAGTCTTTTAGCAGATCAATAATTATGGAAGCCTGATTAAAAAAAACCCAAGACTTAGACATGCAAAAATTATTACATTTCTAAACAGTCCATGGTGTTGCCTCTTGCTCACTGAATTTTCACCCTCAGTTACCAGAGTGTATGCAATACATAGGCCCTGTACACCACATAAGACATTTCTGCAGTAAGTAGTCATGAGAAAGGACAGTTCTGTGCGCCAGAGTTGGAAGAAATGAGTAATTATTCCTCCACTCCAAATACAACTCCTTTTTCCTCTTAAGATCCATTCTTTCCATGCAGAAGTATGAGTTTATTCTGTGCTTAAAATAAGACATTCATTCATTCAGTCCATGAGACTGGTATTATGTATATGCACAAAAAAAACCCACAATTCAGACAATTACTCACAATATGGAAGATTCATAGAAAAAGTGCTTTCAGCCTTTGAGTACGTCAATAAATATTGCAATGAGAAACTCAAAACAAAGCCTCTAGCAAACTATTCACGATTGTTCAGATTGTTCTTTTTTGTAGATACACTTACATACTTAATGTAAAGAAACTATTGAATAACAGTACATCTGTAAAAATATGAAGAACCAACAGTTAAAAATTTGACATTTATAGCAGAAATAATGTATAGGACTTGCATCTTAAAATCAATTTTAGAAAGGGCAACATCATGCCATAAGAAGAATTATTTCTTCCAAACTCTTGCAACGTTTGGGAAGTATGCCAAGTTATTTATTCTATAGTTAAACATCAGAACACTATACGATGAATTGTGTAGGATGCCCATACTCACATATATTTGCAAAAAATCCTCAGTAATTTTTCCCCTTTTACATTTCCTCATTTTTAAATGCTTCAGAACACTCACCACTCAAATACTTAATAATTTGCAAGTTAGTCCTAAGTTTCTTCAACATCTGTAATATCATCAGATATGAGGTAAATGAATTAGAGCTTGCTGAATAAAGCAAATAACTAGCACTGCAAGCTATGGCTAACTACATTCAATAAATTTCAACCCTTTATGTTTTTTTTATTCCCTGAAAGAAATACGTAATTTGGAAATTGGAGAACAATTTTAATAGCCCTCAATGAGTTTAAAGGATTCATTTGACATGTGTCATTATATATGCACTACAGTGGCCTTTTTTGCAATTATGTTGAACTCACTTCACATGCTACAGCTACAAAGAAGCAGAATGACAGAATTTCATAGATTGGAAAAGAACTTTAGGTTAATGATTTGACTAGATAATCTTAACAGTGAGAAGACATTGACTAACTGTATCCCCCTGCACCATGTCTACACAACTCTTAAATACCCCCAGGGTTGGGGACTGAACTACTTCCCTGGGCAAGCCATTCCAGTCCCTGATAACCTGTTTGGTTATCAGCAGTAAACCAGCACTTCTGGTTTACTGAAATGTGGGTATAAAGGATAATATAAAACTGATTTAACTGCTTACCCTCTCAGAGAGTCTCTGCAGCCACATATTTGGCTGCTTTAATCAAGCCTCGGGTAGAGTTCATAATAAAATTCTGCCCCTTACCTGGTTTCTCTTATCCTAAAGACAAAATATTTTAGGTTTTACATGCATTAATTCTGCCACTTGTGCAGCTCAGAAAAGGATTAAAAGGTCTAAACTACACCAAAGGAGCAAGACCAACTGATGTTACATTCTCGTTGCAGAGAGAATAAAAGAAAAACAGCCCAAAACTCAAAAATCCCACCAGTGAATTGGTCCAGTGGGCAAAAGCATGCAGATTTTAATGATCACCACTTGAAATGATCTAACCAGATTTCTGGTTTACTGTCCAGAGCCTTAGTGTATGTGCTACTAGGCCTTTCCCTTAAGTATCGCACAATGTGGTTGCCAAGGCAAAAAGAGATGAAGGCAGAGTGACATAATAAATTGTCCTGCCTCTATAGAAGTCATGGTAATTGTAACACAAACTAGTATAGCAAATTAATAAGCTGAAACACAAGGCAAGGCACTCCGGAAGGAACAATACCGACTGCTCATTGGGTGCAGCTAGAGAATACAAGCAAGCTTTAACAACTAGCTTTTATCAATAAGGTTATTCAGTCCTTCCCTGGCATGACATCTGTAGTTAAGCTAGTGAAAAAATATGAAGGTGGAAAAACAAACCAAACCAACCACCAAAAAAGGAAAAACAAAAACAAACACAAACTCACAACCAACCAATCAAACAAAGGGGGAAAAAAAAAGCAGGACAAGAAATAACTGAATTCATAGGACCACACACAGCTTGTAACAGACATTATCAAGTCAGTTCCACAAGGGGACTCCCTGCCCCAGCCTACTTTGCCTACCACAAAATACTCTGCAGATAACTCCAGCCTAAAACAAAAGTAAGATTTTTAGCACTAAAAGCCAAAATGCACAGAAATAGTCATAACTAATGTCTACAACAGTTATTCCCCTCTGTCCACACTGCAGGGCAATATTAGGTTTTACCCAGATAAAATGAAAAACAATGAACCTGTTTTCAAGCCTGATCTCAGTGTTACACTGGACAAACTACAGTCTTATCACTACAATGGCACCAGTTATCTGGAAACAGTAATTTTCTGTTCAAACTGTTGGAAATCTCCCTGAAGCTAGTTATGCTAACTTGAGACTGTCTAGCTTCAGAGCAGCAACTTCAGTAGTTCAGTATGATACATTATCTAGAGCTCTGTAACAGATCATTCAAAAAAACAAAAACAAAAACCCAACAAACAAAAAAAACCAAAGCAGCCACCACCTCACTTGTTATATAATTACAAACTTGCATGGTGATTGTACTACAAGCAACTATTAAAGCAATTTAAACTGATACAAAAGGAAATTTATTTTTAATCTCATTTTTATCACCAACTTCCAATACCAAATTACTCGAAGTAATTTCTTAAACACATATAAACATGCCTATACAATTGTTTAAATCATCTTTGCCCAATGTACTTCATTTTACAACAATGCATTAAAGAGCAATACAAGTACCTAAACACAGAAATCTAGTGCTATTTTAGATGCCTGAGGGCATCCCACCATGGCTTTCAACTGGTGCTAAAGGCATTAAGTCATCTGTCACACCTGCTAGGCCTGACAGATGTCTCAGGTACCCAAAGCTTCTAAAATGGCATTAGATGTCTATGTTTAGGCTTCTGAATCTTTTTCTTGCTGCCTAGAGAAAGTGCAAATGGGGAAGAGAATTGGTGTCCTGGAGTTTGTCATTCATCTGAATCACAAGCACCACAAAAGCAAGTGGAATTGTGAAATCTTTACATTGTCTCACTAATGTATATTTCCACCCTGTTCACAGCACATCAATCTGTGGCAAAATATACAGTATGTTATGCATTATTATAAGCAAAACTTACTGCAATGAGGGAAGCTAGTACAGATTTTTGAGGGTAAACAGTGTCTTGCTTCCAAAAAATCAAATTTGATTTACACAAGACAGAAGGATGAAATGCCCTCCTTCAGCCACAATTCAAGTGGAATCAGTCTCTTGCTCATTCTGCTTGCAATTTATGTGACATAGCATGAGAAAAAACAAAGATTTCCCCCCCCCTTCTTTAATATTGGTGCTCTCTGCAGTATAATACCATGTTGACACCTCTATCTGTACAATCCATAAAGAATAATCAAAACCAAGGTTGTAGCAAAGCATCTGAAAATGCACTGTCCTAAATGTACTTTCATCAGCCAGAGGACATCAATCAATTAGCTCATAATATTGTAGTAAATAATCTTGTGGCTGCATATAGACACTTCAGGCCGATGAAGGGTTTTTTTATAACATACTATTCATTGTTTCTGGGTTCTTACTTTGAAACTTACTTTGTGGAGACTTTAATATTCAGACTTGAACAGTCTTCTAAGTGTTGTCCCAAATAAAGCAACATAAAGTAAAAACAAGTAGTCTGAATGTAAATTAGGGAAAATAAGCATTTAAGAAATGCAAATTACCCAAGGTTTCCTCTGAACATGTGTAACCAGGGGGGCGGGGAGAAAATTTGCAGCCAATATGCAGGAAACGCCACCTTCACTGGAAACTGTGCAACAGCCTTTTAGCTGCCCTCTCGTAGTTCTGTCTTACATTCCCTACCGCAGAACACTGATCTGGTCAGCTGTAGCAATTTACTACTACAGCATCTCATACCTCTTGGGTTTTTTGGTCAAGGGATTTCCATATAAATTTCTAAGCTAGGTGTAAACCATTATATAAACAAAAATTTAAAAATGCTTTTTAAAAGTCTCCAGTTAACCTATAGCTATAGTTAACTCCAGTTAGCTCTTATAGCTTTATTACAAAATCTTAAAACTGTGCTTCCTTCGCATGTTTACTTCTGTAGCCATATATTACAGCATTTTGCCATAAATTATTTTAATAACAATTCCTTTTGACAAAATTAAAACTATCATGGTTCCATACGAGTCACAGGAAACACGAAAAGGAATTCTGTAGAAAGGGAAATATTTTTAAATAATTGCTTACCTCAGACACTTTCTTTGTCACATGAATTTTCTCCAAGAGGGTACAGTAAATTGTACTCCAAATTGTTTGTGAACAATTGACATTAATTTACAAAGTTTGGCAAGCAGTTGATTAAGCATTGTAACGATGCACATAGAAATAAATCATGCATTCCCTGAATCCCCACAAGCAATTTCATATCTCCATTTTCCCTTTTTGGCTTTGCAGTTATTTTCAGTAGAAAAATATTTGGTACGTTATCAATATCCCTTTAAGAACTTGGAATATATGTTTACCAGTACAAATAGCCAGTAAAGCAAGTAATGTACTTCAAAGAAAAAGTAATTTAGACTGTTACCAATTTATCAGAATGCATCTGTTATGGAAATGCAAACCACAAGTTACCTGCAAATGTGTAGTGGTTAAAAGTTATTTTGGGCCTAATTCAGTCTTAGCTAAGATGTTACATGTCTGATTGTCCTTCAGCACCTCATTGGCTCTGTAGCAGACAGGTGACCCAAGGAAGAATATGAAGAAGTCACTGAGAGCCACCAGCTCAGTTCTACTGCTACCACCACTATCTTGCCACGATACACCACTTCCCTTTACAAAGGAGGTAAGAAAATTGAAGTACTTCATGTCCATGTCATGAAATCAATAGTTAAAAGAATATCCAGAACACAACAAAACAACCCTTGTTACCTAGAACATAAAACTTCAGAGTGCCTCTAAGCAATTTCTCTAACTATTGTCTACATAGTCACACATGATGCTGTTGAAGATGGAGAGAACACACACTTTTCCCTTTAGACCACCTGCTTGAACTTAACTAAGCTGATTACTGTTATTGAGTTCATATTGTAGCAGCACCTAAGATGAAAGATGCATATAATCCTTTAAGGCTGATAATCTGTCTAATAGTCATTTCATGGCTTATTTGAAACAAGCTGATGTTAGTGCAACAAATGAAATTTCTTCAATGCTCCTTGCATAAATAACAACCAAGACAGAAGAAGCCCTCAAACTAATCTAGGATTTTTCCTTCATTGGACCTGTTCCTCCCCCCATGTCCAAGATGCGCATGCCCTGACACACTACAGCTTGTGGTTCTGTTTCCTTTCCTCCTCACAAAAAACCCACAAAACCAAACCAAGAACAAAAACAAAACAAAACCAAAACCAACCAACCAACACACAACAAAAAGAAACCCAAACCATTAAGTAATTGACTAGGGGGAGAAAAAGTAAAAGACCTTCAGTCTGAAGTTCACTAATACAGGTCTGAGTGTGAACACACAAAATATTTTATCACGTTTTTCAAGTGGCAGCATTACAAATACTTTGTTGGAGGCAATACTGATTTATGTAGCCATGGCCTGTGATCAAGATGGTCCAATGACAGTCTTCTGCTTATTTTAGCCATATACAACTCCCTCATCTAAAAAACTCCCTCATCTAAACTAACAAACTCAAAAATACAAGGCAGCAAACAAAGCTGTGGTTCCTTTTATGACATGTATAATATTACTATTAAAGCTTTGCTTTTCTTACCTTCTCTCTCCCCATCAGTTTCGTAAGTCTTCAGCAAAATAAGGTTTCGCTACTTGTTTCCACTTTCCCCAAATCTTTCCCTTGTACTACACAACTTTCTTAAGGGAAAAAACACCCAACTTTTTCTAAACTGAAAACTAGAAGTTTTTATTGGGGGTTGTTTTTTTGGCTGGGATTTCATGTGGTTTTTTGGGTTTTTTTTTGTTTGTTTTTTTCTAAAAGAATCAACACTTGTTGTGGTTCAGACTCTGAGCCAACTACTTCTGCTGCAGCCATGACATTGAGTTCCTAATGTGATGGAAAACCCATTTTAAACTACCTCTGCTTTCCAACAGTATCAATGCAGGAATGGTTCATCAGCCTGGGCAGACCCCATAGCCCACAACTTGCGAAGAGGACAGAAGTTAAATCAAAGTGCTCTTTAAGGGACATATACTCAAGCAACAAGCCTCAGAATACCTGAAACTTCTGACCCAGGCAGAACAAAAATGACTTGAGAAAATAGCTAACATAAGCTGATCTTCATCCACTTCAGGATCATAAATCACAACCACCAATTTAAATATCAGAATTAAACTTGAAAATATCAAGAGAAGATTAAGAAGTGACAGAGATGTCTAATGTCCAACTGACATGATTTTGCAAGTTTTCCATAGAGGTCTTCACTTTTTCTCCTTCACATCTTCTATCAGTGGAGGCTTAAAAGATACACTTATACTGTTCTGACCATGAGCATACAGTAAAGATCACTACATGGTGAGACAGCAACCTCACAGCATAAACACAAACAGAGGCTAGAGCTCTCAAGAAAAGCAAAGGTATATTTGTTTTCAGCACCTATATTTCCCCTAGATCTACGAGAATGACCTCCAGTGTATGTAAATTGAACATCATGCCCATTCAGCACATACTGAGCTAGGTATCAGTATTCATTAAAATGAATAATTCATAGTAAAAGATGCAGGGATTTTGAAAATCTTATTTCCACATAATAATTTAAATTCTATACCAGATGCCAAGTTTACATAAAACCACACTGTTTAGTAAGTAACTGGTATCACCAGCATTACAAATTCTTGTAGCTTTATGGAATTAGGCAAGGTAAGGAACAGCTGATCAGCTTTACCTTTACATTTTATGCTCTTTGTAAGGGTAATAAATTCAGAAAATAATGCACCTATCTCTACTTAGATTCCAATTTTTACAACACTGATCTAATAGAATATTTTGCTGTAAATAACATGAATAACTTCAGTTTTGGCTGTTGGAGGGTTTTTAGGTCTTATTTGTTTGTTTTCCCACATCTAAAGGATGATATTAAATAGGAAAGCTATAATCAATTACAAACCAGACAGCCAGAGGGAAAAAAAAGTGAACCATTATAGATTTTACACTTCTTTAAATAATTTTTTTTCCTTTTATTTCGGGGGATAAAAAATTCCTGATGGCTGTTTTGTGTAACATAGGAAGCTGTCCTTAAACTGTACACATTATATTGCCTAGTCAACTCTTCCATCTTTCAGTCCACCAAAACCCTAAGACTGATGATAATCAAGTGACAGGAGATGAGCTAGTAATAGAAACTCAAGGTCTACATTTTCTACCAGTATAGATACAGTTAAGAGAAAGGCTTCATTATAAAGAAAAATAATGTGCATAATTCAGCAGCTATGCCATTCCACACACACACAATTAACAAGTCTTCAGCTCATTAGCAGGCTGTATAAAATACATATAATATGCTGTGCAAAACTGATTGAGAATAAAAAGCTTTTCATGCATTAAAATGATTTAAAATTGTTTTAAAGAGTGGTATCAGTAGCATTTAAGGATAATTCCCAAACCTACTCATAGCTCTATCTCCTTCAGACTGACACTTTTGCTCTCATGGTTTTCGACAGATATCTTGCCATGCTAATTCTAGTGTAATATGTTTGATCAGTGATTGGTGAGATTCTGCTGCAACCCCGAGACATGAACAGGACCAAGGGAGTACAAACAACCGCATCAGATAGCTCTGTGTAAGCGCTAATTCCCCAAAGGCGGGATATGCACATCGCTTTGGTACTAAAATATGCATGCAATGTAGTAAGGGTATTTTGGAGGGACAATACATTTAGCATACACTAGCATTACCTCTTCATTTGTCTATATATTAGTTAGTAAACTGGACAGTTTCAGTGTTCCTTCTTCAGACATATGATAAGGGGCACTGCATTATTGCACCTGATGATACCAGATCTTATACCAGACCTTGAAACTATTAAAGTGTGTCTCAAGGGACAAAATATTTACTCCTGAGCTGCAGTGACACCTCCTGGCAATGGACTGAGAACATTTTTTCCCAAAGAGAATTTTAAATTCAGACAATTCTTGAGAGTTTTGATGCAACAATCACAGTGATCCCTCCAGCCTGGCTTCAAAAGACACACTCCCCAGAATACCAAGAAGAATCTTCTAATTTATAAGCACTACTGACATTTTAGAAATAGAGAGGCTAAGATACAGGAACGTCAGCCTCTAAGATCTCTAGATTTATTGTACCACATGATGGCCCTTCTTGAGTGGTTGAAAAAAAATAGCTGCAAAAGCTAATCAACTATCAGCTTAATTCATACCATGAATCTTGCAAAGTGTTTTCTCACTTCTCTGTGAAACCCTGTCTGTTTGCTGAGAGTTTATATCTTTGCCCTCCACAGACTCCTGACAAATATTGGAAGCATGATTTTGGTAAGAAGAATACAAGTTAGCAGAGAAGAAACAATAGCTTAAGACTACCTATAACCCAAACATAATACACCGAAAAAAAAATTCTCCCTCCATAGGTGTAGGTAACAAAGTCAGGTTAAGTTTTAAATCCTGTAGAAGGCCAAAGATAACGATTGTTTATATGCATTCTAAAACTACACTATCACAGTAGAAGTAAATTTTTTTCTTTTTTAATCATTATAGCAACTTTGCTCAGTAGACTTGGAGGCAGAGGAACACCAATTGACTTTAGCAAGAACCCCACATTTTAAAGTCCTGCAGAACTGACAACTCAAGTACTAACATTCAGGTCAATGTCAGACAGCAAGTGCATTTGATAGTTTAAGTTTAGCATGCTGAATTAAAACAAAGACATATTAAATGTTTTACACAGCAATATGTGGATTCCCCCCTCGATGGTAAAACCACAACTCAGCATTCTGAAGCTACTGTTATGTCTCCTGCGCTGCCAGTAACAATTTCTTTATACTCATATATGAATAGAAAACTGAGTTTTTGCTCACTTCCTTTTGTCTATCGTTCCTCCCTCCTGCCCTCCTGAAGCTGCATCTTTTCATGGGGGTAATTAAAACATTAAGTACTTTTGCATATGCTGCACGCAATCAAGAAAATTAATTTGATAAACTGGAACGTGGGCTGTTGGACAGAAAGCAAAGAAGCAACAACGTTTTCAACAAATGCTCACAGTACACTGAAATAATGCACAGGTAAGAAGAATTCTAGCTTTACAGTTGAAATAAAGCAAAAAGCCCCATGAAATTTATTTCGTTCCTCTCATCACATATAAAATTAAATTGCCCAACTTTTTTTTTTTTAATAACTGAAATACTAACAAAGTAAACTCCCATTTTGCAACTAATTGATATATTCAGAAACCCCATACTCACATATAATGAGCCAAATCACATACGTGAACATTTCTACAGGGTAAGCAGTTACAGAACAGTGTTACTTCAAAGACTGTAGCGCATTAACTGCATTTTTAACTTCACTCCATCCTATTTTCAAGCAGATAAATACCTACATACACACCAATCTCTTCCACTCTCTTCATCTATCCATCAAATTATATATCTCTTCCAATTGTAAGTAATGCAGTCATCTTAAGTTGGATTGATACCGAAACTCTGAGGGCAACATTACCACATTTTCTCCCTCTCATTCATACACTTGTAGACATGCTAGTTGTGAACCCATAGGTATAATTGCTTTTCAGTGTATTGCCCCCTACTCCGAGACAAACACATGTACTGTGCACAGAAATATTTTTGTGAAAATTCTTGAACTTCTTTGTAGGCAGAAGACCTAAGAGGACTCTGCTTGTGTTAATCCACATTGTTTTTCTTACTTAACTGACTTTCATATCAAGGCAGTGCTGCACAGTACAAGTGCAGGATTCTCACAGGAATCTCAGGACCTGTACACAGGAAAATATCCCAAACACCATGCAATGTGTCAAAGGTAGGATGGAAGTTGTGTGCATACCTAAGGCTGCCCAATACTTCTGTTACAGGATGCCATTTTAAGTACAGCTGGGTATGGTTTTGCACAAGTATCATTATGTTGTCATTTTACACAGGGACAAACAAACAAGCAGAAAACAACAACAAAAACCACCACCACAGAAAAAGGCTTTTTCCTCATGCTTTTTTAATAACTGATTCATCACTATTTCACAGTTTACTAAGAGAAAATAGGAATGCTTTAACATGGACATGTTTACCCAAGAAAATGTGAAGGCTTTCCTGCACTGGTGGAAGGGCTTGACATTTGATCAAAACAGTAACATTTCTATCATGTCCTAATGACAGAGACAAATTCTTCCTGTGAAGGTAAGTTTGCCTACTTTTTAAGTGTGTGAAAGTCTGTAAAGGGGTTTAGAGTTTAACAGCTGTGTTCTCTGGAAATTCAGCATATGTTCAACATATTTTATCCTGCATGTTCAGGAATGTCGCAAAACTCTTCCTAGATTTTTTATTTTTAATTTAGTGGATCCAGTACAGCTATGGCTACCAAGACAACAAGTGGGTAAAACTTGTCATAACCTCAAGCAATTTGAAAAAAAGAAAACAAAAAAAAACAGTAGCAGTTTGTTCATTTTCAAATAGAAATGTGAGTTTACTCACTACCAGAACAGAATTTAGGAGACTATAGAGCAGATGAGTGACATTGTGTGTGAAGTGAAAAAGAGAGCAATAAAGAAATACTGAGATCAATGAACCTGTGCAGGGTTGGGGGAGGAGAGGGAAGGAGACTGTTTAAAGAAACAAATGACTGGGCAAGCTGTCTAAAGCACCAGTCTGAATGGAAAACAAAACTGGGATGACGATGAGCAGTGGAAAAGTCTGGAACAAGAAACCAGGTCAGGCACTAGAGCAAAGAATGTGCGTCTGTGCAAAAAGAGATATCCAGTCATGAGCATGTGAATAGAGATGAATGAAATTGAATAGTCTTCAAGATCTGGATGGGATCCGTGATTGCTGGGAAAGTGATAGAATAATTGTAGGCAATGTATGTACCATGTTCTCCACTAACACAGTTAAAGCAGAAACAGCTATTTTCCTTAACGCTTCATTAGCTCAGGTGGCACAAACCTGTCTGGTGATCCAAAGGTTCAAATATCGCTCACAGACTAAGGAAGATACAATTCCTTCTTTTAGCAGCATAGAAAGGTATTAACACAAAGCAACATGCAAGTAATATTAAAAAAAAAAGTGTAGTGTTATGCATTCACATACTGGAAGTAACAAGCCTGCTGGTTGTTTCAGTCTTCTTACTCTTGCCAAAAACATAATGAAGACTTATGCAGCAACTCACCCCCACAAAAGAGAGAGAGGAGTTTATATGCAACCCCTAAATTTTCTTTTGTAGTATGAGAGGTTTGCAGTGAATAAGACAGAAGACTGAAGGAAGATTTCACTGCAATTAGAAGTTGCTCCAAAAACCTGATTCTAAGCCTGTCTTTGCAACAGAAATGCAAAGAATGCCCCTTGATTCAAGTTTAATGGACATGAACAGTAATTGCATGTTCCTCAGTTCTTCAATGACCAGTACTAAAGTCCAAGATCCAGCCTGCAGAACCATTAATTCTTGTGCCTGCTATGGGCTATCAACAGTAGCCCAGGTGGTACTGCAACTCAGATATTCATTTAAAAGATGTGAATTACAGTAAGAAAATAGATTTGACTATGTAAAGGGGGTGGGGGAAGCAGGGTGTTGTTCGTGTGTGTGACATGCAGAACATGACAGATATTGGATAACTCAAAGATCTCTTAATCTGCATGCTTCAAAACCAAGCAAAAAACAGATGAAAACATCATCATATCATTGAGACATCTAAGTTCCAGGAAAAATTTTGGATACTTGACTTTGTGACCACTGTTCATATTCTGGGAGTTTTCATGTTTTTTTGCATTTTGTGTGAAATAAAAAGGGACTTGTCACTTCATCAGACTCTGCGCTATAAACCCACATGCTCATGTTAATGATGTTTGTATCATTTCTAATTTATAGCCGAAATAGTTTGTCCTTTTGTTTTGTGAAATAGTTGGTTTCCCTTCCTTCCCAAGGTGATTTTTCTTTTTCATTTTACAGCATTAGACAGGCTCATTCACTTCTTCCTGGAATTATGGGTATGTGAAAAAAGTAATACTTGCTTGAAATGGCAAAGTAGAAGTGGGTCTACCTCACCTCAACCTCAATTCAAAGAAGCTGAACTTCATGATCTGACATTTTCAGGTTGGCCACATCTAACTCAGTTCTGAACATTTTCATTACCTGTGAAGGACTTGCTCTATTCCTTACCCAACACCAACAAATAAATGAGGTTAAAGCATTTTTCAAGTAGATTTTGTAAGTTTGGCTAGTATTGGAATTACAACAGAATCTCCCTAGTATCGGAATTACAACAGAATCTCGCATGATGAGCTAGCAAGAAGCTACCACCCATAAAGAAAATGCAGGGCTATATTACGCCTTTCTAGAGAAGCTGCAATAAAGCAGAGTTCTGTACTTCAGGCTCTCATGAAGAGTTTTCTAATACATTTTGTAGACAAAAGTAAACTCTGTAGAAGGGAACAGATGTCAAGAAATAATACAGAGCCAAGACAAGCAAGGAAAAGAGGCATAAGCTGTTAATTCCAAAAAACCAGTTTATTTTTGTTCTAGGAGCAAATGGAATCCATCAGCAGTTTGTCAAATAGCTTTTTAACAAAGAAAACTAGGACTGCGTACATCTCTTAGAGGAACTGTGCAATGGTCCGGCTTTCTCACACACAGACAATGCAAGTCCTTAAGCATCATATCTGCTGGCTTTCAAGAACATGGATGAATCACACATTTCCATAGGAATATTATTTGTCAGGATGGATTCTCTTCATGGGGACAACTTCATGTGCAGCGTTAGTAGCATGAAAATTCAAGTTCAGAAACTTAGTACTAGAGCTACAGATACATGATACAGCTGGAGAAAGAAAATGTGTGCTGTCACACTGTCATGACTGGCTTTGAAGTGGGAGAAAAAGTTGTAGGTGTAAAGAGATCTCAGAGCTAGTGAGAGAACCAGTTGGAATAGAAGGAATTGGTTTCTTTGCATAGACTAAGAGAGACAGAAGTGGTGTATTAGTGGGAAAGGTAAGGATTAATGAATATGAAACATTTCTGAGAAGTGAGGGAAGATGATCAAAGGCCAGAAGTGACACAACAGA
Organism: Chloroceryle aenea; assembly: GCA_013399075.1. NCBI lineage: Eukaryota > Metazoa > Chordata > Aves > Coraciiformes > Cerylidae > Chloroceryle > Chloroceryle aenea. The sequence goes on from VWZY01003279.1 coordinate 56,994, forward strand.
GAATGGCAAAAGCTGACATTGTAAAGGGAATTACAATCTAACAGAACAGGCAGGGTAGATTCAGGAGAAGCTAGCCTCACTGAAAAACATCACAGAGATCGAAAGGTGAGCTCCCATTACTGAAGCAAAGTTAGGAATATGTAATTGATGCTGATTAAAAAAATACTACTGCAGAACTGATAGGAACTCCTCTTACTCTCGAAGAAAGGCCTCAAAAGCCTCTTTTCCAAGCAGAGATCTTGCCTATATAAGCTAAAGGAACAGTCCCTTGGCTAACAGCATTGTAAGCACTTAGCTCATTTGCAGGCCTGCCACAGGAGAAGAATGCATGGAGAAATACAATGACGCTTCCTTGACAAAGAAAACTTGTCTCAGACATCTGAATTCTATGATAAAGTCGAGTGATCTTCAGCTTACAAGGGAAGAAACAGGTGGTTTTTACCATCAGAAAAAGGAACTCCCTAGTTCCTCCACTGAATGACATTTGTTTCTACTCCTGAAATGCTGGAATCAGCCTTCAAAAATATTTTTCTTCTCTTATTTTGATTCATAACTACATTTTGAATATTTGCCTGCTCTTCTAGACACCATTTACCACAGTTCACAATTAAATCATCCACGACACCACTGTAATTTGAGACACAGACATTTCTCCAGTAAAATTTCATTCCTCGTGTAACAGACATCCTTACTTTCTTGGCTAGAAAAAAAAAAAGACATAAGCATTAAATACTACTTTAGAGGATCAACAATACTTAATTGCTTCAGATCAAACCCAGGACTTGTTTTATGAACTAGAGTTCCTGCGAATATACACTGTGTTGCAATTCCCATTTCAGTTCCACTGCAGTTCATTCAAGGAGAACAACTTGGAGTATCCAGAATAATCAATGTAGCTGTAGCACGGCATGGAAAGTACCAGGAACCAACAGACAAGCTGGTATATATTCTCCAGCCTCTGTATTTTGGCATCTGTTATTAACATTCTCACTTATAAAAGGGTGTCCTGCATTTTGAAACCAATCATGTTTGAGTTAATTGGAAAATATAGTGCCACAGCAGGAATTAATTCTCAAGATAAAAATTTAAGAGCTATTCAAAAATAAATTCCAAACAGCTGTAAATAGCAGCAGAGTTCAGTAATAAATTCTCAGTACCTAACCTTGGTGAACAGCAGAGGCTGTCAGCCTCCTAGCACATCCAGATCCCCAACAGAAACACCTAGTTTTTATCTGCACTGACCCAAGCCACTCAGCCTTTTGGATCATAAGCATGTCAACCTGCAGAGCTTGTAGTCAATGCAGGCAGCAGTGATGAGCTCCATACGACCTGTCTGCTGACTGTGACCAACAAACCTCTGCATGCACACATGGGAACCGAGTGCAATGTGCATTGCCAAGAACCGTTCATTGTCATGAACCGAGGCATTCAAAAGTTGTAAATTGGCTCGGGCCTATAAAAACAGCCCATTTCCACTGGCTCATTCTTGAGTCCACACAGAATGAAGTGGCCTTAGAAGAATGGTAACTACATTACAAATATCCTATTTAAGAAAGAGTGAATTGTTAAATATTTAGATAAAAACACAGACCAAGAACTGGGGGGTTTGTTTGGTTGGTTTGGGGTTTTTTGCATCTCGAGGTGTTAAGATAAACAATATTTATACAAGATGTCCTTTAAAATTAGCAGATCACTCTTTTTGACCTTTGAAAATTTCCACTACCTTTGTTCTCAGACATTTGGTAAACCTGACCTTCTGCAGCAGATTATATACCCTTAACTCTTCTAAGATCCAATAAGGACTGCTCCCAGCCCCTTCTTGTAGCTTTCCCACACTTCCAAACAGAAAGTTCCATAACCTGAACACACTGAGATATTTAAACCTAAATTTACAAGATAGAAATAGACCAACAAAAGATTTGGAGCTAGCAGAGAACTCATTTCAGAACAATAGCTTTTTTTTTATTTCTGGTTTTACAGTGATACCATAATCGGAAAGCATGAGAGTATCAGTATACAAATAACTCTCTATTTTGGGGTCCTGAGAAGTTTCAGCAATTGCTTGTAGCATAATGAATGTTTGTAATTCATTAGATTCTATTTAAAAATGCAAAGCACGCCACAACATCAGTGATGTTTTCTTTATCTTAACAAAAGGACTACTACACTTCATGTTTTTCTGACAGAACTAGCATGTTTCAAAATATGTATTTTTTTTCTCCAGTATAATGTTTACAATGGTGTGCACATATTTCAATTTAAATTATTTCTATTAATGTCATATTTCAGGCAAGACTATGCACCACTAATTATCCCAAAGAGCTTCAAAAGCTTTACAGTATATGCACTGCATTTATATCTTCTCCACAAACTTACTGATCTTGTTTATGTAATTTTACAAATGAGAAGATGTGTAGGATAGCTATCTACATGAACTATAAATTGTGTCATGGACAGATCTTTTACAGATTTGCAATTTGTAGCTGTCAATCTTCCTACAGCTGCTAAATAACAAAACAACAGTTCTTTTCTTCATGCAGGTGAGCAAATTCAATAAACATTGGTAAGGGTTCTTTTCCAAAAGAAAGAAATCTCTGGTTCTTGACTGCCTGTTAAACCTTTACTTATAAAAAGGAAGAAGCTAAGATGTATATTAGGGAAGTGTAAAAAAAAACACCCCCAAAAAACAACAAAAAAACCCAACTTACAGTAATCCTGTGTATTTTAGCACCATATTTAATCATTAGCTTGCTAATTACTAAATATTTTGGTGAAGAGGAAAAGTATGGGGAGGGGCAGGGAGAAGAAGAGATGTACAGACTTACAGCTCGTATCATATCATTATAGAACATGCAATAAGAGTAGCTAAAATTATCATTAAGAACACCCAATGCATTTTTTTTTCATCTTCTCAATCAAGGCCTGCCTGAAATGGGCCAACTTATATTAACATTTGAAAGCGAACACAGAAGAACAATAAAAGGATCAATACTGCATGAATCCTACAGATTCAAACTTGTGAAATGAATGAGGGCACTGCCTATATGATTTTATTTTTTTCTTTCTGTAAAATGTGGGCATAAACAGAACTGTAGTTACAAATGCTGTTAAGAATTGGATCAGAGACCAACACCCACAGTGACAGGGAAGAAAAGGAATTCAATCAGTAGAAAATCATTATGGAGAGGGCAATAAAAATAGAAAATGAAAACCAATTGCTATTACAGCAAAGAGAGATTAAACGGCTATAATGATGATAGATAATACACTTTATTCCTGAAAAAAAAAAAAACAAAACAACCCCCAAACATATATTCCATTTTATAAATGACTTCAAGATTTCTTCTTTCTTCAAAGAAACTATATGTCACTTCCCTTAATAACACTAGTTCCGTATCATGGATTTTCCCTTTGAAATCAAACTCTGCATTAGGCAGAAGTGTTCACAGAATGTGTTGCTCTCGGGGGCTAGAAAACTCTTAAGTCTCAACAGACTACTGCACTTAGCAAGTCCATCAAGGACTAAACCAAAAAACATTCAAGGCAGTCAGGCAATGCTGGGTCCACTGAAAACAACAGCCAGCATCACTTGATGTACACGAGCAGTTTAGGGTCATGAGTTTTACCAGGTTTTACATGAGATATTTTGAATCATTGATAAAAAAGCACAGCTAAATAAATACTCCTTTGTGGGCACAGTGAACAAAGTGATCAAAACACGGACTTGCAAGAGGAAAGGGTGTTTGTAGGTGCCTGTGTTCAGCGAGACACTGTCAAGAGAGTACACATTTACCTCATGTATCTCACTGATTTACTCTGATCCAGATACACATGCCTTATGACGGCAAAGGGGATTCATGAATACCGCAGAGAGTGAGACCTTTAACAGCATGCTCGCTTATGCTCTAAGACAACCCAGAAGGGAGTATCATTTCAAATAATGAATACAAAAATATTTCCTCAGTCCACCGAGTAGAAAGGGCCGAGCCCCCAGCTGAGAGAATAATTGCAAAGTAGAAACATCTGAGAATTAACAGCAACAGCATCCCCGGCGGTACAACGCTCCAAAATGCCCGAAGTGCCCGGCAGAGACACACGTACACACCGGTGGTGGGCGCCGGCCGGAACCGCAACAGCCCCTTCATCNGCTCATGCTCTGGGGTTTCGGCCTGTTTATTCTCCCTTACCCAGCCCTCCGCGCCCTTTCTCCTTGTTCTCCTTTCTCGCGGTTCCCCCGAGCCTCTCCCCCACCTTTGTCCCTTGCAGCAGCCCCTCGGTGTAACCCGGTTCCGCTCCGACGGTGGTTATTCGCCCGAGGCTGGGGCGCAGCGGCCGTTAACGGGGTGCTCAGACCGGCTGCTCGGCCGCATCTCGGGGAATCCGGCAGCCGCCCGAGCTGCCTCCCGCCCCGGCTCCAGCCGACACTGCAAATGTTCTTCAGCAATCAATAAAGAAGTCATTTGGCTTAGCTGCGGGGAAAGGGCTCAAGCAGAGATTTTCCTCTGATAAGTGAATGGTTTTAGCTTACGTACTTTGTGTCCTGGAGAACTGTCC
>VWZY01003280.1:7429-44401 GCA_013399075.1 Chloroceryle aenea
GGTGGACTGCTTAAATTCAATGCCAGCTGTCCATACAACCATAAACTAATCCAACTCTGTAATTTAATTATATTCTATTAACAAATTCCCATCCAACTCTAACTTGGTCCAAGATTCCAAGTATGCCATCAATGACAGCTGCAGTAATTCAAAACAGGTACGAAGATAACATCTGACCATCAGAGAGAACAGGATGTAGAGACAAAAGCTGCTCTCAGTACTAAGAAGTGAAGGAAATTTATATGATATTCTCACCCATGGACATCAGGCTTATTTCGCTACTCACTATTTGCCACTAAAAAGTTTTGCTATCAGATGCTGTCATGCTGATTTAATATGACATAAACCATTCACTGGCTAATAAATAATCTCTTCTCAATTCTGCCAGACCTTGCTATTACTATCAAACACCTTTCTGTACACTAATGCTTTAAATCCTTAATAAAAGTATATAAAGATAGATGAGGTTTTGGGAAGAACACACCCTTTGGAGGGTCTCAGTTCTCTAGTTACACCATCAAGAACATTCAAACAAAACCAGCAATTCAGCTCAGATCTTTGAAGTTGCCAATACTATAATAACTTATAATAATTTGCAATTTATCTTAGAAACTGATCTTTTAAGTTGTACAAACCCACGTACTGCCCTCAGTCAATTCAATTCAAAACTTACATAGCTACTGCTTGTCAACACAAAGGACTTGCAACACATTATGAAGTAGCCATACACATGAAAGAAATACATAACCTACCCTGGAACAATGCAAACCCTGAGGACAGTAGTCTGCTTTGCCAATACAAGGATGCTACAGCGCAACACAACTGAGGTTGCAGTTAATCAGCCAGTTAATCATCACAGCAGCCTGGTTCTCCTAGATTTAAACCATTTTCGCCTTAAAAAACAAAAACAGCAGAAAAGAAAAATTCTTGCTCCAGAGCCAAACCATTTTCTTCCTGCCCCAGAGCCAAACCATTCTTTTTTTGCCATCAGCCTGCTGATAAATAAAACAGCATAATTTTTCTTAACACGATTATTTGAAGACTGTAAATCTAACAAGAATTTCTTTAAAGAAGGCAATTTACAAGTTTTCCTTCCTTTTAATATTGCTAGGCAGTGGTAACACTATCTAATTGTTTTAAACTGCCCAATTTGCTGGTTTTTGCTCTTTTAGTTGCAACAGGTCACTTTAATCACGTTCGACACCTAAATGGGTGGTGACATGGCAAAGTATCACTAATTTCAGCAATATCAATTATTCTGAAGAAAAAAAAGGAAGAGATTTCTCTAGATTACTGATTATTTCAGAGAAACTGTGATTATGCAAGTGACACCAGCTTTGCTAATAATCACTTTGGAATAGAGTCCAACGAGTATTTGCATACAAACATAGTCATTCAGAAAGCACTACATAACCACATTAAACAGCTCATCCAATTTGGATGGGTAAAGTTAATTTAAGCTAAGGAACATAAAGCACTTTTAAGTACCTAAAAGAGAATTGATCACCAGACCCAGACACATTTCCCATTTATCAATAACGCATTGCTTTCTGAGGTTGAATGTTCTGGAAATGGGAGCAGTCATTTTATTAATTAGATCCAGTTCCTCTTCATGGCTGTTGATTGTCCTTTACTTAGAAAGGGAGAACACTGCAGAGTTACAAAAGAAATTCACCAGGCAAATGTCTCAGTTTTATGTATAATCAATTACTCTGCCCACTGTTTCCCTCAGATCTACCACTTAATCTTATTTATCCTGTCCTCGTATTGTGCCTTGTTCTCGGATACTGCATGATCAGTTTTCAGCCTGTATTTACCAACAAAGCTTGCTTTAATCAAATCTTTCATGAGCACAAGTCCTCAGAAGGTATTTCCAGTAATAAATGCTGTGCTGCCAGTTAAATCAGTTTTGTACAGTATGTAATAAACTGCATTTATGGTGACTAGAAAAGTAATTTTACCAGGATTTTACCAGGATGTCTTATTCATCAAACTCTTGCCAACCAAGGAAGAGGGGGAAAAAGCATAAGAAGATATTGAGACACTTTTATCATCACACATTTCTGCCAATCAAGGTAATCCTGTAGATAAACTGGACAACAAGAATAGATACAACTTCTTGATTCATTACTAATAGCCATGTTTTAGACAGTGGGACCTCAATGGAAGTGATACCTCGATGATCTTTGTTCAAAATAAACAAACACCACCACTGTATCTAGCTTTTCTACTTCCCTTTCCTCCATAATTTTAATTTTTTTCCCATAATTTTCCATTATTATCTTATAAACATCATCAGTCCACATTAACACAATGAGCCATGGGTGTGGAAATGAAGTTTGGGACGTTGCAGGTCCTGTAAGCATGTACATCCCTTCAGCACAGCACCTTTAATTGCAGACTGGTTTTATTGCTTTAAATAAGAATAAACTTGCAGTTTGCCATCTCTATTTTTGCCTTGGTATTTCCCTATGGAGGGACTACTGAAAATGTTACGTGCCTTCATGGACCTGTCTATTTAAGACAATACAGAATATCTCTGCTTTTTAAATGCCTAAGGCTCCTTTTCACTGAAGAACTCTACAGTTAGCACTAGTAAAATTAATTTAGGTATTTTTCTATCATTTGTTAATACCAGCTTTTTATAATCAGTGTGAATATTTTTTGACATCCCAGTTCAAGTGGTGAATTTGATTTCAGCTTTGATAATCACCAGCTATTGCAAACATGTTAAAGTTTTTATATATAGAAAAATGAGGACTAAAGAAGCTAGGAAATTAGAAACAAAATAAGCAGAAAATACAAATCCTGCCTCACTTAAGTGCTTTTCTTCTGCTATACAAGTTAGAGGTTTGCTCAAGTTGAAAAAATGGTAGAAGCTTGCGAGGACTCGGAGATGTCTCTATAAAAAAATGACTTCTTGTAGCATCTATTAAAAAGTTTTCAACAGGAGATCTTCCTTTTTTAACAGATGTTTTACTAAAAATATATGACATCTATAATATTTACAGAAAAAGTCCAATATTTTCAAATCAATATTTATAACAGTTTTAATATTTATGGTATCAAGATTTTGTGAGCTGAAAGTCAAACAATTTAAATTATATTTAATCTTGGAACATTAAATATACAAGAAGATAGGTAGTGAGTTTCCAGTTCTTTATGCATAGTACCAAGTATGAAATTGATGTAAAATCAGTGTGATGATTGACATTTGCTGTAAATTTGTTCCACAGCACTTAGCTATCTTTCATCTTGTTTGGGTGGTAAACCTGAAAATGAGGCTGAAAAACATGCAGAGGCTATAATATGGTGATTACTACTTCTGCCAGTGGAGAAATATTAAACGGGAAAAAAAAAAAGTGTACAAAAATAAATAAAATTGTTTTGCTCCCCATTAAAATTAAATTACCCTAATTTTCTCTCCTAGGTCGTTTCTGAATGCAATCTAATTCAAAAATGATAGGTCATGAAATTTCATAAAATTCTTTCAGCTCGTTCCATGTGGTTGTTGATTAGAATCCATAAACCCAAATCGAGCAGCACCATCATCTTTCTTACCAGTCTCAACAAATAACATTCCTAGGTAATCTCTTAAATCAGACTGAGACATTGCAAAGTACTTTTCTTCTTCCAGTCCTGCAATTGTTTTGTAGCTAAACAAAGATCTTCTTTCCTTTCAGATATCAATATATCATCTTTCAGGATGATTACATTTTATTAAGAAGAAATTAAAATAGAAACCATCAAACTGCGTGTTTAATGAAGTAGGGAATAAATGCTCTGATGATGATTTACATTTCTCATGTACATTTTAGCTAGAATAATCCCAAAGCACTTTAAACTATGCTTTTAAACATACTGGGATTTGCACACTAATGCATTGATTATGATTCCATAACTGAAGGCTAGAATTTATCCTCTTCTTTATGTATTAATTACATTGTGTGTCATCCCTAATTGTACAGAATTTATTCTTAGACTAGAGAATGAAACAATGCATTTAAATTGGATTTTTTTTTCTAAACATATTTGTGAACTTCACCCTTTTGCATTATGGTCATTAATAGATTGTCTTTAACAATTTCAATTAAACTGAGCTATTAAATTGATTGTTCCTTAGTCTGTTGTGCCTGTGTTTCGGACAGGACACTTCTTCAAGGCATTTTTAAGACTCTCACCTGGTGGTATCAGAAGGTGCTTTTCCACTCTGATTTCCTGCTGTGGTATTAGGGTTTGGATTGAGTCAACACAGGGAAGATTTCTTATTGTTTGAGTACAACAATTAAAAGAACTTTTACCATTAGGAAGTTTTTCCTAACGTCTAACTGAAACGTACTTTGCTGCAGTTCAAGTCCATTACTTTCCGTCTGATTCACTGGAAGTGGAACTATTTATTCTGTTTTTCTATGCAATGGCTTTTTCTATGCCCAAGGGCCATTATGTACATCATTTAAGCAAGTTATTTCAGCTGTTTATAAAGCTTTTTTCTTTCTCTCTCCCACAGATTCTTCAACTGGTGCACAGAATACTTCAGCTGATGCTATTCTGTTTCTGAATACAGCTGGAGGATTACCTTGACCATCCTGCAAGTAATGTTCCAGTTAACAACTGTGCTGAAAACTTCACTGATTGATTTGGTTCAGTTTGGTTCAGTAGAACCACCTGTTAAAATCTCTGCCTGATTCCAACAGACTAAGAACTAAAGGCAAGAGGCATAGAAAATGGGCAATGGAAAGAGTAGTCACTATGGGGAAAATAAAAAGTCAGATTTGTCCTGAAAAAGGGCAAGAGAGCTGCCCACCACTTCTCCAACCAACTCACATTACTTTGGCATTTCCTGCTCTTTTTAAATCCCATGTAGGAGATAAAATGCTTGATAATGGCATGATGGCAACAGCCTGATGTTCTACCAGGGATCTCTCATAGAACTTGGGGGTTTTCAGAATATTTTTTCCTTAATTCATTGTTCTCCATTCCTGCCCAAGCTCACAGTGTTGCACCTTTCCCTATTGCTCTTCTGTATCATTTCTTCCAGACCATTTTTCCAACTTGCCCACATCATTTTGAATTTTAAACCTCATCTATTTAAATTCCCTTTAATGCCATTAGGCAGCCACTATCTGCAAATTTAGTAAATATGTCCTTTCTCTCCTGGGTCCTAAATGAAAATGTTGAACAAAACTCGATAGCCACTTTGCAAGGGAACCATTGATAACTGGAACTACAATACAGGCTTCCAGTCTTACACCAGTGAATGGGAACATACAAAACGTGGTTCATTTAACCACGGCCTATTTGATTGCAAAGTGTATGCTTGGCAAAACCTGATTTCCAAATTCCTAGGGTTTTAACCAAATCTGTGGTGCGTAAGTAAACCCAATTGTTACAGAGTGCAATATGTTTTTATTTCAGTGTCAAGAAATAGGCTTCAATTTTTACCTAATTACCAATTTTAATAATACTGCTAATAATAATTTTTAATACTACTAATACCCATTAATTTTTTTCCCTATTTACAACAGGTTTTCTAGAAAGACAAGATGCCTTTTTTCCAACAGTAAATCAACACTAGTTAGGTCTTCAAGAATGGCAGATGAAACAAACAAACAAATTATTTTGTTCCTATCAGTAGGAGATTCTAGTACACAGAATGCTGTTGCCTAAAATGATATTGACAAATTTATTCTATTCTTCCTCTGTATTTTTCACTTTCTTGCTCTACATGGTATATTCCTCCCCTGTAGAGCCCACACAACTGCAACACTTACCACATTCTGGTGGAAGAAGGATGCAAGCTGTGGTGGCTGAAAATCAGTTAAGGAAAGGAAGAAGACAAAAATCTTGTCAGTCAAAATACTCCAGTACATCCTTTATGAACAGTAACATTTTTACTGCATGCCAAAAAAGAATGATTGACCATCTCTGAGCTTCACCTCCTTTAGAAAAATTCTACTTTAATTTAAGAAGAGTTATCATTGATTACTTGAAGAAGAACTACCTGTCAGCCACAAATGCAAATCCTTAGCCCAATTAATATTATTTGAACTTAAACCAAGGATGCAATGATTTTGTTCGGTCTTCATTACTGACATTCCCTTTGACCAACTCTTTTGTTGAGTAGTTCATTGTAGATGACATTCCAATTAGTAAAAAATAAATTCAGTCCCAGGCAGAAAAGTAAATTACGTTTTCTGTACCATTCACTTCTCTTTGCAAACAGGCAATAAGTCATCACTTTAGACACTGCTCTGGAAAGGATGCTGCAGGATGATGGATCACATAGTTAATCTGAATGAGCAAAATGCAGTCATTTTTTAACACGTGGAACTGAACCTGGTTCAAAAGCCACGCTTTCAAATTAGCAAAAGAGAGGAGAAATGCAAATGTGTAAGAGGACATTTTACAGAGAAGTATTTTTCTAGATTCTCTGGAAACAGGAACGCAGTTGTTCACTGTCGTTCAAATGAATTACGCAGGAAATTCTATCTGAGAAGCTGGCTACATAAACAGATCTCAAACCCAAGTCAGAACCTTTCGAGTATTAAATCAAGTTTGCAACTTTCCCAGATTGTTCTCTATCTTTTAAAAAGTTTCCTGGATGCAACACCTAGCTATTTCACCTCCTAAACCAGCCTGGGTTCTATCACTGGTTTAATTTGGAAATGTATTTTTTTATCAAAAGAATACATTTTAGACTAGCTCTGTGTACTAAAAAAAGGCATTCATCTGAGCTGCCTCTAGCTATTGCAGTTGCAAATAGCATAATTATCTGTCACATTTCAGTGTGTCTGTAATGATAAGACTGATCCAAATGGGAACTAATGCACTACCTGAATGTCTTTCCAAAGGAGGAACAATGAAGAAACAGAATGGACTAGGCACAAGGAATGGATCCCATTGGCCTCACACATGAATGACATCTCTGCCTTCAAGCTCACTTCCCTACTGCTCCTTGTTCCTCCAAAGCTAGTCATCTATAGTTTCATTTCATTTCATCCTTTCCCTGCCAGGTAAGCCTTAGGGGAAATAATTGCTGCCTTTTATCCCACACTCTCTTTGCAGTGTCCTCACCATCTTTGAATATCAGGAGGGATGGCACTGAAAACACAGGATAGGACAAACTCCCCTCATTTAACTTGAGAAAGCTTGTCTTCAGCCATCAGATACGGGATGCTGGGGATGATATTGTTCTGACAACTTGAAACATTGCCCTGTGTTTCTATAGTCAAAACAATTTAGAAAACTAGAATCACTTTTTCCTTAGTTCAGTGCAGTAAAAATAGCTCCACATTTCAAGTGGATTCCTATTATTTTACCACTATTTAAAAAAAAAAAAGGAAAAAAATATTTATTTCTTTTTCTTCTTATAGGTTTAGCTGCACATCTTTGCAAGTGAATTCATTGCTTTTTATTTTGGCTGAGGTACTTCATATCTGGATATGGACTGGATCCAAGGTGGCCAGGAAGGTTTCAACTGCTGGGCTGCTGGATCACCTGCTGCATCCCCACACTGGCCAAAGCAACACTTCACAGTCATGCCAGGCTCTGTGCCCTGAATTCTCTCCCTGATAGAAGTGTTTTAGGAGGCCTGACACTTATCAGAGAAACAGAGAATCGCTATGGTTGGAAAAGATCTTTCAGATCATGAAGTCCAACCATTATCTAACTCTGCCACTGCCACTACTACACCATATCCTTGAGCACCACATCTAGACAGCTTATAAATACATCCAGGGCTATCTACCATTCTAATTCATAAAACTGTCATTTTAGATGCAAATACATAATCATATTTGTATTTAGTGAGCACAACAGTTCCAGTCACCTGAACAAATGCTGCAAGAAACAACCTACTCTGCATACAGATGATACCTAAATGCTACCGAGGTGGCCAACAACTGATTTTTTAGCCCCATTCAGCTACCAACCTGTTTGTGCTGGAGCCAAATTGTTTTATTTGGAAGCTTTAATTTCTAGAGAATGCAACCCTGATGTTGCTGGAGAACCCTAATGCACATCTGCAGGTCTGACCCAGCTCTGCCTTACAAGAAGTCCTGGGGAGCTGCTGCCAGCCTCTGCCTGCAGGCATTCCCCAACACGTCTCAGGGTACTAGGGGCTTTGTGGGTTTGGATCACGTAAAGGACTTTGGTATTAGGATTTTAAGATCACAGATATTTTCTTTCCCTCGGTCATTTCCACTTTATTTAATGCAAGATGGAATTGTTTTGGTCTGTTTTGTGGGTTTCTTTACAGAAAATGGATACAAAATGTCTGGAGAGTGGCAATTCCTTTACTGCACTAGAGTCAGAGGCACCAGAGTGAAAAGTTTAGCCAATAGGGGACACAATGTTTTCCCTACTGACTCCAGTGTCTCTAAGCAGGCTGGCACCTACCAAAAAGATGATCACCTCCCACTGCCACAGCACTAGGAAGTGTCATCTCCTGTTAAGTAAATCATTTTACTTAGCGTGAATTGAAATATCAGTTTTCCAGGAAGGTCTGGTTTGTTAGAGACCTCAAAAGATTTCATTTTACCAACCAAAAAGACCCAAGTGAAATGTTTTCAATGCTAGTTTGGAGCAAAGGGTGGAAGTTATCTCCTACAGAGTGATGGCTGTGCCCTGAGTGTATTCCCTGCTCTATTCCCTGCACTATTCCCTATTGAAGTGGATGGAAATAAGGCAGTTGAGAAGTTAGTAAATTAAAAGAAAAGAAATAAAAAAAAAATTGATAGCCTCCTTAGTTCAACTTTATAGGAACTAATTTTATTTAAAATTCGCCTTTTAATTTTTTTTTCCACATCATTTATTTTGGCATTTTAGTACACTTCTTTCTAATGCAAATTAGGTGGAAAATGCTTTCTGCTGTAACATTAAATCCCTTGACTCTGTTCATCTTTATCATGACTTTATCCTATTGAAAAAAAAAATACTCTGGGCACTACATTATTTTTTAATTATCCCATTTTCAATTTGAATGACAATCAAAAACTCAAACCTGCTGACATTAACTTCCTAATAATAAACACAAAACCTCCCCTGCCCATTATGGGTAGGGAAGTATTTCAGATCATCTGGGCAGAATTTGTTGGATGTTGTGGTCATATTTTAGTACTTGAAAAACAACAATGCAACTTGAAAAGTTAGTCATATCTTGTTCTTACACTTCCCAGAAATAACTACATAAGATATCTCTAAATAGAGGACCTAAAAATAAGTGCTGAAGCAACTGAGTTACTGTCTAGAGTAGAATGCCTTAAAATCAAGCCCCTCAACACACACACTGACCCTTAAAACACAGAATACTGCTAATTTTTAAGGATTAGAGGACAGATGTGTAATAGAAAAATCTGTATTTCCTTCAGAAATAATATTTGTATGTATATTTATAGGTGTTTGACAGGAACGAGAAAATTAAAGTGTCTCAATTAATTAAACAGTGTTTATCAACATCTATGTCATACCCTTAATAAATATTAATTTATTACCTAAAAGTTTGGTCATGATTTTCAGATTTTGACAGTCATAAAGAAATAACATTTAAAAACCCCAATCTTGTGTAAAACTCTGCTTCCTAAACCTGTCCATTTACAAGCCCAAGGGCTGCAATATATTTCACACCTGGGTAATAAAGATTTTATTATGCAAGTGCCTGTTTATTAATCACCAGGCTGAAAATATAGATCACAATAGTCATAAAAGCATAAAAAAGCTTTCAGATGAATTTGGGTTTTTGTTATATCCTACCATTTGTCATTTTTGTAACCGAATTTCAACAATAACAAAAATAAGGTGGAGTTTTATCATGATTAAATGTGTTAATAAAGTCATTATCATAAAAAAAGTTCCCCCTCTTTTCCCTATTAAAACTGGTAACAATTCCTTTCGTGGGGAAATCAACTGAACCCGCAGCAGTTTCATGGAGTGGCTGTAGAACAACCCCAAGCATTAATCACATGCTTTACTCTGGTTAAATGTTGGAACCATCGTTTAGAGCTCAGAGATGAACACACACTGTGTAGAGCATCTGTAAGAATTAATCCTTCCATTTATTTATTTATTTTTAACCGAGCACCGGCAAACGCTGCGGATGCAGCCTCCGTAACACGGCGATTTTGAGATGATGGAGTTTGTCACTGAGGTTCTTTTGCTATTTGCACCTAATTAATTAGTAATAGATGTGGAAGCAGCATTCTGACCTAGTTATAAATCTCCATGGGTGCGTGTGTATTTATAGAATTCCTCTTTGGACTAGTTCATTAGACAGTTGTGCAATAAATGAACTTTAAGTGATTTAGCGGTGTTGGTTTCTTGTCAACTTTCATGAACACCTCTGCTGAGCAGAAATATTTATAACACAAGCACCAAAAGTTAAGTACAACTATCCTCTTCACGTGTCCTGGCTTTAAATTTCACACACTTTATTGACATTTTGAACTTGCAGCTCAATATGCTATCTAGTGAACTTTTACCTCTGATGAGACTGCTATTGATCAACATCTAAAGCTATTCTGATCTTGGAAAAAAGTCTGTTTGTTTTCTATTTACTTATTTATTTCTCCTTCTTTAAGGCATATAAAATTCTTTCATACTGTCTGATGCACCAACAGCAAATATGCAAACTTTACACTGTCTTTCATTGTGCTTTTCTTCTTTTTTACTCCCAATTATCTGTTAACAGGTCTGGTTTTATTTTTTTTAGTGGTAAAAATATTCTGAAAGAGAAGCTGTGTAATTAAGGACTAAAAATCAAAGTGCTGTCTAAAGTTGTGGGCAAGCACTGCAAGTAGTGGTGCTCTCTAGATGAAGACCTTAGAGAGTAATGCATATGCAAATAATATCAGCTTACTGAACACCTTGAAAGCTCATCAGGAGATATTTGGGGAAATGAAGAATATTCAAAGACAAAGTAGCACAAGCCCCTGAGTTATATGCCATCTCCCAATAGGCTAAACTGGCAATTAGGACATTTCATAAGAAGAGGAAGGAAAATAAGCCAAAAAATAATATCAATAAAATAAAAACAAAACCCAAACAAAAAAAAACCCAAGAAATTAAACTAATAATAGAAATAAACTATACCAAAGCCAGACAGAAATGCAGCAGATAGTTGCTCACACTGAGATGTTGCAAACAGTAAGTTAAAGCCAGCTTGTCTCTACTGACACTCAAGGACTACCAGCAGCCAAGGACATTTAAAACTTCCAAACACCTGCAATCTACAGTTACTTTGCTGCGAATGCTTATTGCTGATAAACTCAGTGAAAGAACATTTCCCCTCAGTTGCTCCATTCCACTGGTAGTAATCAAAAGCTATTTTACACCTTCTTCTTCCAAATCCCCTTACTCTGAAATCACCACACCGTTGCACTGGGTGGGAAATGATACCTTGAGCAGCCCAAATCCTTTTATTAATCTGTTTTGACCAATTCTGATTCTTCAGACATTGAGTAGTAACATGCACAATGGAGATGCAGAACATCCAAAGCAAACAGAAGCTCCTAATACATTAACTCAACAGGTTATGAACTGAGAAACTACAGAGGAACTGAGAAATCCTGCCACTTAGAACCTCAAAAATGAACGTTGATTTTTTAATAGGAACCTCTGTTTCTGATAACTTTTAGTTACAGATAAATAACAGACTGACATAAGTAAAAAATACTACCTTAGGAGATTCATATAAAAATAATAAATATTGAGAGCAAACCCCCAGAACTAAGTTTCTCCCTATCTTTTGGCTATCAGACTGATTTGTCATAGAATGTATTGGGTTGGAAGGGACCTCTAAGCCTGCAGGACAAAGCTACTGAATTGGCAGCCAATTCTATGAGAAAATAAAGAAATATTTTATGTTCACTTATTTTTTGTGGCAGGCTCTCTCTTGCCATTTTATAAAGATGTACTGCTGCTTCTGAGTATTCTGAGGTCACTGGCATTCTGGATGGAGCAAGCACCTCACAAAATACATTTGAAGTTCTTCTTTATTAGAAGATGAGTCTGGGGTGAAAGTACTGACCTTCATATACAAAACACCCTATTTCTGTACTAGTTTTTTGCCTGAATTGTTTCAAAGTCATGCCTCTGTCTCTCTGGAGAGCATCATAACCACTGGACAGAATACGTGCCGGATGGATGTATTTAGCTGGCATTTGCCTACACCACTCTGTGTAAGGGATTTGGAGATCTGCTACCTCACAGGCAAAGAGAGATGGTCTAATTTAGGAACTACATCACTCACCTGGAGGGCTTCTGGTCCCAGAGATGTAATGTGAAATATATAATCAGTGCAATTAAGGCACAATCCCCAAGAAAGGAGAGAGTAAAATTTAACCTTCATCACAGCGAGAAGGGAACTACACAAGTTTCCTTTCCACTCAGCACCAGCCTGCAGGACAAAGCTACTGCATGGGAGAGGAGTTTTCAGCACGAGCTGCAGGATCAACAGTGCATTTTTAAAACAGGACAGAACCATGACAAAACACCCTCAAAAAGCAGAATATTTTTATCCAGGAACCTGGAAGAATACAAACAGAAGCATCCAGAGGACTCAGATGTTTCTAGGGTCAAGCTAACTACAAAGTCCTGGTGCTCTCCTCTTCATTGCAGATGCCATTGTAATGCCACTCCATCTCTTTCTGGAGGTGGTCCTAACTGTACTTGATGTTTCACAGCTTGAACACTCACTTTTTTTCCTCTAATAGATTTACACCTAAAACATAATGATTCATTTAGTGTAGATATTTTAAACACCCAGAAACTTAAACATTTAGATACACAGCTCTACTTCTAGAACTTTGCTTTCTGATTTATCTAAGCACCCAACTGCCTTTAAGCACAGACTTTGCTTCAGTGCTGTACAGCCAACTGCTGAAGTCTCACAGAAGCCAGCAGAAGCTCTAAACTTGCCCAGATAGTTTATGGAATGGGTTTGAGATGATATACTTGCTCTAGTTCTTGGCAAAATTAGCAACTCCTAATAATTACTGCCTTGGTGTTCCGAGTAGCAGTGCTTACTGTGCTCAGGGGGGTGAGCAGTGCTTACTGTGCTCCCCCCTTATCTCAGGGATGAACTCTCAAAGGAAAGATTTTTTTTTCTTTTTCCTTTTTTAGTCTAAATGCTCCACATCAGGACTCTTCAATTTGCTCAAGCTTGATTTGAATGGTGAAAAAAAAAATTAAATGGGTTCCTACATAATGAACCTGTTCTTTGGCATATTGAGCCATCATACTGAGGTTTTATGCACGTTAATCCAACACACTTTTTAGATGAAGTAACCTTTTATTTGCAAATTGCATTAACCAAATACTTTAATAAAGGTAGACCACGAAATAACATTAGAAAATAAATTAGTTGGTCATTCTCAGCTTTTGACACCTGGTTTTACCCTTTCCTTCTTTGATCTATTATAATTTACCTAATAAGCCAAGCTCACAGAGTATTTTTTTTTAAGAAACATTAGACATTTCAAGTTTTACATTATTTTACATCTAGCTTTTGCTAGCTAGGGAGCTCATTAGCAGTTAGTTCTTGTGGTGAATAAAATGCCACCTGAGAGTATAAGAACTCCCTAATTCACAAGTTCACATTCTTTTAAGAGGTCGCTTAACCTTTAAGTCAACTGCAGCATATTAAAATTAAGCTGTTTTCAGAAGATAACAGATTATTCAGTTGTATTGGAATTTCCAGGTTATGCAGTTGCATTGGAATGTAACTGCTCAAAATATTGCCTGGCATGAAATTCCAATAGTGAGAAAGTCTCTGCAACTGCTTCAAAACAGAAGGGTTAAATTTGTTTTGAATGAGATGCAATCTTTGAAGGGAAATACTTCATCATTGTTTTGACTACTATAATGCAAATAATCAGCATAATATCTGGAATTAATAATGGTATCCTAGACAGCAAAAGAAATGAGTAGGAATTGCTTTTGTTTTTAAATTCACAAATGTAATTTGTGGAAGGTGGCAGACTGACAAGCCTGGGAACTTAACAGCACAACAGCTAATGGAACTGCAAGTTCCCTAAACCACTGAATACATCTTGGTGAAAAATTCTTTGGCAGAGTAAAAATCCCAAGGTTTGAAGTGTTCCTACAAGTTGGAAATGATTGATAATACTGATCCTGAGTTGTTCACAGAAACATTTGGCAAATGTTTGCTTTTAATGTGCAAATTCCTGTCTATGAAAAAAAAAGTGTATGCCAGGTACTTGAGTTCATTTGCATGCTAGGAAGTTTTGCATGATGGAAAAAGTTCCTTCTATTTCCCTGACTGGTCTTCTGAAATCCAAATTCAAGAGAAGTCTTTTTCATTGTCAAAAATAGGGTCACTACAGATTAGCTGAGCTCTTACTCCTGCTAAGTATTTTGCCTAATCCTCATACTAAAGAAAAGAGACACAGTATCCTGGTAAATCTGAAAACTACTTGACTGTATAGGGTTTGGGTTTTTTGAGTTCTTTTAAGACAGCTCATGATTACTCAGAAGTTTTAGAAAATGAAGTTGCATTCTCACATCATTTATCTTCCTAGTGAAGTAGAACTCTAGGCTAAAAGTTTCTCATTTATAATTGAAATAAAACCTAAGCTATTGACAAAAACATTAAAAGCTAACTTAATTTCTGAATCACTTTTCATTCATTGTATAAATATAAATATTCTTTCAATGCTTTAATTGCATCAGTTAAAACACTGCTTCAGTGAAGCACTTATTGATGGTGATCAACTATTTTGTGCTGTATTTCTTCTCCAAAAAAGCTGATCTAGCACAGCAACAGAAGTGAACATTTTTTCCTAAGCATAGTGAGAATGTCTTAGTTCATGTTGTCTAAAAGTTTCTCATTTATAATTGAAATAAAACCTAAGCTATTGACAGTAGCATTAAAAGCTTACTTAATTTCTGAATCTTTTTCATTCATTGTACTTCAATAATAAATGTTAAGGTCTGTCATAAGCTTCGTAAGACAAATTTGATCTCAGACTTTCAAGTAGAAAAACACCCATCATTTCAGTTTCATGGCTCCCTTCAGAATAAAATCAACTTTCTGATATAAAAAGATAATCAAATATTATTTATTCTACCTGATAATGTTTAAAAAAATATTTACAAAGTTCTTTTTAAAAGAAATCTTTTTTTTTTTCTTTTTTTTTCCCCCACTAAAACATTCTTTTACTTAGAAAAACTTTGCTCCATCCATGTACTTGAAAGCAGAGGGAAGTGCTGGGCTTGGCATTATTATACCAAATGGAGTAACTAAACTGAACCAAGTTACTGCAGAATGAGAGCATAGATATAAATAAAATCATTTCTCACTAGTGAATACCTACATTTAGGGCATATTAGCAGAGATTACTTGGTTCATACCTCAGAATGGCCTTAGAGCACATAAATTGCATCTAGTTTAGATGAGACAGGATGAGAAGATGTGCTCTAAGAGCTGAGTTAATACACTTGAACTGCCACTGGATGATCAGTCCAAAGAGCAGATTAAAGGAAGAACTAGATCAAAGTGAAATCCCTGAAAAAAACACCAACTATGGATGTTTCTCACCAAAAAGTTGTTCTGGACCAGTCACTCTTCCTGTAATAGCCACAGAAGTCATAGGGACACAGCGCAGAGGATGCTCATGTATCAGTGAGTGGGGCACCTATTACTCATCACTACAAGAGCAGACAAACCACTGGCTCACCTGTAATGCTGCTCTCTGCATGCATGAAATCTTCCTACGACTTCCCAGACACCATCCAGCATGGAGAACAAAGTGTACAAGGCAAGTGCACAGCCACATGAGCTCTACTTGTTGCTTTGTGCTCACTAAGAGCATTTCACTACTACTAGAAGACTTGCTAACATCAGCTGAGGACAAGTTCTTCACTACTATTTCCCCAGTTAGCTGCAGAAAACTAAGTTTGCTCTTCTGGGCATCAGTCTTCTCTGACTTCTTACTGGCACACTCCTGCTGCTCAGCCACCATTCTTTGCCCACTGTGCACCAAGCTGACTAATTTTTATTATTTTAATATGAAAGCAATTATGACAAATTCATTTACATATTGGAAGTGTAAGGTATTTATCTGATTATTTTTGACATGATATTTTCCCTGTATTTAGCTTTAAGAGTCTGTGTTTAAAATCAGTCACCTCAAGAATCCTGAGAGTTCTGAGCCCTCTTAGATGACTCCAACATTCAACTTCAATTTTCAATATTTTCATGGCTTGGGAGAGTATTTTGTCCTGACTGCCATGAGTGAAAGTGGTCATACCTATCTTAACTTGCTTTCTCAGGCATCCTTGGTAGGTTATCTGTACACGCCAAGTTTCTTTCTGTGTGGTGCACACCCTTTTTCTCTGTAGGATGTCAGTGATTGTTCTTTTCATCCATGTCAACAGTAGCCTCCTGGATCTCAAAGTTAGCACTTGGCTCTGTTGTAAGCAGTGAAAGGTTCACTGTGTTGTCCTGGGAACCTGAGGAAGCTGATGACATTCTGGTCCTGGCAGGTAATTTTGTGTACAGTAGTTCCTAGACCCTTGAGGTCAGAAGCTTCCTAATTGGGCAAAGGTCTAGCACACTTTATTTTTGTTTTAGGGCATCTCAGTTACCTTCAGTGACTTGAAAATAAGCTGTTATATGATCAAACCAGAAAGTAACATGATTGAATTGTAAGAAAAACAAAGAACAGTAAACACAACCCACAAAACCATTGAGCTGGAATTACTAAATGCTCTCTCCCAAGAAGGATAACATTCACCACAACACAAGTTAAACTTAAAAGTGATATTATGTACCCTAAAACAAATTGTGAGGGTTTTTTTTCTGGATGGTGCATAAATATAAGTTCTCCATTTCAATAAGGTGGGCACAGATCTCAACTAATGCCATTTTTAAGTCCCATGGCAAAAGCACCATGGCAAAAGTCAACTCTATAGAAAAGCTATAGGGAGAAACACAATAATATATTTTTGTTGTTGTTATTTTTGCTTTAATATTAAAGGATTAAAGGATTTCAACCAGTGCTGGCAGATTTCCAAGCTTCCCTGACATTGTGCAATCAAAAATTACTCTTTTTCCATATCATCCTTACAACAGACAAATACATTCCTAGTCCTGAGTGCAGGGTGCAGCAAATCCTACACTACCACTGTGAATTATTAGGCAGGTTTCTGAGGTCAGGTCAATTTATAGAATCATGGGATGGTTTAGGCTGGAAGGGACCTCTTGAGGTCATCTGGTCCAACCTCCCTACACAAGTAGGGACATATACTCCATGACAAATAAACTGTCTTTCTGTAGAGAAATGTTATGGGGAGAATGAGAAAGAATCAGTTATAGTGAAGCTAAAGATACATATTTATGAGGCTCTATCAGTAGTCATGATTCCCTTGATGTGGGAAAGGCCACATAAACTGTTTCAGAGAAGAGACTTCAGAGAGGCTCTCCTTGACTTGACCAAGGTCTGGTATTGAACACCAGGAGGTTTATTTGCTCTGAGAACACAGCCAGTGCTGTCACACACACTCCTCCACTGTGAAAGGCACAGGGTTTTTTCAGGTGCATAAGACATCTTTTTGCTACACTGCCCTGTATAGAATTTCCTGCTGCTGGGGATATTTCATCAGTTGGAGATATAATGGAGGTGGATCAAAAGCGCTGATGTTTCCATGCTATAGGAAAAGAGAGAAGGCAGGAATTTACTCTGCCTTAGCATATGACCCAGCTGAAAGGCATGGGAGGTTGGTAACACACCACTAGGTGTTCAAAATGAATAAAAGCAAACTAGAACTTTTTGATAGACTCATTCAGTTTGGAAACAACCTTTAAGTCCAACTGTCTACTAAATATTACCATGCCCACATTTTCCTTTTTGAAGCTGAGTCTCTAAATTCAGCCAAAGGTTTGCACACTACTTTATATTTCCCTAGCTAGACCCATGAACACAGCACTGTATTTTAAATCTATTATTAACAATAGTTAGATTGCCTAGATATATCTTCATAACCTTGAAAGAGAAAACCCTTTATTTCAAAAAAAGCTTAATTGATTTTTCACTTTTCTGTAGATAAATGTTTCACCACAATCTCAATACATCCCCTATTACAAGTCACTCTCTATACATCACATATTGTTGTTACTCTCCTTCAGTTCCAAGTATATTAATAACCACTGGCACACTAACAAGGGGTGCTTGCACAAAGCTCATTTTACTGCTATCAACACACATGTAAAGTCAGGTGAAACTGTCCGGGCTGTTAGTTAGGACAACTGCTGAACACCAAATCTCTTCCACTCGTATGAAATGTAAGCTGGCAAGACTACAGCTATGAACTTTGGAGAAGGCTCCTGTTTTCCTCAGTGGAGAAAACCATCAGGTATGAAACAGTGACTCTTGCTGGGAGGCTTAGCTGGAATTGCAGGCATGTCTAGGAATGCAGACATCTGGAAATCTGAGGATGCTCTAGATGGGGCTGACACCACTGTCCTTAAGCCACACAAGGTCAGGCTGTTATTATACTTGAGCATAATGCTCTTAAAACTTACCTTTCAGGTGATCATATTTTCCTCATTATTGCTTCTGCAAACTACTAGTTAATGGCTTTTGAGATAGAGCTTATTTATTCTCCCTCACTTTCCTCCTAGAAACTCAGCAAGAATTGACTTCAGTGGGAAATACATGTGCTTAGCTGCCTGAATCACTGCTTGTGCAACATGGTCACGATACCAAATCACTGCTGTGGAACAGATCACGATGCCACAGGTTTTCCCAGAGATATAAGCAAGAGTGAGGCAAGACAGGGGAATGGAGAATCCGACCCTTTTACAAGATCTGTACTACTCACTGTGTGCTCTTTAAAGTGACTGGTATGTTCTCATTCCCCATACAACCTTTCTAACTAAGAAGCAGTTACTAGCATGGAAATATTCTGTTCGCCTTCATACACTATCTCTCTAAGTCAGTAATTATCACTAAGGACTATTTTTTCTGTCTGAAGATGAAATACACAAGTTACCATTGCTCTGAAAATGATGCTTCCCAAGGAAGCATAATAAACTTTACATCACATTCTCTTCTGTCAGCTTCCCAATGTTTGGAGCTGAGACTGAAATCCTGAGGGTGAAATGCAAGCCCATGTAGAAAAAAAGTAAATAAAAAGAATACAGAATAGATGTGTTAAAGGAATATTAATTCTCACTTGCTTTGAAAAAATTAATGATCCGCTGATCCTGCTTTAAAAGATTTGCAGCGAAAGACCTGTGCACTTGTCATGTGTCTGATCCAAAGTGCACGCAGGAAAACTGGAGATTGACTGCTTTGAATGCACTGGGGGTCAGGCCATTAGTTTGTCTCCAGCATGACTGCTCTCTGCACGAGCAAATGGGCAGTGCAGGGTGGACAACATCTGACATCTATCACTCCCTGATTCCATTGACAGGAAAATACCATTCAAGGATTTCTGTTCATTGGTTTCTCTGCCACTAATTTTCTAGTGGATTTTAGGGAGACAGATAAACTGAACAGGTCTGATTTCAGTTTACATACACTCCTGTCTTTTTTTCCCACCCCTGTCTTTAGAGTTTATAAAACATTCTGTAATCCTGGATGGGAAAATGCTATTCAAGTACAAAGGAGAATACTGGTTTTGCTCAGGTGGGATTTGTGAGCTTGTGCATTTATAGTCCTAATGTCAGCAGTTCATTTCTTCCCTGTGAAGACAACATTCTAAGAACTTTTGATATGCAGGTGTTTGACATTCAATATACATTTCTTCTTTGGTCAAAGAAGAATCTCTCTTCAGTTCCCCAGTTTAGCCTTTGCTTTTAAAAGCCTAGGTTAATACAGCATCCCCAGTATCCTTCTAAAGAAGATAACAAAGCATCTGTCCCCAGAGTAGTCTAATGATCACCTAAAAACATCAACTGACTTTTCTTTTTGTCTTTCACTTGTCAAAAAGCTTCTCTCCAGTGAGTTTTCTAATTCACACACACAATATAATTTACAATATCAGTAAATTAAAAAAATAAAATAAAATATCTAAGTATGCTCTAAATTGGAGAGGCATGGATTTGGTGACTGGACTACTCAGTGGATAAGGAATTGGCCACACTCAAAGAGTTGCCACTAATGGTTCAATGTCTGAGTGGACACCAGTGAGAAGTGGTGTTCCTGAGGGGTTGTACTGGGACTGTCACTGTTTAACATCTTTGTCAGTGCCAGGGACAGTGGGACTGAGGCACCCTCGGCAATTTGCTGATGACACCAAGCTGCGTGGTGTGGCTGAAGTGCTGGAGGGAAAGGATCCATCCAGATGCACCTTGACAGGCGTGAGAGGTGGGCCCATGCCAACCTCATGAACTTCCACAAGATGAGGTGCAAGGTCCTGCACCCAGGTCACAGCCATTCCAAGGTGAGGAGCTGACTGAGAGCAGATGTGGGGGTACTGGTGGATGAAAATAGGAATATGAGCCATCCTTGTGCGCTCACAGCCCAAAAAGCCAATCACAACCCAGACAGCATCAAAAGAAGTGTGACCAGCATGTCAAGAGTTCAATCCAAACCATTCTATGATCCAATCTGCTCTAATTTGAGGATTAAGTTAGATCCTTTCTAATAAAGTGGAAGCCACTGGAAGCCACTGCAACTACTGGTTTCCAGAGAGCAGTATCTTGATTTTCAAAGAAGCACAAGTAATATTCCCAATTTCATTCTACTCTTGGAAATTCCCTATTCTATGCTGAGGGGTCCCAACAACCTTGCCTGAATCTAGTGCAGTTGGAATATGCTTTTCCAAGGATATCACATCTGCCACTGTGACCTCCTTTAAACAACACCAGTCCCTGGTCCAGGTCTGTTTGCACCATGCAAAATCCTTGGTGAAGGAAGACTCTGCAGTCATTCCTCTCCAGTCTGACCCTAAAACATCTTCACTTACTTCCTTGTAACTCAAATTTCCTGAATGGCTTTGGATTTGTTGAGGTTTTTGTTGTTGGTTAGTTTGGGGTTTGTTTTCCGGTTGGTTGGGTTATTTAAAATGTGGAATTTAGCCCAATACAAATCTAAACTTCATAAAATAAGCTCAGCTTATTCTGCTGTGGTTTATTTCTGAGGGTTTCCACCATGGCATAAAACCAGTACACATTTCCTCTGCTACAAACACGTGTAAAATGAACGCATGGTACCTGAGAAGACAAGATTATGATCTTGAATTGTCAGCAAAGTAGATTTATACTGTTGGATTTAGCAGATTGTAATAATACTAGCTATGGTAATAATGCACTTCATTGTTCTGACTCCTTCCTCCACGATGAGGCACCACAGGTAGAGCTGGAAATTTCTAACAGTGCTTGGCCAAGCAACAACATCGACGTTGAGCGTGCAAAGGAGGCTCCCTCTCTGTTGTTTTTTTTTAATTAAAAAAGAAATCTACCTGTGCCTTGATTACCTTATAGGCTACAGGGGTTACATCAGCATGAAGTATTGTGAGCAGAGTCATGGCTAGTGAATGAATCAGCTTGAAGAGGTTTTTGGAATCCATCTCAAGGACACTCATTTCCCCAAGGATACGAGTGCCAGTAAAGCTTACTGTTATTTTTCTCAGAATATTTGATGCATAATAATGCTCATGTCAGGTTTCATAAAGGAAATAAGCAAATAGATAAATAGATAAATACGGCTGTTGTCATATGACTAAAGGTCCCAAATACTTGGGGTTATGAATTAAGATAACAATGTTAGGTGACCCAATACAATGCTGTGCGCTGAGGAACGGAATGAAGCAGGGATTGCTAAAAATAAGTTGTCTAGGGTTTTTCTGGAAGTCAAAAGTCAGGACAGCTTACAGTCCTAGCATATTTCTCTTCGACAAATTAAAATGGGGTTCCTTAGGATCAGCTATAGCTTTCTGAGAAGGAGGACCTGCAATGCAGGAACTTTACTTGACATAAAGTGTAATGTTTGAACTGATTTAGAGTAAGAAAACTTGCTCCGAAAGTGCTGCCAAAAGCACCTCAGTTGGCATCACTTTCAGATGGGACTTTTCTCAAACCTTCCTGGTGCCACAGATTTCAGGTTCATGACCCAGCTGCCTGGGATGGTTTTCAGAACAGAAAGGAGGTGAAAACCTTTTCAAATTCTAGAATGTGATTCTTTAGCAGAATTGTAATGTTAGTGACCAAGACCAAAATGCAGATCTTGATAGGTATTTTTTTTCCTTCTTCCTCATCTGGAGGCATTTAAATTCTCTAACTGTACAAAATTCTACATTACATTTGTTAACTTTACTTCTGCCATAAAGTACAACCCCAAAATGGGTGGAAAACACTGCTTTGCAAACTTCCTACTCGCCAGACTGTCATCAGCTAACCTCAAGCATGTTTACTCTCTTCTCTCCACTTACATCTTTCCTGAATCAAAACATACTGGTCAAACGACCACAGGAACACAAAACTCCTGCTGTTGAGAAGCCCTCTTGACCACAACTACATTGAAAACAACAACAACAAATCACAGACAGACATCAAAACCTAAGCATTTCTGTGGTTATTTTAGCTATAAGAACATCTGCCACAGCAACAATCCAAAACCATCAGGCACTACTAAAACAGATGTAGAAGGACTCCTCCACCCCCTGCCCTGCAACAGCTTTATAGTCAGATGATAGAATAGGTAGCTGCTGTGGACCTGAGTTCATAACCCTCCCTGTTTCAGTCTGCCAAAGGGATTTAAGCCCAGTTTGTCACCCTCCTGAGAGCCTGCTGTAACCATTAGGCGATAGCAAAGTCCGAGGTAAATCTTTCATTCCCTCCAGCTGACACTATTCCATTTGGTATAAATAATTAAGTGAAGAAGGACGTGAATCTGACTTTCCCACATGATTGCTCTAACCACCAGCCTACAGAGTCAAACTCTCCTCCCTTCTTTTTCCCCCGGCTTAATTAATATTTAATTGTTTACACAAAGTGAAACAGGTTTAATAAGAGGGAAAAAAATCCGAGAGATAGATTTCCCACTAAGCCAATCCTTGGGACAGCTTCCTGGGAAATCTACCACTAACTCCCAGTTTCAAATAAGGGTCTCAAGCCTTCCTGTGGGTGTAAGAAGGGGTAAGAAGGGGTAAGAACCCCTTCTAATTTTTCAAGATGAAGCATCACTCCTAAACACTCGTTAGATTTCTTTGTGAGAAATGAGTAGTGTGACTTGGGCATCAAGCTGCAGGAGATGGCCATCACTTGCAAATCCTAGCTGGAAGAAAGGGGATTACAGGCTCATGGCTGAGCATCATGTCTATTTTTATCAGTTCCTATCACTCCTCTTGCCTGGTTTGCCGTTCAGCTCCTTGCCTTCCGCGTACCTTATCTTCAGCCACCTAATGCAGCGTGGGCTCATAAAGCATGCAGACACTGAAGCCAGAGTGCTTGAATCTGTAAGGTGGGGTGATGCTCATGAGGCACAGAAACAGGGCAGCTGAAACTGCTTGTGATTTAGAAATCACTCTTCAATAGATTTTCGCTGAAAACTCCTTTGAATTTTCATTTCTGAAATTAGGTTTGAATTGTGGGGCAGGGGGCAGTACCCGTGGGAGTAAAACTGGTTTATGGGATATTTTACAATTCAGATGGATTGTTCTGTGGGACACTTTAGCAGAGCTGCTACTGTCAGCTGTTCAGGAGTGGATGTTTTTGAGATGTGGAAAACAAACCCCTGCAAGCTTGCAAACACTTTGTTGTTTGCCCCTTAGGCACATCTGGCAGAGAGGCTGCTGCCGCTGACACGAACTCTCAGGTCTGATCTCACTGCTCCCAGGATGAAACAGTTAGGGAAATCTGATGTGAGGGATCAGGAGTCAGCTTGAAGTAGGAGAAATTGTCTTTTTTTGTTTGTTTTGTTTTGTTTTCTTCTGTGAAATGTTTCTATGAAGTGAAACCAGAAAATGTAACTGCACAGGGAGGATGATATTTTTTTACAGCAGGGACCAGTGAGCTGTCTTCCCCCTCCCACCATGTTCATCCTTTACTTTTCTCTTGACAACATCTGCAAATATGTCAGCTAAGCTCACAAAGTAGCACACAGAAGGCTCAGAAAGTTCAAAAGAGACCACACAAGTCTTTTGTGTTAATATTCACATGATTAATTTTCTTCAAGCTATATCCTAAATCTTCCTTTGCATACACTCTCTTCCCATTCTTTCCCCAAGCCAAAAGGCACACAATAACTCAGGTGTTTAAAATACAGAAAGAAAAGTGTCTAGTGTCATTTACACAATCTGGAAGGACTACTGGCCCTGTGAAGAGAGAGGAAGAGAAAGAAAGATGAGAAAGAAAGAGTGAAAGAGGGAGAGAGAGAGAAAGAAAAAGAGAGAGAAAGAGAGGGAGAGAGAAAGAAAAGGAAAAAGAAAAGGAAAAGGAGTACAAAAGGACACATACTGTGAGACTTAATCTAACTGATGCTTTTTGTTCAAATCTGGCCATCAGTTAGTTCAGACACACATGCTCTGTTGCAAATCCTAATCCAGTTATTTAGGCAGTCTTAGTTTCAACCCCACCCTGGACCTTGGTCCACTTTTCCACAATCTCCCTCAAATTCTTATATAGTTTTGACTGTACAAAATAATCCAAACCCCAAGATAACACTAAATATTACTTCTGTATGAAGAATTCTTGCTCAGTCCTATCAGACCTTCTGTACTGAAAGAGCCCAATTTACTTTTCACATAACTCCTGCAGACTTTATGTCAATTAAATGCTGTTTTCTTCTTGTGAGAGTTTCCTCTAAAGTGAGATCACTCTAGTCTTGTCCAATAAATCATTCTTCATTTCAGGTGTTCTGAGGTCATATCCTCAAAGTCGGTCTCAATCTATTCTGTCATTTTACCTACAAATCCTGACCAGAGCTGCCTTACTCAAGCTTTGACTCTCCCAGACTAGATCCTCAAGAATCATTCTGAGTTATTCCAAGTCTATGAAAGCTGTGCATGAGTAATTTGCTGACAGCTCCATCCTTACACAAACCCTCCCACCCGATAAAAACCATCCCATTCATTCCAGTTTCAAAGCAGCTTTCTGGCAATCTAGGGAGCAGAGCCCCCAGATTTTCTTCTCTAGCAAGTTCCTAACGTCTCAGTGCATTTTGGTTTGGTTGTCTAAAAACTCATTCTTAAGAAGAGAATTGGGCCTTCAGTGAAGCAGAAAGATGCTTCGCTTGACATGTCCATTCACCCCAAAACTGGAGGAAGGTGCCTGCATCTCTTGCAGATCTGCCAGGTTTAGCTGTAGGTGTTCTGTAAAACCCTGTTTCACCTCACCTGCTTTGCTTTCCTATGAAACAGAAAGCTTTAGGAACAAAAGAAGCCATTCTTCTTGTAACTCTTGTCTTAAATACCATCTTATTTTGTCTCCCTTTTTTAGACCTCTGGCAGAAGCCAGAGATTTTCTTGAACATTTTCAGCACTTCCCCTGAACATCCCCGTGCTCCCAACACCACAGGGCCACTGGTGGTGGGTCTGAAATACAGCCAGGACTAAGTTAGCTGCTCATAATGCTTTCAGAAAGAGTTTTTTTGCCCCTTTTCAGGCTCCATTTCTCTATGGTTAATCAAGACCTCAACTCTCTGTCTACAGACACCTCAATGGTACGAGCTGATTTAGCAGTCACAGTTGAGGCTCATTTTATGGACACAGCCTGTCCTACAGAGCCTGCTCCTACAGAGTCATGGGCTAATTAATCCTACACAACTTATCAGATCTTTCAGTAATTATTACATGCAATTACAGAAATATAGCAAGGAAATATTAATTAATTCTAAGAAAACTCATTTAGATATTTAGAAAAATAAAAGCAGATAACTCCTTTTCAAATAAATAGAAAAGAAACAATAATAATAAAAATAAATAATAAATAAAAGCAGATAACAGGTTCCTGAATCAAAATAAATAGGATTTTTTTTGTCGGGGTAAGAGGAACAACACTGAGTAACAGAAAAATGTCAGTAACTCTGGCAGCCTTCCACCAGCATTGAGGAAACAAGAAGTAATTCATTTCACAGTGCTTCTTTCCTCTCACACTTTCTGTATCTTCCTCTTCTCACCTCAGCCCCCACATCAATCTCTTGCCTTTCAGCACTCTACACACACACTCTCTACATTCCTTCAGGGCAGCGCGCAATTCCCTTACCTGTTTTGACAAGAAATGCACATTAAGTCACATGCCAGAGGCCATGGCTACACGAAAGTCACAGGTCAATAAAGATCACTTACATTTCCTATGAGCTTTTTCATCTTTTTTTTTTCCCTCCAGGAGCCAGGGCCGGAGAAAGGAAAGAAAGAAATGTCAAGGGCCCCTTTGTCAAGTGCTTAAGAAAAAAAAATCCCCCCAAACTCACTATTGGATGCCCCCCTCAACCTCTTCTTACCTAGCCTTAAGGAAAGTGGCCTTTTTCTCTTGGCCTCCTTCACCTTGAAGGAGCTCTTCATCCATTCAAGAACTTGGTCACTGACTTATCTCTCTCCCTTGATGATGTACAAGAAAGTAGAAGGGATTAGTCAGGATTCTTTTAAAACTGTCTTTTACAAGGAAGCCAATAAAATGATCTACATTGTATCACAGTTCAACACATCTGACATCTGTTCTGTAATAAAATTCATTTCATACATATGCTTCTTCAAGCTCATACATATGCTCCCCACAAGCATCCCCCAGCTGCTCTTCAGAGACATTTTGGTTACGTGTCTATCGTACCACGCTAGATGTATCTGAGTAGGTATCCTCTCTCTTCTCTTTAGTAACTACTCTGAGCAACTATGCTTGATAAAGATAGTACATAAATGACACTTGCTTGAATATCTCAAGAATTTGCTCATTTCTGGGAACACAAGAGGGTGCATCTTGGTGATTGTGCTGAACTGGATCAGCAGTACATTTCTGAAGCTGTCTTCCCAGCTTTCCCTGCTAGCTGTCATGTTTTTTCCCCTTCTGAAGGCGTTTCAGAACACATGACCTGGATTTCTCCAAGAAGAAACTGCAGCAGAAGATACACTGCAGGAACATCCCTAATGCATCTGCAGATGAACACAGAGGTAGTGAAGATACCCAAGTGTATACAGAATGAATGTCCACAGTAGCAGTTTTGCTCTATACATCTTCTCCTATTAATTCATGCTATTTGTTCATGGAAACACTTTTATATTTGCTCTTATGGACATTTTTTTTCTCTCATTCTCATAACATGCATGTAAATAAATCTAGGANAGCAGAAGACACACTGCAGGAACATCCCTAATGCATCTGCAGATGAACACAGAGGTAGTGAAGATACCCAAGTGTATACAGAATGAATGTCCACAGTAGCAGTTTTGCTCTATACATCTTCTCCTATTAATTCATGCTATTTGCTCATGGAAACACTTTTATATTTGCTCTTATGGACATTTTTTTTCTCTCATTCTCATAACATGCATGTAAATAAATCTAGGATGGCTCAGTTGAACCTGGCACATGAAGGATTCACCACAATATTTCTAGAGTAAATTATTACCCAGGAAATACTGTCTCTTACTCATTGGCCCTTGATTTTATTACCCCCTGGTTTCACAGTCACGAAACCAATGATGCTATTGTGCTTGGCAGATGTCATTGCATTCCTTGATGTTAATCCACTGGAAGTTCAGTACCTCTTAGAAGCAAACTAAACCCTGGACTGGAAACCTGAGTTTCTGCCCTGCATTTTCTACAGCTTCATTACGTTTCTTTTATGAATGAAAATTGACCTCACAAAGTAAAGGTCATTTTTTCCTCTTCTATAATTCTGATATTTAAAACTCAGCAGTCCTTGTTGGTGATTAAAAAACAAAACAAAACACAACACAAAAATACCCCACAACAAAGTCCCATCTATTATAGGGTAGGTTTGGTAAGCATATCAGGCTGAGGACATGAAAAGCACCAGCAAAGTATCTAATTATCACAGATATGAATATTTAGTGAATAAAAATAGCAAGGACTGCTTACTCCACACTCCCTCACTGCCCTTCAAACTCTCAGTGTGAAATAAAGCAACTAGAAGTTAACTTGAACACTTCACACCGTACTGCAACATAAAACATTTAACATGGCTGCTACATGAAAAGATTTTCTTAGAGTTCTGCTGTGATGTCTCAGATCAGCACTTCCATCTCCATGAGAACAGGGATACGTGGCACAATCCTGCCATACCTGTTACCGTGCATCTCTTTATTAGCTGACACGTTCTCAAGGCAATTCACAAGAATTTAATTTTTCTAGTGCTGAAATTAAGACACATTTGATAGCAGAAGAAAATTGGCTGAGCTTAGAAGAGGGGGCTTCTCCTGCTGGGGATCAGAACAAGGTGAAGAGAAAGAAATCTATGATGCTGCCCAATAGTTCTTGACAGGTTCAGTAGTGATAGCAGGCGAGCGCAGCCCGAGGAGACACTACTGGGAAGCCTGCTGAAGCATTCATCCAGAGAAAATAGAACCTCTTCCAGAAAAAAATATAAAATACAATCTCCTTTTACTTTGAGCACATGTATTTTGTTGTCATTCCGGTCTGTGATCTGATAATGCAACTAAATCCATGGACAATGTACCTTCTTAGTTAATTCATTTTTAACAAGGCATTCAGAGGACATGAAAAGCTGCCATCCAGCAGTCCTGTATACCAGCAAAACAGTCAGAACTAAACAAATTCCATCGAGTCAGAGCAACACCACACTGGTGATTTGTTTCATACTGCTCCAGGAGAAAATTCTTAAAATGGAAAGATTCTTTTAATTAAACTGGTCTTAACCACCCCTTGGAATGCTGCCTTGACTTATGGCTCCTGGGATAGTTTACCAAACACAATCCCATCTCCTCAGTACCATGACTTGTTATCCCATGGCTATGTACTGCACTGCAAACTTCCTCAGATAACTGAAGTCTTGATGATTTGGAAGACAGGCTGCTGTTCCTAAGACCTTAAAATGATAATTTTTGTACGCTCCATCACTCGTAACCCCTATGCAAACAAAAATCTCTAGAGTAGCTGTTCACACAAGTTCAGTTTTGGTTTCTTGCACCATAATATAATAGTTACACCTTGTTAGAAGGACTTCTACATGCAAAGTAATTTATTTTAAAGGCCTCCTATCATTGACCCATTAGTCACACCACCTTATGAAGTTTGTGATGAGTGTTTCAAGAGAGGTGTGAAAAGAGGTCAAAGAGTGGTGAGTGATGCAGCTTATTAAGACAATTCTATTTGTATGATTTTAGAGTTCTCATTGATGCACTAGAATACTGGATATCACTCTTAAATTTACATAGTTAAAACCAGAAGTGGTAGTTGTTAAGTTTTTAATTCATAGAGGTTAAACTTTAATGGAAATATTTAAGCCCTGTGTCCGCTTTGCCAGGAACTAGGTATAAAACTGAATGAATTACATAAAATTGATCAATTTAATAACCCCTCCGAGAGGTTCACCTAAGAAGTTGCCTTTACTTACTACTCCCAGCATTGTCTTCTAATGTTTTTGATTTAAGACTGATTGGAATAGACAAAGATGTATTGAAGAACCCAAAGGGTTATACATTGCTTTAAATCAGAAATGTGTCAAACACTTGCCATCCCTTGATCCTATCATTTCATAGTTCATAAGGGATCCCTTCTGAAAAGAGTGTGTGTCCCAACTATTTGGAAATGTTCACTGACAGAACAAACTCTTTGAGGACATAAATCAAAACTACAGCTGCTCCCCTAAAAGCTGTCAGTGCTAATAGCATCAGAAATCAGATCAAGTCCTGTTGAGGGACAGTATATCCATTCCTGCATTCAAAACACACACAAATTATCAGAGAAACCTTTACTCTAAGAGTAAATGAGCGTGTTTTTGAGTAATGCAAGCATAAACCCCTAATATATTCTAAAGAGGTATGAATAAAACCTGACTGTGATTTCATCCAAGAATGGATAGAACAAACATCTAAATTTCCTCCCAAACCAGTAACCTCTGCTATGGCAAGAGCAGAGAAAGAATTTTACACCAAAGTGATAAACATGCAACTTGGGATTTCCAGGTGACAGTTTGTTTTAGCTCTCTCCCACTGTACTGTGCTTTGCTTTTCAGAAAAGGATTGGGAGAATGGAGCTGTGATTTATACTTATTTACTTTGAAGGGGGAAAAGGTAGAAGGCTAAACAGACAATGCTTAGTCTAAGGTGAAGTTTATTCTCTTTACTTTCATAGTAGAGCTCACTGCTACATTATTTTCAGTGTGAATCAATTCTTCAGCTATTTCTCAGTACTCCTGGCAACTACCACACCACTATCATGGCCCTCACACACTTGACCATTACCCATCAATTTTATTTTCCTTTTTAGCTTGTGGGATCCTATTTACACAAGAAGCAAAGATTTTGGAGGGGGGTGGGAAATCAGCTGTGATTTATATCAGCATGGAACAGGATGAGATGTGATGGATTACAGCATTCCCTTATATTCCTATTTACTTTGTCAGAGTATTATATACATAATGGATAATAAGATTATGATCATAAATATTTAAATATCAAAATCTGAACTTCAACCACGAGGAACACAGGTCCTGTGATGTGCCCAATACAAACAGTTTTATAGGATATGTTTGGATTTCTGCTCACACAGCTGCCTAGGAAGGGCTGGAGGTGCTGCACATGGACCCTGCAGTTGATTCACGTTGCACTTTAGATACAGCTCTGGATTTTGGCCACTGTCCTACATCAGAATGCCATGACACTGTTCTTAGTGAGCTCCATTGTGAAACAACTGTGTGAAGGGGAGTGCTAAACTCTTTAGTCTCTTCTCTATCACCCTCCCCCTCAGTTAGCAGAATGGCCAGATCCACATCATGGACCACAGCTGCTGCTTCCGCCTCTTCTCCCCTCCTCTCCTCTCTCAGCAGATAGCTGTTTACCTCCAGGAAGTATTTATGCCTAAGGCTGATTGCCTCTGTGCTAGAAGTAATTTTGCTTTTGTTAAGGAATCTGCTCTGCTCTTCCAAGATAAAAAAAAGGAAAAGGCATCAAACATACATTTGCAAAAAAAAAAGTCCATGATCTGTGTAGTATTTATAGCAGAGACAACTTAGCTGTAAGTTTTAGGATTAAAAAAAGAGAAATTTTTGCAGATAAATATCCTTCACACCTTTATTTGTTTAGTATTTATCAGGATATATAAAGTCAGGAGGATGAAACAGATTGTTATCCTTAGCTCTGATGTATGCTTTAGGCTCAGAATTGGCAAGTTGATAAAACAGTTCTTTCTGAACCCAGGGACTCTCTGAATCCTACCTTGTATCTTCAGGGTCACAGACCAAATGCTCATTTGTTACCCAAATGGAGATTCATTATTCTGACTGAAACAAACAGGATTACTTGTTTATCAACTCAAAAGTAATCTATTTTTTTATTTACCAATATATTACATTGCTGAGCAAAGAATTATATTTCCATTGTTTGTACGCCTCACCATTTAAGAGGATTATTATTGTAGAATAATCAACTTGCTTTAATTACCAAGAGGAGAACCACATCTTTCTATTAATTTTAGGATTTATGCCAAGTTGGAAACAGAATGTAGAACACAGAATCAGTCAGTAACTGACAGCAGCTTTGTTAACACTTCTACAAAATCTTCACTGGGGGAAAAAAAACAACCAAAAAACCCAACAAAACAAAACTAGAGGCAGAAGATTAATATATATCTTTTAATAACTCAAACAGTCTCAGCAAGCAAGGTGAACACATATCCTTGTACTCTACATACCTGAGGCATGAGATTCATAACCATGTTTTCTCGATTGCTAAGCAGCCAAAGTGACCAAATGCTTCCCTAGATCAGTGGCAGGGGGAGTGCTGCAGACCAGGGCAGGAGGACAGCCAGCAGCCCACTCAGCTTTGCCACTTTCAGCCTCCAAAAGGAGCAGATCAGCCCCCAAGCCACAGCCCTGATTAAGTTAATGCTGCTTGCCAGCACCTGCCCAAGCAATTAAGCAACCAGACTTGTCTGACTAATCCTCAACTTGCCTTCTTCAGGTGGTCATTGTGTTAGCTAGGAAAGGAGGGTCTCATCCTGCACCTGACTCAGCTCAGGGGACAAGTTTCTCTGGTAGATTCAAACTGGTGAACACATCTGCATCACCAGTTACAGGGTCAACAGTGACCAAAAGACAACTCTGAACAACGTGGACTGCAGGCAACACGAGTATTTACTCCAGTTAAAGTGTATGTTACT
Source organism: Chloroceryle aenea (assembly GCA_013399075.1). Taxonomy (NCBI): domain Eukaryota; kingdom Metazoa; phylum Chordata; class Aves; order Coraciiformes; family Cerylidae; genus Chloroceryle; species Chloroceryle aenea. The sequence goes on from VWZY01003280.1 coordinate 39,687, forward strand.
ATTGCATCTAAAAAGAGTAACTATTACTATCTCTAAGCAGAATCAAACTACTAACTCAAATGACAACACCTGATTGTATTCCTTTAAAAACATAAAAGGTAATGGGCATAAAGACTTGGAACCTTGAATAAATTGTCTTTTTTTCCCCCATTGTTCTTTCTTGGTCCAGTTGTTTTACTTAAAGCCTCCTTAATCATTAAAGATTTGGAAGGGCAAGTGGAATTGAGGATTGATGTCTGTCTTTCCATTTCAGGAGATAGATGTGGGCAATGTGCAAAAGACAGCATCTCAGGGGCTTGCTAAGATGTACTTTCAGCTATACATGAAAACCTGAATAAGTTCAGCATTTGAAAATGCTAAGAGAAATGTTTACCTCCCACTCAGAAAATGAAGAATTCAGAAGGATTTTTGTTTCATAAAAGCAGGAGGGTTTTATTTCTCAGTTACTGTTTATAAATTATTAACTGGAAGTTAAAACTGGAATTTGTTTTATGAAAGATTTTTCCTTGATCATTTCTTGTGCTCATTGATTTGTTGCTTCATGGTTGCTTGTGATTGTTGACTGCTGTCATTGATTTGTATACATGCTATATTAAGAAAGAAAAAAAGAACTGAAGCCTTTTTTTTTCTGATTAAAAAAAATAATGTAGTCTGTGATCTTTGTAAGAGATAGAGGATTAAGAATTCATAATCCAAGACCATAATTCAAATTTGATGGTGTAAACTAAGGTCACCTTTGCACTCCTGATTCAGTCTTTAAAAATATCATATTCTGGGGAAGTCTGTTTAGTAGTAATCAAGGAAACCAAAGGTGTAATGAAGAGAGCTGAACAAATAATTCACACTGAATAATTTACTCAAACCTCATTTTGAGTTCTGGAGCATCAATGAACAGATGCATGGAATTCTATTTATTCAGAAATTTTATATATATTCAGGAATATATTATATATTAGAATATATTATTTTCAACTGTGTACAGCAAAAGTTCATTAAGGGTGCCTGATTTTAAAAATCAAAGTCACAAACTACAGTTTAGTTCATAAACTCTATTATTTTTTTCTTATTCTCCCATAAACCAAGAAAACAGTGCAGCACCTGTCACTAAAAGAAGAATTCAAAAGAAAAAGAAAAAAAAAAAGCAGGATATTGAACCTCATATAGTATTTCACTGGTATGGAATTTGGACTAGCAGTCTTCTTGTGATGCACAGCTAGTTGTGCAGAGTGTAGTGATCAGTTTCTTATTTGACTGTGTAGAATATATAGTAAGATCAAGAAAATAAGAGAGAATATCTGCTGTAGATGACTGGCATTTCATTTCTTCCACATGGTTAAATTTACCTGAAGTTTTCTTACATCTAGACATACCTAGACAGTTCTCAAAAGCACTGCTTCATCTTGCAGGAAATAGAATCTGCCTTGTCCATGTTCCCAGCTAGATTTTGAGCCTCTGCTGAGTGCTCTGCCTCATTGACTATAGTGCCGTTGGTAAATAGATTAAAGCTAGATCAAGGTTTGGAGTAAATGACTTCTACTCACACACTGAACTTCAGCACAAATATATGCAGGTTTAATGTCTTGGTTTCTTACACCGAGAGGTAAAAAACTGAGTCTTATAGCATTCAAACATTGTTCTAAAATAGTAATTACTGAGCATCATTACATCTTTCTCCTACAGAAAATTTTATGGGCTGTTTAACTCTACAGAGAGGCAACACTTTATTAAAATTGATGGATCTGTTCCGTATGTGTCAAACTGATATCCTGTGACAAGACACTGAGCTAGGAATCAACATTTAACATTCATTGGCTGACATTCCAGTGGTAAGGCACGAATTTGCTTCTGGTTAAAGGCAACTCGCCTGCTCTCCCCCCAGTCCCCCTTCCCTCCTCCTTCTCCTTATTAAATGATACAGAAATGGTTTTGTTAGAAAAGAATGAAACGAAAACACCAGCAAATGGTGGCACCAATATACATGCTTAATCTCGTGGAAGTAGGGAACATTTTCAAATGACTGTGCTGCTACCTTTAGCTAGTGATAACAAAATGGATGGTAGCATTCAGCTGTTCCAAATGCTGAGCTCTATTCAATGCAGAAAACCAAAAGATGAGGTTTATCTAGTTCTTACTAAGGCTTTAGAATGGTAACAGGATGTTCTAAATGATGCAGAAATAAAAAACTATCAACCATCTGGAGTAGAAGCCAGTCAGAGAAAACTTTACAGTCACACTGGATTGTATTTAGATTATTGTCTTTAGACTTTATATCCTTGGAAATACTGTGGGTTTGTTTATTCAGACAAAACACAGAATAAAAATTAAATATTCCCAAAAAAACCCACACAGAACATTGTCCTCATCAGGGCTTTATGTGGTACCCCTTTCTTTTTTTTCTTTCCTATGCCTTTAAAAAAATATCCATTATTTTATCTGTTTTAGCATTATTCGACTCCGTATCTAACCAAAAAAGCAGATTAGCTCCTAAAATTCTGTTTTAAATTTCTCAGATTGAATTCTTCTCTGAAAATTCACTTTATGGCATTTCACCTCAGTGATATTATTGAACTTTGGGATAAATTCTGTTCTAATTAAGGCCTCTTTTGAGTTACCAGTCTCATTTAAAAGTGTAGGACTAATAAGGGTGTAATTTGGGACCCATTTCCTCTTCTGTCACAGATTTCCTGGGCAATCACTTCTTTCCAGTCAGGCCCAGCCTGATGAAATGAGCTATGGAACACATCCTGCGGGACTCGTATCGTTTTCCTAGCACACAGAAAATGGGCAAAACAACCTCTACCTCTCAGCTAAGTTGTAAACACTCATTAAATATTTTAAATCTTTGCAAGATTCTCGAGACACAAAATATTATACAAGTGAATTTAATATTTAATGTGCAAAATAGTTCTGGCTTGGGTTTTTTTTTCCCCTCTTTCTCAATCTCTTTACAGATAAGAAGTCCCTTCAGCTATTGGTGAAAGGATTGTAAATCCACAAGACAAAAACAAGTAGATGAATTTGTGGTTGAAGTTGAAAAGCTTGCTGGTGCTGCCCTTCTCTATAATCCTGTTCACTGATACAAGAAAAATACATAAACCTTGTTAAGCCTGCAGAGACTGTATATTCCCTGTCTCTGCTAGAGAAACAAGCTGAAGAATAATTACTCATGCAATGGTTTCTAAGGAATTATTATTTTTTTTTTTGTAATTCATGGAAAAATATTTCAGAAAATATTTCAGTTTATTTATAGACATTCATATGATGCCCTCTCAGTGTTCTCCTCTCAAGTCTAAACATCCCCAGGTCTCTCAGCCTTTCTTCATAGGGGGGATGCTCAGGCCCCTTCATCATCCTCGTAGCCTCCACTAGACTCTCTCCAATAGATCCCTGTCTCTCTTAAACTGGGGAGCCCCAAACTGGACTCAGTATTCCAGGTGTGGTCTCACCAGAGCAGAGTAGAAGGGAAGGAGAACCTCCCTAGACCTGCTGGACACAGCCCAGGATCCACAAGGGCACACTGCTGTCCCATGGGCAACTTAACTCTCCACTAACTTACTATCTACTGGGACAAACTATGGCAAACTTCCTCAGTCCTTTAATTTTTTGCTTCCTATGTGTTGAGTGCCCATTTGTTCAATTCTGCTTGCTTTGGAACACTGTTTCCACTGACCTAACGTTGGGTTGGGAGGCAGGGCAGTAGCTGTGAAGCTAGACACCCCATACAATTTATTTTTATTTTTTTTCTCTTAAATAAAACTGACATGTCTCCAGGCAAAGCAGTTCAAAGCTGATTTCTGCAATAGAGTAACTCGTCAACAAGTGTTCCTGAGGCTGGCAGTATATTCGTGCACCCATGGAAAGACTGGTCAAAATAAAAGATTGGTTTAAGCTGTACAAAACCAAAAAGCATTTCCTGAAGTTTTGTTACAGAAATTTACTCCAGGGAAGAATACTTGAGAAATACCACGGTGCTTGGCCAAGTTTGCTCTAGCAAGTGTCAAACTTTCGAGGGGGGGGCAGAGAGATTATTCTGTGTGTGAGGAAAGACTTTTTAATGATGAAATAGTTGAACATTAGTTCTCTGATATTCAGGGAGCTACTCTCTGCTCTGTTGTGCTGCTTTCACGCCAGGGTAACTGCAGGGTAGGCAAAGGACCCATGGAAAATGGATGGTGTGGAAAACACGGCGTTTTCAAAGACCTTTGCAACTTGATGTCAGTTGTGGTTTCATCATTGCCTGAACCTGCAGCATTCAAAGCCAGTTCAACCATGTTTTCAGTTCCCAGAAGTGATGGAAAAAACAGAGTTTGACCCAGTACTGAGGAGCTGCATTTGATACTCAGCGCTGCTAGTGAAGGACACGGTGATGTGACAAAAGAATAAAGCTTCCCACCCTGAGCACAACATTTGGGGTGCTTGTCTAACCAATGCCTCAGCTCCATCCATTAAAAGAGCCTGAGCCCTCTGAGAAGACTCAGATGCTCTATGATTTATCATGCTTGAGAAGTCGAGGTGTTTACAGAGCACGAGAAAAGGAATTTGTAGAAGTTCACTAGCAATCGTGTGTTGCTTTCTCCATCATAAACATTTGTTTTTATTATTTTGTTTTCAGCTAGCAGAGGAAAGCCCAGCTGGGAGACAGGCAGGGAGTCAAACAGAGGAAAAGGGATCCCTGGAGGGTTAGCAATGTTCAGGCAGATGGGGGGAGGAGGGAA